>JAZGTH010000030.1:6050000-6395000 GCA_036877525.1 Chromobotia macracanthus
TGGCCCATTCAAAATTACTAAACAAATTACTCCAGTGTCATTTTAATTAGATCTACCTGCTAACTACCGCATTTCCCCCACTTTTCATATGTCACTCCTCAGACCTGCTGGTGGTCCAGCTATGTTACAGAGGAGGCTCTTACTGCCTCGCTAGAGTAGTAATCGGTTTCCTTTGAACTACATTTCCCTTCATGCCACATACCTGGGCCTGACCACACCCCACACACCTGTACCTCATTACCAATCGCCTACTTATACACCATTCAAACACTCTCTTTTTGCGAAGTCCTGATTTGCCCTTGCTGTCATTTCTGAGCATTTTCCCTGTGTCTATTGGATTACCTGTTATTACCCTTGGATTGTTTATTGGACTTTGATTGTTTGCTGCCTACCACTGCCTGTTTACTGTTTTTGCATTTGCCTTGCCTCTGTTGTTCCTGTTTCCCGGTTCTTGACCCTGCCTGTTTTGTCTACTAATAAAAACTGCAAATGGATTCTAACGCTTCTGAGCCTTCCAGGCTTTTTTCAATCATAGAACAAACAGCAACATCACTTTTGTAGACAGAATTTGTTACAAAATTGTTATCAGCTGAGCTTACTCTATTAGGGGTAACTACCAAAACCTATTCCAGGAATACAAATAAAAAGAAAATATATTACAATGCAAAACACAATTACAAAATTACAAAACAAAATTAAACAAAATTACAAAAAATATGCAAGACCCATCTCTTTATTTAATCCAGTAGAGGTTAGAGTCCAGTAGAGGTTAGGTCAGTAGAGCAATTTTAACTCTAAAATCCAAAAAGTCTAACTTTTTGAACAAACCTAACATTAAATGAAGTTTATTTAATAAAGTTTGGGAGGAGCACAGTGATGTAATCCAACCAACCAAGAGTGGTTGAATTACACGGTCATTACACGCACAGGAGTGCGTATATATAGCTGTCCCTCCTCTCTGCCATGACAGTTTTGCAGCACTTGGCCCCGCCCATTTGTTGCCATGTTTGAAATCAAGCTCAACGCCTGTCCAATGAGAAGTCTTTCCTCTCTGTCGAAGTTTATCCACCTCAAATGCTATCCCAATGAGCTAGCATCAATCTTTCTGCACCCGACAATCTTTCAAAGCTCCCATCGGGTGCTGTGTTCCGTTTTGCCCTTATTCCGCTTCCCATCCATTACGTTCTTTATTTCATTTCTTCTTCGCTTTTTCAATTTTGTTTCAGATTTTCTGTGTGTATTCGTTTAATACCGTTGATACCCGAGTAAAAAAATCAAACAATTTTGTGATATGCAGAATCCTTTTATTACTAGTACTATTGCTTTCATTTGTGTCTAAAATTTGACTTCCACTTAAAAAGGTGAGAGGCATCAGAACATTGTAGAGACAAGTGGGTGTCCTCTTTTGACTCATAGTGCCATGTAGTCTTTAATTATTACTATAGAAACTGTCCAGCCATGCCCTAGCAACCATTTAGAGCACCCTGGCAACCAACATGAATTTCGTTATCTCAGTACCAGAACATCATAGAGACATGGGAGTTGGTTCTTTTGATTTACACTTGCATCTGTCTATTGGCTTTAACCTGTAAACTGTCTAGCTACACCCTAGCAACCTTTTACTGTACCCTAGCAACCATATAATAAAAATGAATAAGCCCATATCTCAGAATTAGGACACTGTAGAGACGTGGGTTGACTCAGCTGTCCCTGGCAACTTCCTTACCACACTCTAGCAACCATTTAGATCACCCTAGCAACCTCATAACATCACAAATAAGCCATATTTTAGTATATTATGTTAAATAATTCTAAGTGATACTAGCATAATGCTAAGTTGTGTTAACATCATGCTAGCATCATGTAATTTCATCTTAAAACATGCATAACATTATGTTAAATTGTAGGTGTTGGCACCAAAGGCACCACTCACATTTTGTTCAGAAATCTAGTTGCTAATAATATTGCTTTTGTTTATGTTGACACCACCCAACCGCTGAAGGGGCTTAACCATCTGGCGCCGTGAGCTTTCCGAGCTCCCGTCGGATGCTGTGAGAGACCTTCCGGGTGAGTGTTATGGTATACTAATGCCTTTGCGCTGCTTGTATTCACTTTACCTTTTGGGAGGTTCTTCCTGTGGGTGTCTGGTAATTATTCAGCTTTTTGGGGAAGTACTCTGGGTTTGGGCCAAATTCTGAGCTCAAAGCCTTCCCCCCTGACAGCAAGCCAAATATGCATTTATGATCATTTGCAATTACATGTTAGCACAAACATGAAATATCCTAATGGCATGGTCTTTGTGAAATGCAAATATGTACGATTACCTTACAAATTCTTTTGATGTTGTAATCTTTAGTTTACATTTATTCTGCTGACTTCAACCAACCATTGGTTTTTCTTCTGCATATCAGTGGGGAAAGCACTGTTCACTTTCTCTGAGTGACTGGAGCATCTCCATGCAGCACAGCAAACTATGGTGGAGACTATAAAATGACAACATGAAGGAAATAACACAGACAAAATGTTTAATATGGTGTTCAGTTTATTAAAAGGTTACACTTTATTTTTATAGTAATTTTGATTAGACATTCTACTAACTATAAGTAACTTTGCAACTATGACATCTATGTCATAGCAACTATGTCAATCAAATATGACATGTCAATCAACTTTCATTAAGACAAAAGCTGAAGCATATGGTGTTCTCATACTATACGATCTGATCGCTGAGCTGCAACTTGACTGCTCACATGATACATGTGAAATACACATGTGGAACCCTCCTAAACCCGGATGTGTGTGACTGTTTCCAAGAAACAAACACGCTTGTCCCATGTTGCCATGGTGCAGTGAGTGAAAAACATTAGGTTTGGTAAATTGGTATGTAGCTCTGCATCAGCTGTGTAATACCCCTATGAGGACTGACCAAAATCATCAGACAATACGATTGCCAATGGAAGGTTAATTGGTTAAGAGGTTATTAAATCTTTTCCATTGTACACTGCACAACAAATAAGACAGAACAAGGCTGAAATTTGGCCCAACTAAAAAAAAACACTTCAGTTGGTGGTGAGGGATGGTTTAAAAGAAACAAATTTTGGCCCTCCATGCTCACCACCCATCCCCACCCCTCAAGTCCCTGGCTGTCTGAGACCCTCTGCAGCCACCGGATCACGCTCAGAGCCATGGAGAGACAATGGCGCAAGTCAAAAGACCCCGCGGATCTCAACAAGTATCAATCCCTCCTCTCTTCCTTTTCCAAAAGCGTCTCCACTGCCAAAGCTGCCTACTTTCAAAACAGGATCAGCAACACGCCTAAAAGCCATCAACTATTCTCAACCTTCTCATCTCTCTTTAATCCCCCCCCACCTCCCCCCACTACATCCCTGATTGCCAATGACTTTGCCAAATTTTTTACAGACAAAGTAGCTACCATCAGCAACCAATTTTCTGCCCCCCACACCCCTAACCCCCCTCTAACACTATGCCATCCAACACTCTCCTCTTTCTCTCCTCCCTCTGAGACAGACGTCTTCAAAATGATCCTCTCCAGTCATCCTACCACCTGCCCCCTTGACCCTATCCCCTCACACCTACTACAAGCAATCTCTCCATCACTCTTGCCTGAACTCACACACATTCTAAACATGTCAATCTCTACGGGAAACATTCCCTCTTTGTTCAAGCAGGCTCGGGTAACCCCCACTGCTCAAAAAACCTACACTCAACCCCTCAGTGGTCAGCAACTATAGACCAATTTCACTCCTACCATTTCTCTCAAAGGTTCTTGAAAAGGTTGTGTTTATTCAGCTGTCTTCCTATCTCTCACAGTACAACCTACATGACAGTCAACAGTCTGGCTTCAAAAAAGGACACTCCACGGAGTCTGCCCTCCTGTTGGTGGTTGAAGGCCTACGGCAGGCTAGAGCCAACTCCATGTCATCTGTCCTCACTCTTCTTGACCTCTCTGTTGCCTTTGACACGGTGAACCACCAGATTCTATTATCCGCACTCTCCAACCTGGGCATCTCTGGATCTGCACTCAACTGGTTCAGCTCATATCTCAGTGTGACAGTCATATCTCAGACAATGACAGATCTTGGTTTCATGGAGAGGTGGGGAGTCAATATCACATCAGCTAACCACTGGGGTCCCACAGGGATCAGTTCTTGCTCCTCTCCTTATCTCAACATACACAGCCCCTCAAGTACAGTTATTAAATCACATGGTTTCTCATATCACTGCTATGCTGATGATACACAGCTCTATTATTCATTCCAGCCCGATGACCCCACCATTGCTGCACGGATCTCCGCCTGCCTTCTAGACATCTCAGTCTGGATGAATAAATGGCACCTCCAGCTCAACCTCAGCAAGACAGAACTTCTAATAATACTGGCCAACCCATCATTAGAACACAACTTCACAGTTGAACTTGGATCATCCATTCTTACACCCACTCAGTCCGTTAGAAACCTTGGGGTGGTGTTTGATGACCAGCTGAAATTCACTTCACACGTTGCAACAATCTCTCGGTCGTGCAGGTATCACAACCTTCAAAAAACAACCCAAAACACACCTGTGTCGCAGACACCTGTCTAAACCCTAATGCTCTTCTATCCTATCCTCAAAAAAAAAATCCCTGTTTCTAGTTTAACTTTCTCTCTAGTAACAGAAAACAATGTCCACTTGTAAATGTAGCTTTGTAGGTTTGGCTCGTTGGCGTGCAAGAAAAATGTTCAATGCTCTCGTCCTTTGTAAGTTGCTTTGGATAAAAGCGTCTGCTAAATGACTAAATGTAAATGTACATTTCACATTTGTTTTCACATGCTCTTTCAAAACTGTCCAAAATCAGCTCATTGCTTTACACAAGCACAACATTCAAAGAAGTCTTTCAGTCTGAATTTGGAGAGAAGAGCATTCCAGTTGCTGTTAATACAAGATGGAACTCAACACTGAGAAAGGTACGAGCACTAATAGAATGTGATCATCCAAAGGTCTGTGGTGTTCTGGAAAAGTCTGGACATAAGGAGCTGATGTTCACATCAAGGGAGTGGAATCCGTTAAAGGGGGTGGTGTACATTTTGAAGCCAGTTACAGATTTGACAAAGGGGGAAAAATGGTCACCATCAGTGCTGTTGTTCCTTCGATTCTTGCTCTAAATAACCACTAGGAGAAGCTGAATTTACAGGTCTGCTTCTTAAGTGGCCTAGTTAGAAGTTTGCAAGAATCCCTCATCAAAATATTCCTTGGAATATTCATCAGTGTGAAAATGGCAAGTGCGAAAGACAAAACCCCTGCACCTTTTATAGACCCAGTCTATCTAAAAGCAGTTGCCTTGGATCCAGCATTTTTACTGCAGTGGGCGGAGCACCATGTGCGGGTCTGCCCTGAAATCAAGGAAGTGGTTACACAAAAAGTGAAGGGTAATTATCACACTTAAAGTATGTGTAATGGTAATTCCGAAAATTGTTTCTAAACTCATTATCGCTGAAAACACGTTACAAAGACTGTAAACTATGAAGTACTGATTTGTGGATTTTTTGGGTGGGGCTGAAATCATGTCTCAATGATACACTAGAGCATGTGCATGCCCCTGTGCATGGCTCCTTGCCTAACACTAAAAAGTGTGTCTGACTTAAAGCAGTTTTGTGCAGACCGATCAGTGTGTGACATCAAAGTACAATGAGAGCTATAGAGAGCAAGACAGCTTCTTATGCTTTTGAATCATTCTTGCTGTACTTTGATGTCAAACACAGATCGTTCTGCTTAGCGTCACTTTAAGTGGAACATGCCCAATATCTAGAGTGCATCAGCAACAGTGGTTTTTGCCCGCTCACTCGCGAATTACTGTCATTACAGTTTATACTACAGGTCTTTTTAATGCTTGATTCTGATTGGCTCACAAACATTCTAAAGTGTGCAATTATTTTCAGGGAAATGCACAGCTAAAGTAGTTCCAGGCAGGTCTTGGCCGCATTAGAGTTCAATATCACTACGCCGAACAATTTCAGTTATTTTAAATTACTTCACAGCCTACAACAGCCAAAAATCAAATGAAAACAAAACAATTTGGATGTTTTGGATGAGATGTGTAAGAAACTAGTCCTACACACAGCAGCGGTTTGAGGACTAAAACCTGATAAATGTCCTGAAATACAATATATGAACAATGTTTTAGGTGTGGTAACCACAGTATAAAAGGAATAAGTGACCATGTAATATGCACTTATGCAACAAAGGCATTGCTAGCTAGCAAACTGTAAATAAGGAATAGCTGACAAGGGTCGTTGAATTATTAGAAAATAATGCACACTGCTTTGCATTGTGGCTGCATCACCACCTTGGGTGTGAATTATTTTCAATTAATTCAACAGCCCTTGTCAGCTATTCCTCATTTACAGTTTGCTAGCTAGCTATACCTTTGTCGCATAAATGCATATTACCTGGTTGTGATAATTTACAAAACAGTTTGGTAAATTAAGCTGCTAGTGGGAGCATCCATTTAGGTTGTGTTGGTATTTGACAGTTGCAAGAGGTGGCAGCTTTCCTGTGAGTGGGTGTGGTTTCAGCTCTGACAGCGGACACGCCCCCCAACATTTTTTGTGGTGTGACAAACTCAGAACACATTAAATATTGCTTTACATGGACTGATGTTTTTTAACCATAACATTTTAAATGATTGAAACAATAATAGATTTTAATTTTAATTAACTGCATAATTATTGTAATAGTTATATTTGCCTGTTCTTTTCTGCTGTGAATATCCTTTGCCAGAATTAATCTTGGAAAATGCTGCTGAGTATGTGCCGGGTACTTGTTTTGAGCCTGAAAAGCAAGAGTGTCAGCAGCCTGAAGAAGAGGTGGGGTTGTTTGCAGCCTATCATAAGATACAAAGGAAAACCATTGGGACCCCAGCACATCAGCTAAGTCAATTCCCTTGACTTATCTGAAGGACAGAATGCCCTGTTGTTCTGAGCTATGAACAGGAACAACCTTCCTGCATTATTTCGTGTGGCCAGGGTCTTGGCAGTGCTTGCCTCTAGTGCTCCAGTAGAGTGCGTTTTCAGACGTGGAGGCATCATACTACGACGAAATGACTGACAGACTTTTGGTCAATTTGATCTTTTGCAAGTGCAATGCACCTTAAAAAAAGAGTAATCACTCTTATGGACACAAACATTCTAATAGTTTGGTTGCACAGATTTTAAATGATCTTCATAAGTTGGTCTGAGTAACACTTTATTTTATGGTGTCCTTGTTACATGTTACATGTACTTAGTATAATAATAATAAATTATGCATAATTACATGCAAGTATCCCAAACCCTAATCCTAACCCTCACCATATAGCAAGTACATTTAGTTAATTAATATCACTCAGTACTTAAATGTATAAGTTCCCTGTAACAAAGACACCTTAAAATAAAGTGTAACCTTTGTATCCATGTTGCAAGTTTGGTAAGTGTGTTATGGTAGCAGTTATTTCTTCTGCATCTGCTTTTTTACGTTTTTCTTAATCTGTTTCTCTGTGGTTTTACATAATGGTTCAATGGATATATTCTTATGCACACATCAAAGTCTGTAGCAGTTGTTATTTCTGTGAAATTTTGTCTTAGTTAATAATAAAATTGTCCTGCTTGTCCTATTTTGGCACAATCCCTAAACTGAACTTGAGTAGTTTTACTAAGGGCACTAATGACTTGTTGAGGACTTGAAGCTTAAAGTTGATGACTTGCAACTCGACTTGGACTTGCCTGTCTTGACTTGGAACTTGACTTGGGACTTGCCTGACTTGACTCGAGAATTTGGATGCAAAGACTTGAGACTTTGACTTGCAAAACAATGACTTGGTTCCACCTCTGCAAAACAATTAACAATGTTGTCTGTTTTACCATATCTGTTTGAGCCAAATCGAGAAAACGCAGATGCCCAGCTGATTAACGGATTCAGGACCAACTTTGCAAGCACCAGTGAAACAGAACGCATAATGCATCTTTGTTCCCTGTGTTTTCATTGGCAGTTAATAATGGAAAATAGAGGATACTATGTCTGTAAACATAAATCCATCTCTGCACTTGTGATCATAAGGATGACAAACAGTATGTGTTACTGTACAAAACTCCACATTTGAACAGTTAATAGCAAATATTTTAACAAATAATAGAAACGTACATACAGGACCTAATTCAAAGTGCAAGAGTATCCTAGCAGAGACGCCTGCTGTGGAGAGCGAGTCATCCACTGGGTGAGGAACGTCAGTTGCTGCTGAGTAGAGTGAGTCAACTGCCAAATGAGTAAAAATCAGTTGCTCGGCGAGGAGAATGAATCATCCACCAGGTGAGGAAAGTCAGTCATTTGCTTCTCAGTAGTCAGCACCGGTCTATCAGTAGGAAACTCAATAGCTAATAGTTGACTTCCTGCAGCAAGTCATAATACTTATTTCTGGACCTTCCAGCCTGTCATAGGCTGCAACATTGTTGTGGTAACTGAAGTCATGCCTTCTTTACGTAAACATTTGGGTGGCATTATGCAAATATCCCCACACAGTGACGTAGGTATGTGAAGGAGGAGTCAATCATCATTTTCAGAAGGTCTGAATCAGCCTTCTCTTTTAGAATTTTGTGGAAGAATTCTGTAACTTTGCAGATCTTATACATGCACAAACAGCCAGAAAACACACTAAAGATAAAGGAAAACATGAAAATGCATCATATCACCCATTTAAATCATATTAATAATATGTATTAATGTATATATTAATACATTTAGGGGTGCATAACAATTGTTAAGTCAAAGATGAGTTGAGTTTTTAAGATTACTATGGTCCTTAGTTACAATAGGAAACCACAATATATATTAATACATGATTACTTTTAACTAACATACAAGTTTAGAAAATTAAAAAATAACTTAAAAAAATATTATTACATTTTATTTTAAAAACCATAATTGATGGAACTACTTATAAATACTAGTTACAGTCAGGTCATTGTAAATATTAATGCAATATAAATAAATAACATAAATAATACTATATAAATATTATAAATAAATGCATTTATTGATTACTAATTACCAAAAATTGATGTTTGTCTGCCAAGAAATTAAGTTGTGAATGTGAACATGAATCACGCAACGATCAAGCACTTTGAACGTCATCGCAACTCTCTCTTATTAAATTAATTAATATTATTAAATGAATATTAACAAGATGCTGCAGTTCTGTTAGTATAATTGTGGGAAAGCACAATACTCATATGGATCCTTTAGCAAAGGTAGTCCCTTCTTTCAGAGAAAGAGCCTATTGTTAAATGATAATGTATATCAAAATGAATAGACAATAACAGGCCCGATCACCAGGTTCACTACAGAGGGCAGAAATGAGGCAAAACACATTAACACAAGGACCAGAGAGACCAGAAAAATGACTTTTTACCAATAAGTTTAGGTTTACTTTTCAGAGAAATTGGAGTTAATGAAATCACGAAATGAAATGTAACCTTCTGTAGCTGTTTTTCTTTGATATATGCATATTAACCTTTCCTATTTATTTAGATTCAATTTTAGTTTAATGCCTGTATAATTTAACTTCTAAGTGTTTTTCCTTTGGAGATTTAAAATGTTTCTTCCTATTTGGTTAAATTTGAACCATTAACCCACAACATAAAAACAGTTGTAGCAATCAGGTTATTTCCAACAAATAATTATTAACATTAATGTTTAAATTTTTTTAGGCTATAATTATTATTAAACTAATATTACAGTTTTAATATTACAATTAAAACTAATTAATATTACTGTAACTAATATTACAATTTGCTATAACAATTTGCATATAGCCTAATTAAGTGGTCACACTGAGAAACATTGTGGCAAGGACATTCACAGGTATGGCACACCGGATCTGGATATTCTGTACATGTGAGCTCAAGGTTGTGATCCACTCCTAATGCAAGATGGATTTTTATTGAATAACAGGTTGCTTTTGAATGTTAATCAATGAATAAGCTCCATTACACTGCTAAATCTGATCTGTCTAAACAGAATATGTATTTATAGCAGTTACTATCCATTTATTTTGTTAACGTAGACTTGCTAGCCCAATTGAAAACGTTAACCAGATAGGATATTTAACATGCCTGTGTCTGTAAACCTAAACTAATCTAAACAACATTTTATATGTAACTGCTGATATAGAAAGAGCTGTGTGTGATGATAAAATTTTACCTTTACACTTTACACTTTACATTACACTTTCTGTAATGAAAGATTACTTTTCATTCAGTCGTCTCTGTGTCAGTGTCCTCTGCCATCACCTCGGCCTATAGTTGTCTTTGCCAAGGAGAGCCTTGACTATTATACTGCTAAACAATTTTAACTGATTAAACTAAAATTGCCTACCCAAATTGAGTAATTAATGAGTTATGGCTTATAATTAAAATAAAATTTGATTTTATAAAATAAAATAAAAATAAGGAAGCACTGTTATGGATATACGGATAAAGATATAAGGTCTGTCTTTGTGTGAAAGGGAGTCTATCCTTACTTCATTCTTTTTTGTCCTTGGCTGATTGCATGACTGCTGAATGGAGGTGAGGCCTCCACCTATGGCTTAACCCCGCAGTGCTTAAGGAGGCGGACAGGATGGATTGGATGGCCATAGAGTCAATTGTTAAGTTTTACGCAGAGCTACTATTTGCCCACGTGCTCATCCCATTGGTCATCAGTGCAATTTCTGTCTTTGTCCGCCCACCGCTCATCTCAGAGACCAGCAAAACAGCCCACAACCTTGGTTTCTGCACCTGCTGCTCAATCTGAGCCCTCTATTTGTCCCAAGCGTGACTTAGATCAAAAAGCCCCGACAGAGAACACCCCCTCAAGTGCCTAAGTTCCGGCAGGCCACAAAGAGAATATTATCAATTTTTTTGAGAAGAGCCTTTATGAGAAGAGCCTGTGTATTCCGGCATACACTGTGTCCATTGCCCTGCCATCAGGAAGCACAATGTCACAGTCTTTTGAGAGTCTATTCTCTCAGCATCCCCAGGATGTAACGTACTGCTCTATAAAGCACGTGCCGATGGGGTTGGTAGGCACGATCTAGTGGTCAAGTTTTTTAGGGGAGAGAACATCCCCCTCGCCTTCCTTCTGTGCTGCCTTGGGATTTGGCATAAGTGTCAGGGTGCTTTCTCGCCCTCCTTGCCTTAAGAGAGCTCTTGATAAAAACACCCCTACTTCTTGCCCTGGTATCTGCCAAGTGCAATGGTGACTTGCAAATGCTTTCAATCAATGCTCATTGAATGTAGTTTGCGCATCATGACTGCAGTGTTACCCTAAGGCCTAGAATGGGGTATGTGCCTAGGTGCTTATCTACACCGTTTAAAGCATAAATCAGGAACCGACTCTCGGCATGCACACTGTCCGTTAAGAGCTTTGCATATTTATGCTGTACTATTTTCCAGCAGCTCTGTGTGTTATGGTGGCTGCACTAAAGGGCGGCCTGTTTCTTAACAAAGGCTTTCTTGCTGGGTCGCAGAGGTGATTGCCCTACCACATTTTAGCCACTCTTGCCGATTGATGGCTACTGTAGTTTTGTGTATTTATTGTAGTCTTATGTTGCTACTTGTTGCCCTATTTTATGTGCTTATGTGGTCCGACACTGCTTTTCTCACTATTAATGTGCTAAACTAATGTGCTCCTACATGTTTTTGCTGTTCTGCTGCCTTGTTCTCAGAGCAGTGTTTCAACAGTTTTTACATGATTTGGGTATGCAAATTTTGTCTACCTGTGAGTGGCCTTATTGACTTGGCAGGCTTTAATTTCTACCTTCACTATGGCTGAGCTGGTCTTGCCGTGCTCACACTGTGATTGTATACAATTCTCAATAGCATCAGTTACTGATGCAATGTTGAGTGCCTTGAAATGTCTCCAGTTACTGTCGTAATCTTGGTTCCCTGTGAGACAAGAACAAGACATTGACTAGGCTGCTGTTGATCAGATCAGCTATTTAATGCATTCAGTCATAAGATTCTGAGGCAATGGCATCATACAGTGCATTATATACTAGCAGACCCTACCACTATTTGCATGCGATTTGCATAATAGAACATTGGCCAGTTCATTTCACTAGCATTATTCACTACAATTTCAGGTTTTTTCAGAGAAAGGCATTCCTTTACAAAGGCATACCCAACTGAACCCCTTATGTTGCACTGCGAACATCTGTCAACTGTCTCCAACCAAGTAAGTTACCTTTGATTACTTCCTGCCATACAGATGCACTAAACTGAATCTGCTAAAGGAGAAAATATAATTCCAGTTATGGTTAAAAAAAAATTGACAGATTTCATCACCCTTAATTAAGCACAGAAAAGTGTTTTCTGTCAATTGCCAGTGTGCAAAATATGCTAATAATAATTGGTAGAAATGCACATGTAAATACAGCTTGGAACAATACATTCCCATTTTATCCCATTTACTTGCATATAGTACAAAAGCCAATGCAAATGATACAGAGAAACCATTTAAAGACGTTTGAAGAAAAGTCATTTAAAGAAAATTGATCCAAAGACACAAGAAAAAATTACCTGTGAATCCAACCCATAAATGTATTCCCAAGTAAGGTTGTAAAATAAAGGTATTATTGTCAGATAAATAATATTAACTAGTAGGTAAATAAATTCAAAGCCGTTTTGGTTATACAACAACCTTGGACTGGAAATCTGGGTTCAAAAAGTTATCAGCCCAATTTGTGCATTCCTTTCTAAATATTTCAACCATCATTTGACTTAAAATACTCCTTTCAGCACCTCCAGTGTACCGGACAGCTCAATTAGCCCAAGCCTTCACCTATTGGCCGCAATGCTGGACAGATTTGCATACGCCCCCTATGCAATACATTTAGAAGTGTTCCCATAAATGCAGAGTGTTAAAGATCTTCAGCACTCTAAAGCAGGTATTGTGGTTTCTTTCACCTCTTAGAAGGATTACTCAAAGTGCTAAAAGACAGACTTTATTATCACAGATATAACGCCGGGTCTGTCTGCAGAGCAACTCCCTTCACTCTTCGCTTCATATTCAAATATATACACATAGTCTGCTCCAAGGTAAGGCAGTGTATTCCATTCATATGTCAAAAGAATTTACTACTTTGTTTACTAAAAAGAATCATGTGCATACCTTGTGTCCTAATGAGATCATATGTGGACATTTAATGGTCTGCAAACAGACAACCAGTGACAATAATAGTAAAATAATGGTTAACATAAATGGCTATAATCACTTTATCTGTACTTGATTCTTTGGGGGCAGTTGTGGCCTACTGGTGAGCTGGGCTTGTAATCAGAAGGTTGCTGGTTTGATTCCAGCACTGGCAGGTAGCAACTGATGTGCCCTTGAGGAAGGCACCTAGTCCCAAATTGCTCCCTGGGTGGGTGCAGTAGTGTTCTGACCCCTGCTCCGAGTGTGTGCGTGTTCACGACTTGCATTGTGTTTTTTTTACTCCTCACCACTGATGGGTTAAATGCAGAGGTCACATTTCGGGTATGGGTTACAATATCTGACAAACATGTCACTTTCACATTTTTTATATTCTGATTCACGAGTTCACACTAACATGTAATCGCAAATTATCATATATGCATATTTGGCGTGCTGTCCGGGGTGAGGGCTCCAAGCTCAGAATTTGGCCCGAACCCAGAGTACTCCCCCCATCCTTGACTGAGATAGGTATCAGCCAAGAGTGAGGCGATGGGGTGGCGGAGGGATGCTGCAAGAATGTCATTAGATGGAGGTGAGGGACGGCTATATATACACACGTCTGCACGGTGATTGGTTGGATTACATGACCATGCTCCTCCTGAACATAGTTAAATAAACTTAATTTAATAAAAATAAATTTCACAAAGGCACCCCTATATGTAGGCACCAGGCAGCTCACAGGCAGGTTTTGCAACAGAGCTACAGATTTTACAAACAAAATACTTTGTAATGAAATTTTGCCCATTTGTTCAACATATCTCTTATTTATAATTTATATAATATATATATTTTTGGTCTCTTTACCAACATCATACAACCTCTTTGTATGCCAAAATCCTCAGATCTGTTTATTGTCAGACATGCAAAAGATGAATTTCACACCATTTCTCTTTACAAAACAACATGTCAGCAAAATTTAAAGAAATACAGTAGACAAGGGTGCATTCCATCTCTATCTTCATCTATATTAAATGTAATTTACCATTGTGCAGTTTGAGAAGTGTAAATCATTAGGCTAACGAATTCTCTGAAAATAAATTAAATCAGAACCCGGAGTCCATCTAATGATGGTGAAGGCTGAAGGAGTTAGTCAGAGCTACCCTATCCTATATTTGAAGAATTTGTCAATAGCAAACTCAGAATATAAACAATGTTATGTTTACTCAAAATGTAAATTGCTTAAACAATTTTTAAACCTGGTGGAGTTGTTTAAATTTCGATTCATTTTTCAGAACATTATGAAAATATTAAGCAATCTACCTGCCAATTGAAGATTACTAGAAGTTGGGTTGAAACAACATGAACAATGACCCAAAGCATAAATAAACCAGAAAGCAATGATCTTAATGAAGCGATACACCACAGAAACATCATTGTGTGTATTTGTCTTGAAAATCTCACCTCAAATTCACTTCCCTGTAAAATATTTAGGCAAAATTTAGAATATCATATCTTGCACACTTGCAAAATCTGACTGCTCATGCTGTTGGTTGAACAAAAATCGAATGGAAAATCCCAATCGAGGGAAAATCCCATTATTGTTCTGTAGTTTGAGCTCTAAGAGCATATGTTAAAATTGTACATATTTGTGAGACTGTTATACATTATATAATAGGCTTCTTAATATATGCTAGAATTTTTTATGGTCCCCAACAGACTTATTAGACTAATCAATAACTGCAAGTATGTTAACTTATTCTCCTAACCGCAATCCCTTACTAATCCTAACAGTCTATTAATAATTAACTAATAAGAGTTAATTGACCTGTAAGTGCAGCAATACTTAGTCAATAGTGTCCACAGGGGACAATCAAAATAAAGTGTAACCATAAAAGCAAATCAGACTCCCACTAGTATAATGTAGTATAAAGCGCTAAGCCAAAATGTTGATGTATACATTTTTATCAGAAACTAAAAATAAATGATCCTAATATTTTGAAATAATTAAGCTGTGTCCAAAATAGTCCCCTATACCCTGTTCCCTACATCACTAATACAGCCTAGTCCCCTTTAAGGCATCAGTGAAAAAGAGTGAACTCAGACACATAGTGTGCCGGAAAGGCAGTGGGCATCATCATCTGCCAAGATGCAGAAATTCATTTGACTAGCCAGTGTGTGAACATCAGCTGTTGATACTATTGGGGTGAGCATGACCACCTGGTGTCCAAGCAGCCAACCTAGAGCCGCTTGATGTAGAGCCGCTTGATGTGATCAGATTACATTGTAAACATATGTTGATACAGAGAACTGCATTGAGGACAAGTATTTTTCTTGACAAAAGATGCATCTTCAAATTTGTAATGTAATCATTCTGTTAATAAATTACAGTTAAAAAGTTCAAAACTTGCATTAATTGAGATTAAATGTTTAATCATGTGAATCTGCATTTTAAGCAACTTTATTGAAAAAATCCTTAATAATTTAAAAACATGATTTAAGATTTAAAAACAGCACATTAAAGAAAAATCAGTGTAAAAACTATCAAGAAGTAACATTGTAAGCCAGAAAATATTTTTATTTATAGAAATGTTCATATGAAGAGTTCTTAAAAACATCCTTGAAGAACAAAAACTTTAACTTATTTGTCAAGCAAGCACCAGCGTGCAGAGATCAAGCTAAAATCCAATTTTAGTCAACAAAACCAAAAACCTCTTAAATTATTCACTGATTATTCACAAAATCATCTGCTGACCACTTGTTTTTCAGAATGTGATCTTACCTCTTTCAGCACAGAAATTAACCATTGAATGCAAACACCAATTAAGTTGGGACAGGTTTACACCCTAGTTAACCTAAAACCTAACATTTTCAGTCACAGATTGTAACAGCAGTTTATAAAAGTAAAAACCAAACTGTGAAAACAGAATGTAATATTCCATGTCTTGCTCTCAGTGGAAAAAAAAAACCTCTCTCTTGCTAAAATCCTCAACTATGTACATATTTCCGTAAGGGCTGATCTCTGGTCTGGTCTCTTTGGGTAAGATAAATGAAGTTTGGAATTTGCTTTGTCTGTTCATGCCTCAATGAACAGACAAGATGTTACAAAGGAACATGGCTGAAGAGATAAGACACTGATTCACCGTTGTGGGTCCTGCGAATGGCCTCGGCAAGGATCATGGAAATGTCAATAACCTGTAGATCAGTCAACAAAAGACAACTTGTCTTTAAAGTAAACCAATCAATTGCACTAAAGAAAAGACACCTGTAACATTTTTTGTTTCAGACAGATGGGTTTAACATCACATATCAAAAATGTATTCTACTAAAACTGGAAAAAAATAAATAAATAACATTAAATATTGTTTTGTGTTCTAAACAGAAATAAATTATTCAATAGAGAATTCAACAGTTTAAAAAAATAATTGGAGATTTGGGAGCCTTTTATCAACCAATCATAAACAGATTGTGCCACGCCACAATGGACACTTTGTTGTTATTGAGACGGACTTGTAACCATAAGGTCACCAGTTCAATTCCTAATGCTGGCAGGAAACAACTTAAGCAAGGCACCTTGCCCTCAGTCGCTCCCCGGGTGCTGCACTGAATGGCTGCCCTCTGCTCCAGGTGTTCATTCACAACTCACTACTTCAATGTGTGTGTACTAACTGGATGGGTAAAATGCAGAGGACAAATTCCGACTATGGGTCACCATACTTGGACAACATGGGCCAACATGACAATTTCACTTTACTTTTAATTGTTGATGCAAAAATCTGAATTGCATTCTCTTTTATGTGTTGGATGGTTTTGACAAACCTGTATTTTGGGACAGTGTTTCATCTTCTCCTCCTGAGGAATTGTATTGGTCACAACAACAGCCTCAAAACAAGCATTATTGATGCGTGAAATGGCTGGCCCAGAGAAGATTCCATGTGTAAGGATGGCATACACTTTGGTGGCCCCAGCTGATATCAACCTAAATTTAGAAAAAAGTAATGTAAGGAAATTCTTAAAACGACAGCATCATTACAAATGAAAAACATCAAACAACCTTCCCATCACAAATACAATACTTAAACAATTCTATGCAAACGAAAACAGCATCTCACTTTTCAGCTGCGTGGCAGATGGTACCGCAGGTGTCTGCCATATCATCAACTAATATGGCCACACGGTCTTTCACATCTCCAACTAAAACCATGCGATCCACCTCGTTTGCTTTTTTCCTTTCTTTGTGAATAAGGGCAAAGTCAACATTTAGCCTGTCCGCAATGGAGGTCACCCTGTCAATGGAAAAATACAGGTCAGTGAAAGTTCTGTCACAGGTAGGTCAGCATGTGCAAATGCACAGGAGCATAACTAACTGGGTAACCAGGCAGACAGCCTTCCAAACCTCTTAGCTCCCCCGGCATCAGGTGAAACTATAGTGCAATTTTTCCATTCCGGTATGTTCTCTTTAATCCACTGTAACACGGCAGGCTCTGCGTATAAATTGTCCACTGGAATGTCAAAAAAACCCTTAAAAACATAAAATACCCTTTAGATCTTAGTTTAAATGCTATATACTTTTTAACTCATGTTAGTTATAAACTCTACACTGAAATAAAGACATCTGAAATCATGGTTAGGTTATATTCTAAAAATTTCACCAAACAATCAACAGTGCTATAAAGCTCACCTGTATTTGGGATGCATGCAGATCCATTGTTATGATGTGGTCAGCACCAGAGACTGAAAGCATATTTGCCACCAACTTGGCAGAGATTGGTGCCCGACTCTACACAAAACAGCAAACAAGACCATGAAAAAAAATCTTTTTGCATAATTTTAGTGTCCTAGCAATGACACATGCAACCTCTTTCCAAGAACAATCTCAAACATCTTAATGCACAGAAACAGTAACTTTATACAGATAAGCACTGGTACACATTTACACACCTCTGATGGTGGCTGGCAAAGAACACAACCTTCGACCCACCTTATCCTTTTTATCTTGTCTTGCATAAGGGAAGCAGGGGATTACTGCTGTGACTCGGGAGGCAGACGCGATCTTGCAGGCATTTATCATAATCAAAAGTTCCATTAAATTGTCATTAATTTCACCACAGCCACTCTGGACAATGTACACATCCTCTCCACGCACACTCTCTCCAATCTCCACACTGCAAAAGACAGAACAACACACCTCATTAACACCTCAATTTACACTGAGGATACAGATTACAGAACTGTATACTACAACAAATTAAATTCCATATTTTATAAATGAATACTTCATTAATTGGTCCTGAAACTGTGGTGCCATCAAAAATAAATCTAACAAAGTGTCAGAATGTTCCTTACGTTGTCTGACATTGACAGTTTACGTTCATCTATGATTTTACAGCAGTAACAGTGAGTACCCTTGCTCTACCATGTACACACCACGCGACTGGAATCAAAAAAAGCAAATCATTCTGTCGTACACAACATGATAACATCATTTAATTAAGATATCAACGCAACATCATAATCATGGTGTACAAAAACATTAAAAGCATGCAAAAATAAATGAGTGCAACCTTTATAAAAAGAGGTGGATATACAAGACACAGAACAGAAATTTCTAACGACCAATATGTGCGTTACAAATGCGTTCTGGGAACAGTAGTCTTTTCAATCACACGTGTCGAACAAGCAATTACCAACTGAACTACAACTCCCAGCGAAAAATCACACAGAGAACCCTAGCATGTGAATGTCACGCTTTCACATAATTTCCAAGAATTACTTACCAAGTCTCCTGGTTGCTAAACTTCTTGGTCACCACTTTCCCTAACTCCAATCCAAGACGGTCCGCAATTTTCTGAGACAGATCCTGGTGGGAACTGCCGCTGAATATCTTGATATTAGGCATGATTTTTAGCTCGCAGTTCGTGAGAACTTAAAACGGAGGATGCACGAGAAAACAACGTTTACTTGCAAGCAAAATAATAAAGAGGATGTTTTGAATATCAGCTACGTATTTGAAGACTGATATTGATATTTGCTCTGCAGGGTAAGCCGCCACTACCTTACCGCCATAGCGAACATGTGCATTACGCACGTGACGTCACGCATCTGCCTTTGCGCGCTGGCGTCACAGCCCGGAGATGGCCGATAGGAAACTGACGTATTGAAGGCCAACGGGGCCAAAAGTATTCAAACGAAACGCGTTTTCGGTCAACGTGACAATTTTTAACGCGTTTATTTGTTACGTGTAGACACAGGACCGCTGCTGGCCAAATGGTTGCCTTTAGCAGAATTGTACTGTTGTGCCCCCTACCCCAAATATTATTAAAGAAAAGAACTACTATGGGGGTCAAAACAGAACTTTAATAAAATGTAAAAGCAAATAAATAAATAATATTTAAATTGTTTAATTTACAAATTACAACTGTAGCTCAACAGCAAAAAAAAAACAAACAACCAAACTACATTACACATTAAATAAAACATTTTAAAACATTAAATGTTATTAAAATAAACAATAATAAATTGAATAAAGAAATCTGCTGGATGCACAGGCTTCATCATTCGCCTAGAATGTTTCTGTTGCCAGTTTCTTGAGGAATCATCCTGAGAAGATTTTTAAAGAGTTTTGAAGGAGTTCCCCTCTATCCTGCGCTCTTTTTGGCTGCTTTGGAGCCTTTGGGCACTGGAGCCTCAAAACACGGCTGATCACATCCGAGACACAACCTCTGTGTGCTGTACAATGTTCACACTTTATACAAAACACTTTGAATTATTTAATTATTTTTGTAATTGATTATGGTAACTTGCATCAAACAGTTATATTGATCAAATTAATGCTTACCAATCTAATCAAACCTAATCAAATATCTACAATCTAAACTCTTACCACCATGTTTTATATCAAGATCTCTCTAAATGAAAACTAAATGACTCAATGATACAATTACTAAATAACAATCTCTCAGAAATAATATATATATATATATATATATATATATATATCACTTATATATTATATATTACAGGCAGTGCCAGTAACCCATCATCTTTTCAACATGTTGTTTACGTGAGAATACGTTATAATGCGTTTGAGTTTTTCATACCTTCATTTCACTTTGTATGCTTCAGTTACATCCCCCAACTAGTCCAGTCCATTGTTGCAGTGGCTGATTTACAAAGTTACAAAGAGAGAACATGGCCAACCAAACCTTTATCCAAAGTTCTTTTTCATCATCTTGTGTTTGAGATCCACCTATGGAAAAGGGCATTCGACCTGACCTCTGCAAAAACATCCAATTGCACCAAGTCTGGCTTGACAGACAGTAGCACGTGCCCTATGCCAGGTAAGGGCCCGTCCTCTTACCTGATGTATAAATACCCCTGTACACACTACCTATCCTCAGCTGACATTCGCTTCTTGCAACCTCTGGTTTTTCTGACAGCTTGCTGGTTTGGACTTCACTTTTTTTTTATCTACAGGAGGACATATCCTTGGATCAGCTTCCACCACATGTGATTGTCTTTCTCACCAGGTTAGTTGTCTACCTTTCTGCAAGCCTCCCACGCTCACTTTTTTCTTCAGGCTGCCCGTGTTTCTCCGTCTTTTCCTTCCTATGTCGCTCTCCATATCTGCACCGGCCACACCCGGTGATAACCAGTCATGTGCCTGCCCGGCCATGTGTGGTGCCCTTATTGCCGCAAGGGATACCCATCCTTTCTGTGTGGTTTGCATGGGCCTCAAACATGCTCAGGAAGCCGTCGATTTCCCCGACAACTGTAGCAATTGCCTGGTGCTCCTGGCTAAACTTCAGCGCCGCAGACTTAAAGTGGCTGCGACACAGAGCATCGAGTTGGGCATGTCCGACTCTGATGGGGAGAAAGGTGATGCCAATGCGCGCCCAGGGACCTCTTGCGGGGACTCCTCTATCTATTTGGGAGGAGATCGTCATAGTTAAGGATCTCGTCCTTCGCAATGCCCGCCTTGCTGTCCATGCTAACGGGCAATATATGGCTCTCTCGCTGGTCAAAAAGTGTCCACTGTGGCTTAATCTGTCGGGGCTTCTGGACAGCAAAAAGCGACACATCACTAACCCCCATGCTGCTGAACACCATCACCATCATGCAGGCAGGGCTAAAACCCGCAGCAACAAACCACTTGCCCAGCAGAATAACCCCCTGTCTGCTAAGCCGTGGTGAAGAAACCCCCTAACCTCCCTCCTTCTGAACCAAAATGCAAGTGGCCAGCCTGATGCTTGATGAGAGGGGGTTTTGAGTCCACGTTCACTGGCTGCCAGCCTTTTGGATTCTTGTTCTGCTCTTCTTATTCCCCCATTCAAGAAGTGAAGGGTTTCTGTTTGTGGGGTCAGCCCTCCCCCGCCCATGGGTGCCCACTCAGTGTTCGGATTGTCTTTACTGTTCACTGTGTTGCCCAGCATGGGTCCCCCCTTATGGCATCAGCTATTCAGGTCTTGCCTCTGAGCCTTCTGAAAATGAGGGCATTCATGAAGTCGGTTTTATCTCTTTATCTCAGCCCTTTATGCGATCTCTGTCACTCTGTCTCAGTGCACCACTGGAAGAATGCAGAGTTTTAGGCTCACAGGACCCCCCTCGGGGGAGATCATGCTGCACAAAGTGCTTACAAGAGATGCATCCTTAACAGGATGGGGAGCCACTCAGGGTTTTGACGAGTTTTGACACGGCAAGCACCACTCACATTTTCTTTACTATAAAAGGAAATCTAGTTTCCTTTAATAGTTTTTAAACTGCTGCTTGGCTTCTCACCTTGTTAAAAAAAATTAATTAATTTAATTTTAAGATATTTACATCACACCAAGCTGAAACTCAAGACTTTGGCCGGCCTGCTGATCATACATACATTCTATACTGTTAATTCATGTCATTCTATTCCCTTATTCATACACAAACAAAAATTTTTTTAAAAAAACCACCAAAAAAAAAAAGAAAAAAAAGAGGGGGGGAAGGAAGGGGGGTTGGGGAAGAAAATGTATTCCACAAAAACAAAAAGAACAAAAAAAAAAAAAAAACAAAAAAAAAAAAAACAGGGCAGCAAGGCTGGCTGAAGAGAGAGCAAAACAAAAATAAAAGCCACTGGAGCTTCAAAACAGTGCTGATCAGATTAGACACATCCTCTGCCTGCTGTACAATGTTCACACTCCATACAAAACACTCCAAATTAAATTGATTAAATTGTTGGTTAGTTTTATTTGCATCAAACGGTTATATTAACGGTTACATCAATTAGTCAGACGTTACATTGATCAAATGCTTACCAATCAATCAGTCTTTATAAAGCCAGTCTCTTTATCCTTGAGATTCCAACTTTTAAAGAATACACACACACACACACAAAGATGTACATGCAAGTATCTTGTTTTACCAACAATTACTATATTATTGCCTTGATGGGAGGACATATTGGTTTTACAATTAGCCATGGTTTTACTAAAAAAACTTGTTTAAGTAACTATAGTTTTACTATTTAATATGAGGTCAAATTGTCGTTATACAATGATGATCAAACCACTAACAATAAGGGTTACTACACTGATAGAAGGACAATATAAATAGCCTACATAAGAAATAACTACAAACTATAATCTTATCACCATGTTTTATATCAAGAACTTACAGAATGAACACTAAATGAGTCTTAATACACTTATTAAATTACATAATCTTTTAGAAAAAAAAATATGAATGCCAAAGTGATAAGGGTCATTATAAACCAGCCATTTAAAAGTTAAGTTAATGCATCTTCACCTCTAGATGATTTTTCGAAGGCTGGAGAAAATAGATGTAAAAAAGTATGCTAAATCTGTTTGTAAGCCTCACTTCTCCATCACAAGTAAGAGAGTATTAGAGGTCGTCTTGACATTTAGCCTCCTTGTTAGAGCGCCTGACTGCTTTTGAAAAAAACTTGACATGTAATAAATTTGAAGACATTGTGATTTCTTTAGTTAACCTTTATTTTCTAAAAAAAGAATAGTTAATCACAATTAGGAGCCTACAGGTGACAAATCCAGTCTCATGATTGTTAGACATGTTAAAAACAACAATAAAAAAAAAAACTTTTTTTGAGCTTCTTACCCAGGATTTGAATCCAGACCAGAACAACATCATTCAAAAGCCCTATCTACGCACCCACACACTTTCTTACTTGGCACACACAACATGTAGGTGACATTGCGTCAATAAAATCATTGTTTCAGATCAACACGTGCAGGTGACCACTAGGTGTCACCGTGGAGGCAGGTGACAACTAGTGGTGATTCAACTATTTCAGTGTTTCACGAAGCGTCGCTCTACCACCATTACCGATAGCCCCTGCTGGTAAACACTGGCAATATTATGACAAAAAGAAAAAATGACATCCTGTTGTGACAAAAAAGTCTTTTTAGAGAATGTAGGCATTAAATTGAACACATTCACACAACTGATGTAACAGAATCTAGTAATACAATATAATTTTGATGCTATCCATACAATCAAGTAGAGGAATTTATTTACACAGCTTTTCTGTATTGTTATCATAGAATGACACTGAGAATTTATTACAGGGACAATTCCTTGGAGCACCCTGTGATTATGTGCCTTGCTCTAGGTAGGCTAACAGTGGTTCCCTTTTAGTCAGTCATGTTTGACGTTACATCGGTGTTCTAACATATGAGGTTTTGCTTGAGAGCCCTATCACATTCCAGTAGTACAAAAACACACCAATGAACATTTGCCATCATCACACTGTGGTCCTAGCTCTCTCTCTTCTCAAAAGATTGATCTCAAAGGATTTGGTAAGCACTCTGGGAGACCTTACACTGACAGTGGAGAATCCCTCCCTGGGTCAGTCCCTGGAGACTTCTCAGTCCTCTGAAGTGTTGGGATCTAAGCAGCTGTGCGATGGCGCAGCTCCTTCCAGGGAGTCTGTTATTATAGTCGGTGCTCTTGATGAAGACCTGTGTCAGATAGTGGGCTGCTCTCCTCTGAGCAAGAGGATGAGGCGGGACTTTCCACTTTGGGTCGGGTTGCTTCTGCCAAGTCCGACTGCCGATGGCATGCTTGCCCAGGCAGCCGCCTCCATTGGACTGGAGTGGAACCCCCCACCAAGTCCAGAGCATTTACAGCTGGACGATTGGTTCCTCCCAGTCCTAGCCACCCTGGTGCCTTTCTTTCCGAAATTACATGAGGAGGTTCAAAAGTCATGGAATGCATCTTCCTTTGCCCAGTGATGTCCGTGTCTCCCCTCCAAGGCCTGTAAGACCAGGGCAGCGCTTGTGTTTATCTGGGCAGACGGCCTCCGCCGTGCACGCTATGGCTATCCTGCAGGTTCACCAGTCCAAGGCACTCAAACAGCTGCACAAAGGTAGTTCTGAGCTAGGGTTGATGCAGGAACTGCACAGTGACTGACCTCACCCTCTGGGTGACAAAAGTCATGGCGCAGGCCCTTGGCGAGACAATGTCCACCTTGGTGGTTCAGGAATTCCAACTTTGGTTAAACCTTGCAGAGATATGCGGCGCAGACAAAGTTCGCTTTCTCAGTGCTTCCATCTCCCAAGGTGGCCTCTTTGACCACACTGTCAAGGACAATGCCCAGCAGTTCTCAGCAGTTCAGAAGCAGACTGAGGCTATCAGGCACATCCCTCTGCGGCCTGGCCCCCAGCCTGCTTGACACTGAGGGCTTCCTCCTGTGGCCTTCACACTTGCTCTGCTGTGGACAGAGGCCACTTATAGCCCCAAATTGTAAAACCAGCTGCAGGAAGTCGATGCCTGCTCCTTAGGTCCTCAACAAGCCCTCCAAGAGGACAGCTAAGTGACCGTGAGATGAGTGGCCCATAGTGTAGGATGTTTCCTTATTTTCAGGAAATGGTGACCACACCGCTCCTTCCCCTGGAGCAGGGCCAGTTCTAGGATTTTTTTAATGGGGTGGCACGGGGGGACCAAGAATCAATCAGTTGGGCCCCATGGGAAAAGTTGTGTGACAAAATATAAATGTGATTACTGCACAAGAAAATGGCACTGCACAAGAGCCTGGAAAGCATTTAGTGTTGAGTAAGTGTTTTATATGGTGTGAAAGGACAACACAA
The DNA here is from genome assembly GCA_036877525.1 of Chromobotia macracanthus. NCBI lineage: Eukaryota > Metazoa > Chordata > Actinopteri > Cypriniformes > Botiidae > Chromobotia > Chromobotia macracanthus. The sequence continues at coordinate 6,075,293 of JAZGTH010000030.1, forward strand.
TTCTCTTTTTATAAATAAAAAATATTGAGCAGACATTTATTTTCAACTTCACTTGACCCTATGTGGTTTGCATATTGTCCAAACCACTCCATGGATGATGCCGTTGCCACAACCGTCCGCCTGACCCTCACACCTGGACAAGAAGAACACTTCTGTGCTAATGCTGTTCATTGACTTCAGTTCAGCATTCAGCACTATCATCCCTCAGCACTTTATTGGAAAGCTGAGTCTGTTGGGCATGAACACCTCCCTCTGCAACTGGATCCTAGACTTCCTGACAGGGAGACCTCAGTCAGTCCAGACCTCAGGGCTATGTGCTTAGTCCACTGCTGTTGATTGTGCTGACTCACGACTGTGCAGCAATGTACAGCTTGATGACAATGTACAGTTCTCAGATGACACGACCATGGTGGGTCTCATCAGCAAGAATGACGAGTCAGCATATAGAGAATCAGTGTATCAGCGTCTAAGAGGTGTAACATCTTACAGCTCGGTGTGGAGTCAACAACCTGTGTCTGAACGTTGATAAAAATTATTGACTTCAGGAGAGCACAGAGCAATCATTCTCTGCTGTACGTTGATGGATCCTCTGTGGAGATCATTAAGAGCATCAAATTCCTCAGTGTTCACCTGGCGAAGAACCTCACCTGGTCGCTCAACACCAGCTCCATCACCAAGAAAGCCCAGCATTGTCTCTACTTTCTATGAAAGCTGAAAAAAACACCTTCCACCCCCGATTCTGACCACATTATACAGAGGGACCATAGAGAGCATCCTGAGCAGCTGCATCACTGTCTGGTTTGGGAATTGCTCCATATCGGACTGCAAAACCCTACAGTGGATAGTGAGGACAGCTGAAAAGATCATTGGAGTCTCTTTTTTCTCTGTTGAGGAAATCTACAACACACACTGAACTTGCAAAGCAAACAGCATTGTGGATGACCCAACACACCCCTCACACACACTCTTTACTCTTCTGCCGTCTGGAAAAAGGTACCGGAGCGTCCGGGCCCTCACAGCCAGACTTTGTAACAGTTTCTTCCCCCAAGCCATGAGACTCCTGTACTCACATTAACTGGACTGACACATACAATACACAACAACCACAAACTGTTGTTTTGTACAGATTGTTTTGGCACTTGTTTTTACTGTCTGCACATGTCTGCACTTTGTGACTTTCCTGTGTAGTCTTCACTGTTTTTATGTGATGTCTGCACTGTGACTGTACCTAGTCCCTTGTTGTCTATGTAGTCTATGTTATATGTAGCACCATGGTCCTGGAGGAATGTTGTTTAATTCCACAATGTACTGCACCTGATATATATGGCTTAATGACAATAATAAACTTCTGAACTTCTAAACTTAATTTACAGTCAGCTGAAGTTTAGACAAGCTGATACAAAATATCCTGCCCAACTACACCAAAAACGTTTAACATAACAGGAAAATCCAAATTTATGGATCTATGAAGGCTAAATGCCAATCCTATGCAACTAAGGTTTAGGTCCAGTTTGCTAGATCTTGCACTAGGTTTAACTAGATTCTGGATTAATTTGATTAATTAACACTAGACACTAGATTAATTAAAAGAGGTGTGATGTCCTGAGATAATAACTTTTAACTCATTTGACAGTGTTATGTTTTCTCATTCATGCAGATATAATTTTAAAGGATTTTTCCTTCCAACTGTACAGTTTCACAAATGTTTTCAGATTTATCAAATATTGTCTATATAATAGACAAAATAAGTACTGCAATTTTGTTTTTGTTAAATTAAAGTTTATTTGTTAAATATCACAATAACCTGTAAGCATGAAAATACAATAAAGTCAACATTATTTGCAACGTATAGATTAAATTTTGTTCAACTTTTGCAACATTAGGTTCAAATTCATTGTATTTTGCAGTATCAGAAATTTTGCACTCATTTTCCACATTTTATACCGCAAAGTTTTCTTGGCTAAAGAAATGAATCTTCAAAGGGATCTTTACAGGAAATTGCAAGGGCATTTGTATTTTATGTGCAACTGAGTGCTTATGTGACATTGTTGTCAATCTGTTTGTTGTTGTTCATTTTGCATTGTGATAACACACAGTTATGCATGCGTGTCAAGTAAAAATGGATTCTGTTATTTCGCTAATCCTCATGACTTTTGAATTGGTTTAAACCGAAGTGTGTAGCCATCCTAGTATGTTGCGAAAGATAAATATACTGCCCAAAGTGGCTCAAACCTGACAATGCAACTTAATTGTATGGGTCTCTGTCCACTAGATGGCATTGTTTGATTCTATTTCCACACTGTGTTCAGAATTACATATAAGTAATTCTATGTCGTCGACAAATGAAAGTATTTGTAGACTATAAGACAGGGATATGTATATAAATGAATAATATACAATAATAGAAATGAATAGAAAAAGTATTTGCAAGTCAAAATTCAGCTACAACATCTACAACAAACAGCATAACATAATAACGGAATAACAACGGCTAAAAAAATTACAGCACTAAGAATAAGAAAACAAAATAAACACGTAGATTGTTCGGAAAGTAAAATAAAGTCATTAAATAGTTTAGAAAGGTATTGGGTTTGCTTGACTGAAGACGTCAGAACAGAGGGGGCGGGGCTAGGCCGCTTAAACGTTTTGGTCCAGTTGTAGCGCGCGTGCAATGCGGGATGAGCGAGAGAAGCAACATCAGCTGAAAGAGATGGACCTTTATTATTCACAAGTTTATTATTCTTTATTATTAGCCTTTATTATTCACAAGTATTTCTTCACAGGATCGTTTAAGAGATTTTCTTATTACAACACGTTACTTTCACGCAGGAACGGATCAAGCTGTTTATAGGTTGGGGCTTTACCAGTGTTTGTTCAGTAACTGTAAGACGTACAATTAGTGTCGGGAAACTGGATTTTCTCGATGAAAGACTGATGATGGACATGGCAAATAAAAGGGACATCATCTGAAAACTGAGCATAATGCATTTCTGCCTCATTTGCATGGCAGTGTGTAACATTGGTAAGATGGACCCTTTTCTGAATCATCTGTGTTAATTTACATCACATTTTATTTTTGTATCTTTCTAAGAATTACTATCTTGACACTGTGTCCTGAAATTGTGATTGTAAACTGTGGACACATTTTCAGTTTAACTGGATGTCTGTGGTAGTACAGTATTGACAAATAAGCTCCACTCAGACAACACTTGTAAAGGTTCATTGGTTCTCTCAGATATGGCTTCACCTGACAATGCCAGTGGCACTCATGTTGAAGAAATGACCTTTCCGGAAATTATTGAGCTAAACGTTGGGGGCCAGGTGTATATAACTCGCTACTCAACTTTAACAAGTGTGAAAGGCTCCTTCCTGTGGGAAATGTTCAGGCAGAAGAGCACCAAGGGCCTGCCTCGCGACACCAAGGGTCGCTTTTTTGTCGACAGAGATGGCTTCCTGTTCCGTTACATTCTGGACTATATGCGAGACCAGCAGCTCGTCCTTCCAGACCATTTCCCAGAGCGAGGGCGACTCCAGAAAGAGGCAGAGTTCTTTAACCTCCCTGAACTTGTGAAACTGTTAGCACCAAAAATCAGTAAGCAGAACTCCCTGGGTGATGAGGGCTGCCAAAGCGACCCTGAAGATTCATCACCTAGTGCTGACATCAGCCGCAGTCTGGCCTTCCTGGGGCCAGCTGCCTGTTCCAGCCTACCATCAGGTGTAGATGATGGCAATAAGAGCTCTGGCTTCATCACAATCAGCTACCGGGGCTCCTACACTCTTGGCCGCGATAGTCAAACAGATGCCAAGTTCAGGCGAGTGGCTCGAATTATGGTGTGTGGGAAAACCTCTCTAGCTAAGGAGGTTTTTGGGGAAATGTTGAATGAAAGCCGTGACCCTGACCGACCCCCAGAACGCTACACATCCCGCTATTATCTAAAGTTTACTTTCTTGGAGCAGGCTTTTGACAGGCTAGCTGATGCAGGCTTCCACATGGTGGCCTGCAACTCCACAGGGGCTTGCGCCTTTGCCCATGAGCAGACTGACGACAAAATCTGGACCAGCTACACCGAATATGTATTCTACCGTGAGTGACTTCAAACCTGTGTTACAGCATCTCTTCCCTGCCTCCCAGGCCAGAGATCACCTTCAGTAGATGTAAAGGCTTCTAGACCACAATCCCCCTCCATCCAGACTTCTTAATGCTTTTTACCTGCCATGCTCAAGTCATATTTTTCCTTCTGACAACCCCCAACTTCTCTCACCAAAAGATTGCCTTCCAAATTTGATTGTCCGGCAAAAGCTGTAAACTAACCACTCTTACTAGGAATTAAGCCATTTGAAAGAGAATGGAAGTTGCTTTATTTCAAAGTAAGATAATAAATTCATGCTTCTGTCCACAAAATAGTTGGAAATGGAAAGCTTTAAAGCTGTTGGCCATCCCTGATGACAAATAGATATGTAACTGATTATAATTTTGGATGATTATCTTTTGTAATGTATTATTGGAAACAAAGACGTGGTAAAGCGCTAGTTTTAAAATGGTTTAAAGTAATAATATCCACTGCTTGTTAACCTTTAGTAGTGGGCTTATGATACTGAAACATTAAATAATAAAGGATGTTGAGCATATTTAATTACTAAATGTTGCCATCATTGCATAATGGATTTTATGCGTTCACCGAAGGATAGCACGGTTTTTGAAGGTTTCGCCCAGAGTTAAACAATATTATTACCAGAAAGGGCAAGAGAAACATGGTGATAGTGATTGGTAAACTGTATTAATTATTATACTATTAGTATTTCGTTTTCCTGTGTTAGAGGGTAGAAGATTTGATTTTAGTTGTCAGTTTCTAGTTTAGTCAAATCCCAGTGTTATTGTAGTTTAATGAGACTGTCTATATAATTTAAATATATTGTTCAGATGCAGTTAATGAAGTTATTGATGTTGGGTTATTTAAGTGACATGTTTTGTGATTGAACAGTTAACTTTATTATAAAATTATATAAGTAGTTTGTCATTTCGTGAAAGTTTTTTCTGTGTACTGTGTGACAGGCTACAGGCTACAATTGCCATAAACTGTAACACAGGCACAAAATTAGGGTGTGTCACAGTAGACTATAGTGACATGTCCTCCGGGATAATAAATATTAGCACAAATGTATTCACTCTTCATTTGTTTAATAGCACATGGGCAGAGACATCTTTTTCAAGATCTTTTAAAAAGATCTTAATCTACTGATTGTCTTTCAAAGATCATGTGCATTGTTTATAGTGAAATGTTTACCTCCAGGTTTCTTAATGAAAGCATGAATAAAACCATCGCTCTTGTCCCACATATTAAACAGATGTCTGTTTGGAATGTTTCATTATCAACAAATATGACACTACATTACTACCCGTTACTTTCTAAAACTGTTCTCCAATCATAACACAGTATTTCACATACACTATATGTCCAAAAGTGTGTGCCCACCCCCCATTCCCATGTTTGAACATCAACCTTCCCAGAAGTTACAACCGAAAGGAAGGATTAGTGTCTTTTGTCATGCTTTTGAAATGCTTAACAATGAGGTCAGGCACTGTCATTTTGGAACTGATAAAGCTCTGGACAAATTGTTGTATTTCATTGCAGGATGCAGCATTAAGGTGTGCCCACATAATTCATCACATATATTAAAATGTGTATTAAACTTAAAGTATAATCTGTTATGTCATCTGTCACATATTGCGAGAAAATGGGATAAGATTTCACAAAACACATTTACAGGTTTATAAACAAAAATCAAAAATTGATTTTTTTAAAAGTTTTTCTTCTGTAGCCTGTTTTGTCTCATGTTTCAAGAATCAGTTCTATATATAAATAAAATACAGTTACATTTTATTATATAGATAAAGCTAGTAAATTATAAATTAAAAGCTTGACAATAATTTATCTTAATTATAAAAATCTTAACTTTATAAAAAATAATATCTTGATTATTCTTTTTTATAAAGACTAGCAGAAATGATTTGCTGTGCAGATGTTAATATTTATCAGATCCATGTTTTTCTATGAAAGTTGAGAAATAGAAGCATTAATTGAGGTTATAACGCCTTTATTCCCACAGATCGCTTTTCAAGCAACCACAGTTTCTTGTCGTCCTTTTCCTCAGTTTTCCACTTTCAATTTTGAGGTTTGAAAGCATGAACATAGGCAAGGCAAAAATCAAAACTGGGGCAAACCTAAAACCAACTAGGATTACTCAAAGTAGATTACACAACCAGCCTTTGTGTTGCTGTGTTTAATCTGTCTAATTAAGATCTGTCTAAAAAGACACATTTTTACTTCAATGAGAAACAAGGAACAAACATATTTAAAGGTCTCTCAGATTTTTACTTAAAAACCAGCTGGATCATAATAAACTGAGCTAAAACACACTGACTCGAAATAACCTGAAAAACGATAATATAAAATTTTGACCCAGTTGTTCATATTTACTAAATTTACTTAGGTTTCATTCCTGGTTTATTGTATACAATTCATTAGTGCATTTTTATTTTAAAAATGTTTATTTTCATAATCTTTTATCCAAATATAATAGCTTGCTCCATTACTAACCAACCTTCCCTCAACCCATTTGTAATTTAGAGTAATGTAATTTATTTATTTAAAAAATGGTGTGATGTTCCACTCACACCATTTATCAGCTGAACTGTGGTAAAAACAGAAAGACTGCTGATGTTGCAAGCCATTTCGTGATACTGAAACAGCATTTAGTTGACTAGTAAAAAATGGCAGTTGTGTAAGCGCTAGTACATTCATAATTTTTAAGGATTTTACTGTTATTTTAAAATATACAAAAATAGTAATAATAAAGAATGAGTAGGTGTGTCCAACTTTGGTTACTGTAGCTCCAGGTCTATGAATTTGTACAGAACATTGGTACACAAGACTGTGAAACTGACAGCATTTCACTGATAGCTGTTTTTCTGTTGAACTGGTGAACTGGGACTCATTTGAACACTCTGGAGACTTCAGGCTTTAATATGCCATCTAACAGTCAATAATCTTGAAAGAGGTCTGTCTGCAGTAGTCTGAGCCAAAGAGATTTACCAGAATGGTCAGTTGCCTTGTAGTCAAATGCTGCATGAGACTTCAAACTTCAAACCTTTGACTTCCTGCAGTGTCTCTCTGCACAGACATGTTAATTAGGACTATGCAGACTGCAAATGCATACAAACAGAGTTCTGTTAGTAGCACTACTGTTTATTTTTGTCACTCTTTTAGAATGCGTCCCTTCCTCTGCATTCACTCACACACACTGTGAGTCAGATGAAGTCTAACATATGTATAGTGCTTATGTCACAGTACAGACAGCACCAGATAAATAAGTGACTTAGGGAGGAAGTTCAAAGAGAATTAAGGAACAAATATTGACACAGTGGGATTAATTACAGCCCACATCTACATTGTTGAGAAAGCACTTGAGGGAAGGCAGACAAGCATTACACAGATGGAGGATATGAACAGTACTTCACCTACAGCACTGTTTTTCTGTTCCCTGTTATTTGTACTCACACCGTTCATCTAAAGACCTGATTTATAAACCTCAGGGCTGTTTTAATACATGTATGCATTTGGTATGGGAGGTCAATTGTGTTTTGTATGTTGATTTTTACAGATAACAGTTTAAAACCCGAGCTGTGCAGTTTGCCCTCTGAAGGAGATGTGAATACAGCATAACACCATTATGATTTTTATCCATTGAGACAGTATGCAGGTTTTACAAAGCCTCTTACTGCCCACGCTTAACCAGCACTAAGTGAACTTAATATTATAGATACGCAGAATTATTTATTTTCTCAGTCAGTAGTGTAAGCTTTTGACCTCGCTAGAGTTAAAATGACTGGTTTCACCCAAAACTCAACCCATTTTTTAAATGTTGCTGTGTCTGGCTGGTTGGCTGTATTGTTTATTTCAGCATGCACAAAAGTAATAGCTGGAGTAATTGAGTAGTTGATCAATTAACACTGAGCAGTCAACAGTGCTTTTGTATTCTGTGGTGATTCATAGTCTCTTTTAAATCTTGTATAATAGGATATACAATAGAAGATGCTTCACTCCAATGCATTTATGTTCTTAGTTGACAATTTCTTACCAAAACAATTTATATACAACCCCAAATCAGAAAAAGTTGGGACAGTATGGAAAACACAAATAAAAAGTAGTGATTTCTAAATTTACTTTGACTCGTATTTCATTGCAGACAATACAACAGCACATTATTTAATGTGTTCCTCATGATTTTTATTGTTTTTTCTTAAAAAAAAAAAAATCCTATTTTGGTTCTTGGAGGAACAGGAGCAATTTAGGGCTAGTAATCAGGTAAATTGGTTAAATAATGATGTGATTTGAAACAGGTGATTGTAATTATGATTTGGTACAAAAGCAGCATCCAAGAAAGGTCTAATCTTTTAGGAACAAAGATGGGCTGAGGATCACCAGTTTGCCATCAAATACGTGAGGAAATTATTGAAATGTTTAAAAACAATGTTCCTCAAAGAAAGATAGGAAGACATTTGCTTATTTCACCTTCAACAGTGCATAACATAATTAAAAGATTCAAGGAATGTGGAGGAATTTCAGTGCGTAAAGGACAAGGGCGCAAGCCTAAGCTGAACAACCGTGCTCTCCGATCCCTCAGGTGGCACTGCATCAAGAATTGTCATTCATCTATAAGCAATATCACCACATGGGCTCAGGACTACTTTGGCAAACCTTTGTCAAGTACCACAATACGTAGTTACATCCACAAATGCCAGTTAAACTGTACTGTGCCAAAAGGAAGCCCTATGTTAACAGTGTCCAGAAGTGCCGTCGACTTCTCTGGGCTCGGAGGCATCTGGGATGGACCATCACACAGTGGAAATGTGTACTGTGGTCAGATGAATCCGTATTTCAGGTATTTTTTGGTAGAAATGGACGCTGTGTGCTCCGGACCAAAGAAGAAAAGGATCATCCAGACTGTTACCAGCAACAAGTCCAAAAGCCAGGGTCTGTCATGGTATGGGGTTGTGTCAGTGCCCTTGGTAAAGGTAACTTGCACTTCTGTGATGGCACCATTAATGCTGAGAAGTACATAGAGATTTTGGAGCACAATATGTTGCCTTCAAGAAGACATCTTTTCCAGGGACGTCCATGCATATTTCAACAAGATAATGCAAAACCACATTCTGCACACATTACAAAGTCCTGGCTGCGGAGGAAGAGGATACAGGTACTTGACTGGCCTGCCTGCAGTCCCGACCTGTCTCCAATAGAGAATGTGTGGTGCATTTTGAAGCGCAAAATGCGACAACGAAGACCCTGTACTGTTGCCCAACTTGTTTGCAGCAAGAATGGGACAAAATTACACCTGAAACACTTCTTCACTTTGTGTCTTCAGTCCCTAAACGTCTTTTAAGTGTTGTGAAAAGGAATGGCAACATTACAAAGTGGTAAATGCTTTACTGTTCCAACTTTTTTTGAAATGTGTTGCAAGAACCAAAATAGGAATTTTGTTTTTTTTTTGAAGAAAAAACAATAAAAATCATGAGGAACACATTAAATAATGTGCTGTTGTATTGTCCCAACTTTTTCTGATTTGGGGTTGTATATAGCTGCAAGCAGCAATTATGGGGTTAAGCTCTTCAGCGTCACCAAGGGAAATATTTGTGAACATCTGTAAATGTTTGAAAATCAGTTTAAAAAACAGCTAAAAGCCTTTAAAACACAATAAAACAGCTTACAACTTGTGACCAGTAAGTGGCATTGTCACCAAATTTCTATGAGGTAAAGACGATGAGCTAGTTATGATTCCCACCAAGTTTCGTATCGATGCAGTAGTTTTGCAAATATATAGCCTCAAGTCTGTTGGCAGGCTCGCCTGCAAAGTTGTTTCATAGTGTTGTTTCATAGTGTTTTGCCCTATACACTTCCATAGTCACTGTCAATTATTTTCTGTAATCAAATGAATGCCACAAATGTTGTCCACAGAGTTAAACTTGCTTTAAATGGTGATGAATAACTTGTTAAATTGGGTTTCTGTTTCGTGGACATGATCGTTATCATTGTTTCTCACATTCAAGGCTGCACACACACACACTTGTTAATAAGAGCCTTGCTCTCATGACACATTCATGTTCTAGTAGCAGTAAACATTGGCTGTAAAAATGTTCATGGCAACAGATGGACTGCCTGGAGAAAAATTACTTTTAACTACTTTTAGATTTTATTAGCGCTATAATGAACCAAAGTTTCCTTTTGAGGGAAATCAACACTGTATCATGGCTTGATGCTATGGAGAACGTGCTTCAGGTATGCCCAAGTCTGAACACGGGTAAAATCATGTCTACTTATAGGCAAGTCAAGGTCATGTGACATAGTGTTTGGTGCTACAATACCTTTAAAAGGTGCCTGCAAAATATGTTATTGTATACTACAATACATGTTGTAGTGTTTTGTCTTCAGGAAGCCTGTTTGTCTGCATGTTAGTCAGGTCTGAGAGTGAGAGAAGAAAGAAGATATTAGCGGTAGGTAGCAGTTAGAAACAAGTTCTAAGAAACAAACAAAGTTCCATCTGCCAAGGCAGATTGGAGGCTGCACTCGTGGAGTTTGCAGCTTGTTTGGCAGAGGAGCAGCAGGAAATGGGCTACGCCTTTCCTCGTACACTCTCCAATCTCGTTTCTTCTTAGCCAGACAGCCAGATGATGAGCTCATACTGTCAGCTTTGGATGACGATCTGACAACTGTCAGCCAGGCAGGTGCTGAGGGAGACCAGCCTCCTCTTTCAGCTGCATTTGAGGAGCTGGTTGAGGTGATTTCTCACCCTATCGAGAAACTGAGCCTCAAATGGCCAAATGAATGGCAGCACTTTTTTAGATTTTTATTGTCCAACCAAAAAACACACAACCTCCCCACAGATCCAGACACATTTTAGGAGCTCCGTGGAGACACAGATTTTGCCCTCTGTGCCACCACGCTGACAGCCCATTCTATTGGTCATTTCATGGCTGTTTTGGTGGCAACGGAGAGGCACCTGTGGCTCAACCTATCTGGCATTCAGGATAGGGATAAGGCCTTCCTGCTGGATGCTCCAATTGGTCCTCAGGGACTGTTTGGTGACACTATTAGTTCTGTCATTGACAGATACAGTGAGGCTAAGAAGCAATAGGATGTATACTTCTCCCCCACCAAAGGCCAGGTAGCCACCTCTTCTTCTCTCAACTCTTCTTCTAGGAACCAGCAGAAGGCCAGCGTGGCAACTTGAGCTCCCCCACAGAGACCTGGGGGGCTGGGCAGCATATGCAGGCCTCGCAGTCTGAGAGGAAGTTCAATCTGAGAACTGTGCTTTCCTCAAAAGCTGCAAAGAATAAAACACCTGACGGCAGCATCACTACACTGGGGGGCCAGCCCCACAAAGGGGGGTTATGTGCACGTCAACACCTCATGACTCACCCCCACGGTGCTCCCTGCATGTGTTTCTACTTTTCCCACCACCCCAGGTGTTTTGGGGAAGAAGCACCCGGTAGTCAGCTGTCCCATCTTCTCACTTTCATGTCCAGATATTTTCTTTCGGTTCTCTGATTCAGGAGACTGGATAGGTAGCAAAGATGATACCTCTCTTGGATTTTCTGGCAGCATGGAAACTCCTGCCCAGTTTATCTCCATGGCTGTTTAGTACAGCAGAGAGAGGGTACACAATTTTAGTTTGAGGTATTCAGAATTCAGAGGGTACACTCATCAGTCTCTGAGGAGAGACAGATTCAAGATGTTAACATTCAAACAGATTGTGTGTCAAACTTGTTGTGTGTCACTTGTTAACCCAATGACTGGTTTGTCACAATAGATCTAAAGGATGCATACTTTCACATCAAGATATTTCCAGAACACAGGAAGGTTCTCAGATTCTTCAGTTCTGGCTCCCTTGAGACTCCAGGGCAACTGCGCTCTAAATTACATAGATAACTGGCTTGTCATGGCCAGCTCCCAAGAACTAGCTATACAGCATCAAGATGTCGTGTTAGCTCATATGAGGTGCTTAGGGCTGAGACTCAACCCCAAGAAGAACATTCTTTCTCCAGTTCAGAGAACTACTTTTCTAGGGGTAATGGGACTCCACAATGATGCAGGCACAATTGTCTCCTGCATATATGGAGTCAATCCTTGCTGCTGTAAGCAGCATTCGGCTAGGCCAGCACCTAACAGTCCTCCAGATTCAGAGGCTGTTAGGCCTCATAACAGCAGTGGGAATGTGATTCAGTTGGGCCTACTGCAAATGAGATTATTTCAGTTCTATGGGTTTGAAAAATGGGTTTTATCCCTAAAACCACCTGCAAAGTATAGTAAGGGTTATACAAGGTCAACTACATTCAACTACACTGCCCTTTTGGTTCATTGCTGGAATTTCTCCAATAGCATCTCTACAACCTCTCCGGCTAGCCTCAAGGTTTGTTATTGCTGTTTCTGCTAGCCATGAACCTGGTAATGGAGCCACTATTGAGTGACATCTTTCGTGTCTCGTTTTCTCTGTGGTGCCAGATGGCTGAGGCCTTTCTGTTGCACACTGGTCCCCTGTGGTCATAAAACAGCGTTTATTGGATTACAGATGCTATTACCCTTGCTTATAAGGCAGGGTATTTAGTGTCACCCCTGGGCATTAAAGCCTGTTCTACCAGAAGTGTAGCATCAGCTAAGGCACTGTTTAGGGGGTATCTGCTAATCTTCCTTTTAGTGGCACACAGCGCTATGTCACATGACCTTGACTTGCCTATAATTAAACATGATTTTACACGTGTTCAGACTGTTAAAGACTGTGCGGTCACTATAGTATCAAGCCATGATACAGCATCTTGTTCACTGTCTCAGGGAACCGGGTTACATACAACATATAGACAAAAAGAAACTAATGTAATACAGTACAACAATTACTACTATAATGTAGAATACTTTAATGTTATGCAATTAATTTACATATTATTGTTTTTTTATAGTCATATGATGGAAATTAGGTCACTATGCTTAATGGCCATCTAATGTCATAATCCAAAACCTCCTAATGGTCAGAGAAATTACCTTTATTTTCTTTCTTATGTGGTTTTATGATACTGGCTTCTTTAGTTTCCATTAAGACAATAGGCCAACTTCCATTAATGACAATAGTCGCTTTACAAAAACAAGTGGTGGTGTTCTTTGTACAGCCAAACGCTGAACACCAATGCTGATATGACACTGAAGTGCCACACAGGTGCATGGCCTCATATTAAGGGAAGGCAGTGGCACTATACTTATCATACATTACGAGATGTTTTGAGAGCTGGTTACAAATTTAATCTCCTTTTCAGCTTGAACAAATTTTCCCACACATCACAATCTCACTGAAAACACATCATCCCACTTTATTTGAAACTCATTTCTACACACACATTCAAATATGAATGGACAGCAGCTTTATAGATGTTTTTGTGAGGCAGTGTTTTCTTTTGTTACGTAAACAGTATTCAGTACAGAGGAGCCTGTGGATGAATGTGGCTGTTTATGTGTGTGAGTGGAAGCAAATGAAATCTCGTCAGAGCAATCCAATTAAACTGTTTTACAATGTACCACAATGTAAACACAGAAAAATAAGCAAACAGGCATCAGGAATACCTGCCATTGTGTGTGAAGACTCATACCTCTCTCAGTGGTTTATGAGAGGGTAATGTATTCGGACTCCCTACTGAAACAGTATTTATAGTAAAACAGTACCTTTGAGACTATGCGACATTTAGTCAATTAACATGAAAAATGACAGGCATTATATTAAGCAGAGTATGCTCTTCATCTTACATGGAGATGGTCTTAGAAAGAAGATGCAATTTTATAGAACAGGGGTATTTGCAATAATTTGCAATTATACCATAAAATATATGAACATTGCATAATAAAAAAGAAAAGGAGAAAAAAATTTTGAAATTTCTTTTTAAACTTTTGCTTGATGCAGCCTAACAATCCCTAAGGGACTTGAATAGTAAATCCACAGGAGTATGTGTAGGCTAGATTAAAAAGATGGGTCTTTAATCTAGATTTAAATTGACCTAGGGTATCTGTCAGGGTATCTTTCTAGATTATATTGCCAGGATTCTGACATCCCCTGTGTTCTGTGTCAGAGCATGTTGTTTGGATCCTGACTCCTTCTAGTCTTGGTTCTTGTTTCTTGGAGTCAGGATCTGAACTCATGCTCTGGGTCTTGTCTCGTGTAGAAGCACGTGGCCTCTGTTTTGTTTACTTTCGCCATGTGCTCTCCGGTTGTGCGTCTTGGCCCCGCCCCCTTGTTCTCTTGTCTCGTTTGCGCTCATTTCGCGCATCTGTTCCTCGTTGTCCGTGTGTTATTTAATGCCCCCGTGTTTTCTGTTTCTTGTCGGTTTGTTCTCGTATCTCGTGTCCCGTATCTGGCTTATTGTTCTTGTCACAGTGAGTCTTGACGTGTTCTTGTTTAGGCGTGTTTTTGTCTTGTGTTTACGCCCAGTCTTTTCCCGTTTAAGTTTCGTTTTTGCTCCGGTTTTTGGGAGCCCTTTAGTTCTAGTTATACTGCCTTTTCTGTTCACGTTTTTACTCCCTCGTGGGTTGTTGTTTTGTTCATTTATTAATAAAGGACATTTTATTCTGTTTAACGCTGTCTGCGTGTGGGTTCGTTTTCCCGTGATACCTGACAGTATCTGCCTTTCGGACAATACTGGAAAGATATGAATATGAAAAGGATCTACCACTCGCACTCGATTTTGACATTCTGGGTATTAACTGACCAGAATTTTCAGATCGCAGTGAACGTGAAGGACTGCAATAAGAAAGGAGCTCGCTTAGGTATTGAGGAGCAAACCGCTCAGGGCCTTCAGCAGGTAATCAGCAGAATTTTAAAGTTTATAGGATGCTTGATAGGCAGGAAGTGCCGTGTACTGAACCAGGCTAATATGGTCATAATTGTTAGTTCACCTAAGAACTCTGGCTTCAAGTAAATACCAGGTGCATCTTTCTCAAATGCAAACACAGCTGAGCCTTCCTCACACTTTGTCACAAACAACATCATGGGGCAAGATTTGACAGCATTTCCTCATGGAACTCTCCCAAGCAATTCCCAAGCCTTCCCATATCCTCATTCCCAAATATAAACGCAGCCAGGATTAGCTGTTTTCCACCTGTCTAGCTGAATTCAATCCCTCTTGTTTTTCCGTATCTTACAGACAAATGTGTATGTTTTTTGATTCATGTAATTGTATTTTTTCTACTGGCAGGTGGAAAGGAATCAATGTCACCATACATAAGTGATCCAGGTACTGACAGTGCAGTGGAAAAGGCAGTTTGTAACCAACCTACAGCCTCCATCTGTAGCCAGGATGACACTAACATTCCTTTAAAACTGGAAAATGGATCTCCACCAGACCCCTCTCCATCTGTACTCCCGCTCGTGGACAGCCCTGAACTGCCCCTGTCCCCAGAACTAAATACCCCACCACTGCCCACTGTCAGTCCAGCACGGCCCACCACCCTTGCTCTGAAAACACTCCCCCGACCCACCAACACCTCTACCACCACCACAAGTGAGAACGGTGGGCTGCTGAGCAGAGACGCTGAGGAAGATGAGAGAAAGCAGATGCAGGAAGAGCTGAAGAAATGCATAGATGATTTTAGGAAAATCCGCTTTCCCAAACTGTTCCCCGATCGCAAACGGCACTGGCAGAATGATCTGCTCAAAAAATACAATGCATAATGTGTTTGACATTTTGGTTACACGCGACAGCCAGATAGAAACTTCTTATACTGACACAATGCTTTTCAAAGCATTATTAATTATCTCAGACGAGACACATTGGCTCTGTTCCAAAAACTAGTAAGCAAAATCATGCCATCCTCTTCTGAGGAAAATCTAAGGTAGACTGCATTCTGTTATAGAATCATGTAATAACAAAAACCATCACTCCTAATTTACTTCTAATTCTGAGAAAACTAATAGATTATGTTTGTGAAAAAATCTGAAAGATGCATGGATATCAAATGCCTTAGTGCACATTTAACTGAAATTTGTCTGCTGATCTGCAACAAAGACACAGACCACAATCACCTTTAGTCTTGTATGTTTTTACACAAGCAGTAGCAGTAGAAGTGTAGTGTGTGAACATAATTTCACCAAGTAGAACATGTTTCTTGCTCAATGCCATAGCATTGCCACTTAGCACTGGCTATTGGGGCTTGTGTACCTTTTTTATTAACCCGTTTTAATTTCCTTGGATTTTAGGGGTAATGGTTTGGGTTATAGGTTATATAAGGTTTATCTTAGTACTGTGTTTCTTTGACAGAAATGTTGTTCTAGGATCAAGACAAAGTGTTGAACCTATTAGAAGGTAGTTGCTTTACTAGGTTTTGGAACAGAGCAAATATGTGCAGTAGAGAGTTGGAGATAAGTACAGAAACAACCTATCAATATATTGGCTTGGGTCACTAAAACATCAAGCCATGCTAAATGAACATTAATAGCAATTCTGTCATGTTTTGGAGTTTTTTTACTTAGTCTGATAATTTTTGTAGAAGTAAAACTGTCATGAGTAAATATGTAGGTTTGCTAAAAGTGATCATTTCTTTGTAGTATGTGCCACAAATATAGATCCAGGCACATCAAAATGCGAATCTGTTTATGAATTGAACTGAAACGAGTAGAAATACAAAGGGGTGATGAGGGAATTAAGACATAATAAGTATCCTAGGTGACTAATAAGATTAATAACGAACTCAAAACAAACAAAAGACAAGAAACATAAAAGGACATTTGACCTTGACAGTCTCCTGTTGCTAGTCTGCACTGTGCCAGTATTTCTAGCTAAGAATTGTTAGTCCTGGCATACCTAAAATAGTGTATGGTAAGTATTTAATGTAAATTTACATTTATTATTTAAAATATTACATTTTTAACTTTGTTTTTTTAAAATGGACTAAAGCAAACAAACGTTTTGTCTGGACCGCTGGTATATGATACTGTCTTCTTTAGTAGCCTAAACTAAATTGTGACCAAGATTTTGAAGCTCCAAAAAGTGTATTTATCCATCATAAAAGTAATCCATATGATTTAAACCTAATGTCCTTTAGGTTTAAAGGACATTATTCAATGCTATTACAAAACTGAGAAAAGTTAATATAACTCTGATTATGTTCAGCTGTCAAATACACCTAGGATGTTAGGATGAGTTATTTGTAAAATAATTTTAATTCTTGGGTAAACTAGTCCTTTATGAATAAAAAAATTGTTTTTAAGCTGACTTTGCCCTGCAGTCATTGGGCCATTTGGCAGAGAAATATGGCGCCTCTATCAATATTAAAATATCCACACGCTGATCAATCCTTCAGACCTAAAACAAAATGAAACCGACCAATTCACTTTGTGGAAGTGGTGCTTTTAGTGGATGTTTCTAAGAATAAAACGTCTTTGTGAAGTCCTAAATTGTTTTTAGGAAGCTTTATATATGTTTATTCTTTTCCTTTTGTCTCAAGGCAAACTTTTCCTTTACAAATGTAAATATGTCTAGTTCATATCATTTCAGAATATTGCCTTATCAGTTTGTTTGACTATAATGAGCATCAGCCGAGGTGAAAAGATAGTGTACCAAAATACACTTTGTACACTTAGCACACTTCCATAATTTACTTAAAGTGCTCTATTTTCACACACCAATATTGTACTTAATATACTAAAAATTATTCTTTAGATAATCTTATCTTTAGATAAAGATTATTTTAAGAACACCTAAGTGTACTCGACTGTGCTATTTTGAGACATCATGAATATGAACTAAAATGAGCTTTTAACATACTTTCAATGTATTTCAAAAAATGTATTTAGTTACCACTTGAACCCATCTTTCATACACTTTTAAATATATCCATCATACATAGAAAATATACTACGGAATTATTTAAAACATAATAATATATAATAAATATATATTTATAATGTATTGCCAACATATTTTTACACATTAAATAATTTGTTTCAAATGTATTGTAACTATGTTAATATTCCCTTTATGATATACTTAACTACTTGTTAATGGTGTACAATCAAGTACACAGAAAAGTTTAACTTTCTAAAATTATACCTATTGTGTAGTCACTTCATGAAGCGGTAATGTTTTTAACATTATTAATAATAAACTATTTAAATGTTAGAAGTAATACATTTAATTACTATTACATGAATTACTTTTACAGTAAACACCCATAGATTGAAAGCATAATTACCCTATTACCACAAAAAATACAACAGTGCAGCACAGGTATGGTGTTACAATAAACAACACACTTCCACTTTTGTCACTATAAGTTAACATATGTAAAGTGTTCATAGAACATTTTTAAGTATTGTACTTAAAAAACACTTCTGTATATTTGATTTACTTCATCTGACTACACTTAAAATCAGTTTTTTTTAAGGAAAATGTACTTATAATTAGTACATTAGTAATACATTTTTAATAAAATCTATTTAATTTAAATTTAGGACTACTATATAAAAGTCTACTAAGACTGAAGTATTTTAAAGCATTCAAAGCACACTTTGAACAAATACACTAATAAAACTCCTCTATATATTTCTGCAGCAGTATACTTTATTTCAATGCACTAAAAATTTAAGTATTTGTGGTAGTAAACTTGACCAAGTGCACTGAAGTACTGCTGAAGTACTACTAAAGTAGAAATATACTTTTAACTAGATAAGTATTTTCTGAAGAAAATATGAGTGGTCCTTGCAAAACGTATATATATTAAATATATATTTAATAATATATTTATTATATATTTAAATGATATTAACATGTTATAACATGATGCTAACATGTGTTAAAATGATGCTAGCATGACTTAGCATGATGCTATCATGATGCTGGCATGACTTAGCATAATGCTAACATGATTTAGCATGATAGATATACTATAAAATGGCTTATTCATGATGTTAGGAGGTTGCTAGGGTGATCTAAATGGTTGCTAGGGTGTGTTCAGGAAGTTGCAAGGGCAATAATTAAAGCCCACTGACAGTCGGAGTGAAATAAGATATGGCTTATTCATTTTATTATATGGTTTCTAGGGTAGAGTAAATGGTTGCTACGGTGTAGCTAGACAGTTTATATGGTAAAACTAATAGGTGAATGTGTGTGTGAATCAAAAGAGCCAACACCTATGTCTCTATGATGTTCTATTACTGAGATATAGCTAATTCATGTTGGTTGCTAGGGTGCTCTAAATGGTTTTTAGGGCATGGCTGGACTGTTTTCATGGTAATAATTAAAGACTACTTGCCAGTTTGAGTCAAAAGAGGCCACACATTGTCTCTTTGATGTTCTAATGTCTCTCACCTTTTTAAATGGAAGTCAATTGGGTGTTTTCTAGGGTATTGTAACTGCTTGCTATGACATTCTGATGAGGAGTTTTGACATCACAAAGATCTGTCCAATGTTATGTTTATTGATTTTTTTTTCCAATGGAAGTCTATTTGCGGTTGCTAGGGTACTGTAACTGGTTGCCAGGATGTGGCTACTAAGTTATAACATCAATGTTGTTGATGTTGATGCTGCTTGCTAAGCCAAGCGATTTTAAATCACCCCACCCCCAAATCTCTACAACATTCTAATGCAGAGCTATAACATCACAAAATTCAGCCCAATGTTAAGTATATGGAATTTTTCGCCCACTTTTCCGTATGCCCTAAAAACATTGTACACCCAATCGCTTATAAAAGTCATAGCATACCTCTCCTCAGTAAGTCAGTAGATTTGACACCTTATTCATGGGTCTATGACAAACCGTGCGGGACGAGTTTGAAACAAAGGGAGAAGAACTAGATAGGTACATTTTCTGAAGAAAAATGAAGATGAGTGCTGCTTGCCGTGACAAAACTCAGAAATATTTAAACAATGCTAGTATGATGCTAGCTTGACTTAGCATGATTCTAGCACAATTTAACTTGATAGGTATACTAACATATGGCTGATCCATGATCTTATGAGGTTGCTAGGGTGTGGTCAGGAAGTTGCCAGGGCAATTCCAAAAGCCCACTGACAGCCCGAGTCAAATAAGCCCACCCACGTCTCTACAATGTTCTAATGCTGAGATATGGCTTAATTTTATTACATGGTTTCTAGGGTACAGTAAATTGTTGCTAGGGTGTAGCTAGTCAGTTGACAGGGTAAAACCAATAGACAGATGTGTGTGTGAATCAAAAGAGCCTCCCATGTCAAAAGAAACTCCCATGTCTCTATCTATGAGGTTCTGGTGCTGAGATATAGCTAATTCCTGTTGGATGCTAGGGTGCGCTAAATGGTTGCTAGGGCATGGCTGGACAGTTCCCAGAGTAATAATTAAAGACTACTTGCCACTTTTGAGTCAATAGAGGCCACGCACTTGTCTCTATGTTTTCTGATGCCTCTTACGTTTTTAAATGGAAGTCAAAGGGGTGGTTGCTGGGGTACTGTAACTCATTGCTAGGGTGTGGCTATGAAGTTGAAATGTCACCATTTGTTGCTGCTTACCAAGCCTAGTGCTATGAGCCCACCTCAAAATCTCTATGACATTCTGATGGGGAGCTATAACATCATATAATTCAGCCCAAAGTTTTGTTTGTGGAATTTTTGCCCACTTTACCGTACGCCCTAAAAACATTGTACACCCAATCATCTTTTTTTTTTTAAATTTAGCTTTAGCTAAGGACTACAGCATTAGCGTACCAGAGGAGAACTGGCCCTCCCCGCTAAGGCTGGTTTCTTCCAAGGTTTTTTCTCCATTTATATATCACTGGAGTTTTGGTTCCTTGCCACTGTTGCCCTGTTGGCTTACCTACGGGGAGACTGCTGATATTAGCTTAGAACATTTGCTCTGTACATTGTGTTATATATGTTTGTTAATTTTATCAATTTTGAATATTCTTTCTTTTCTCTTCCTAATTTTCTCTCCTCCTCTTTCATTTTCAATTTCAGTTTTCACTTATACTGTTGGATATTTTCTTTTGTACAGCTGCTTTGTAACAGTGTGCCACTGTGAAAAGCGTAATATAAATAAATTGAACTTAAACTTACAAAAGTTATAGCACACCCCTCCACAATAAGCTGGTCGATTTGACACCTCATTCATTGGTGTACGACAAACCGTGTGGGACGAGTAAAGTGTAGAAATTTTGTCCAGAAAAAGAAGTATGCAGGAGAATAGTGATGCTTTGCTTCGCAAGTACCAATATAGGGAGTTGTTCCAGTTTCTAAGAGGTTTCATATATGGGTTGGGCCATATATGTATTTCATAAATTAACATTGGTACTTGTTAGTTTTAAAAAAATTTAGTGCATTCAAGTAATGTCAATCTAAACCTTGCTACAGAGGATGATAACAGCTGCCTTACATTCTCATTTTGGACACGATTAATATGGATGTACAACACACCCATAAATGTCAACAAGTTAGTGGCTACTTAGTAAAGTAGAACAGAATACCACTATACCAAGAGACAAGGATGTTCAAAACAGAAGTGTTTCCAGTTACATACTGTTACGGTGGAGGCTCCCGTACCACCTCCTCCAGTCCACCAGAGGGAGCCTTCACCTGAGTTTTAGTTTAATTAGTTTAACTCCCATAGGGCCACATTCCTGGGGTTGATCACCTCTGCACCTGTTTCCTTTTTGTGGACTTTTTAAACCCCAGACTTACATGTGCTCAGTGCGAAGTCTTGTTTTCCCCCCGGCTAACACTACTGAGCGTTTTTCACTGTTGTTTTGATTACTTGTTGCCGTTTGGATTGTTTATACCCTGTTTGATTCTCTGGCGCCTGCCCTGACCCCTTGGATTGTTTATACCATGTTTGATTCTCTGCCGCCTGCCCTGAACCTTGCCTGTTCACCGATTCTGATTAGTCTAGCCCTGGACATTCCTGTTTGCCGTTGTTGACCCTGCCTGTTATTGTTTTTCTTAATAAATGCTGCATATGGATCCTGCTGCCTCAGTCCCTTCGTTACACATACTAGCTAATGTCAGCCTCAAAACTGATACATATTGCACTGCAAAATAAAATACACTATCTGAAATCCCAGTTTATCTGAAATACTATCTGATGCCTGTTTAACATCACACACACAAAAAGTATAAACGGCATGTAAATCAGAGCATCAGCACAGCAAATTAACTTTGAATTAATTAATTTAATAAATTCATTTAAATAAATGTAATATTTATTTAAATATTATAATATACAAATTTAAAATTGATATCAGTTGTCAAACATATTGCTAACCACTATAAACAATGTGAACTAGTTTCCAAATTTGAAACATATATATATATATATATATATATATATATATATATATATATATATAAATACTATGAATACTATATAATTAATAAAATATATATATATATATATATTTACTTTTATTTTATTAACCAGTTTACTTTGGTTCTTGCTTATGCAAAAACAACTGTCTATATAATAAGCCTTACCCACTATCTGGGTCATTCTCTGTGTGTTTTACCATGCCAGCCTGAGAAAGTGAAACACAGTAAACACACCTCCTTTGTCCAGTTGGGCTTTCTCGTCCTTCTTATATTTGATTCCATGTTTGCTGCATTCAAACCAACATTTAAATCACCACTTGAATAGACATGCCAGCAGTCAGAGTAAATGGAAAGAGTGTGCATTTGGACAGTATATTTAGTGTTCAGCCCCCCTTAACTTTTTTCAATTTTATGTTGCTGCCATTTTTTACATTACATTTTTTTGCGTTCCCCAGTCAATCTGACCCAGTCTGGGAGGATGTGCAAAGAAGAATGATAATCCAATGTGTCCCCCAATCCAATGTGATATTTCAGTTTTTTTCTTTCATAAATTTACAGACAAATTTCTACTTCATCATTATAGGGTACTGGGTGTAGATTGAGAAAACAATGAATTAAATGATTGTAGTGTCAGTCAGCAACATAACAGAATTGAAAAAAAGTGAAGGGGGTCTGAATTCTTTCTGAATGTACTGTATTTAATGTGTTTGTGATTAGGGTAAAATTGAAATTACAGGGTTATTTTTTGCTAAGTTAAGCCTTATAGTAACCTCTTTTTCTGACTCAGATTGGTCCTGAATCACTCTTAAGAATCCCAGATAAAACTTTTAAACGAAATTAGGACCTCTCTAAGAGGATTCTTATAATCTTAAGAATAATAAGAATACAGACCTAGGATTATAAAGGCTGTCTTCTGGAAAGATAAATAACTTTTTCTATTATGCTTGGGCCTTTTCACTGACCTCACACCAACTATTCAGCATTTTCAAATGCATTAAGACATTATTTAGTCTGTATATTAAGCCGTTTTTCTTCAATGATACACACAAGGAAAACAGCAAATAAACACTGTGATTTCAGCTTTTACTATTTTTGTAGGGACATTTGGTCCTGTTTAAAGACCTCTACCCTCAGAAACCCTGGCATTGACATTGATAATGTATTTTATTATTTTTCTCATTAAACTGTTTTCAGAAGGCAAAGGATTATAAAAGTCACAATGTTAATGCATATATTGTTCATGTAAAAATATAGGTTAGAAGTATTCTGATTTATTATAATAATATTATGCACAGTTATATGAATAGCTTCTGTTTATGTATTATTTGGATTTGGCAGTTTTTCCCTGCTGGGTGTCTGAGGGCTAAATTATAGTGTAATTAAAAGTGTGTATGTGCCAATAAGTCCTTTCTTTCTAT
This sequence comes from Chromobotia macracanthus, assembly GCA_036877525.1. Taxonomy (NCBI): domain Eukaryota; kingdom Metazoa; phylum Chordata; class Actinopteri; order Cypriniformes; family Botiidae; genus Chromobotia; species Chromobotia macracanthus. Next base: position 6,099,071 of record JAZGTH010000030.1, read on the forward strand.
GACATTAACATTTCCATTTGCATCATTAAAACCTAAGAACTAATCCAAGGCTGCTAGTTTAATCTCCTAATTCTCTCTCTCTCTCACTGCTTTAATGCCCTAATTCTCTCTCTCTCTTTCTCTTTCTCACTGCTTTAATGCCCTAATTCTCTCTCTCTCTCTCTCTCTCTCTCTCTCTCTCACACACACACACTGCTTTAATGCCCTAATTCTCTGTCTTTCTCTCAGTGCATTCTGGGAAGTATGGGGAGGGGGGGCTCACGGTGAGAGGGAAGTTTGAAGTTTTAAGTTTGGCACACTTTATTATTTGAAGTACAGAAGTGTCCTCGTGGGGTCGGAGATGGTGTCACATGTGACGTAATCTCTGTCATTCTGTCACAGCATCAGGTGTGTCCAGTGGTCAAATTGTAAAAAGATTTCAAGGGGGATGGTGTGGACAAGTATTTCTTTGGTGGGGGGGTCCTAGAGCTAAACTTACACAATGATTACAAAATTTGTCTAATTTGTAAACACATTTAAAAAAATGTTTTATTAAATGAACTTGGAGACAAACATACACTGTGTGCACAATTATTAGGCAAGTGAGTATTTTGACCATATCATCATTTTATCCATAATTTCCAACTCCAAGCTGTATAAACTTGAATGCTTATTGGAATTAATGCATATCAGGTGATAGTATTTGTTTGTAGGGTGTAGGGTGTGGCCTAAGGAGATCAACACCCTATATCAAGGTGTGCATAATTATTAGGCAGATTCTTCTCCTCAGGAAAAATGGGCCAAAAAAGAGATTTAACTGACTCTGAAAAGTCAAAAATTGTAAAAAGTCTTTCACAGGGATGCAGCACTCTTGAAATATCTAAGATATTGGGGCATGATCACAGAACCATCAAAACGGTGGTTAAGAAGTTAACCACCAAAGATTTAAGAAGAATCAAACATGAAGCTACCAGGAACCCATTATCCTCCAGCGCTGCCATATTCCACAACTGCAACCTACCTGGAGTGTCAAGAAGTATGAAGGTGTTCAGTTCTCAGAGACATGGCCAAGGTAAGAAAAGCTGAAACCCGACCACCTCTGAACAAGACACATAAGTTGAAATGTCAAGAATGGGCCAAGAAATATCTGAAGACAGATTTTTCGAAGGTTTTGTGGACTGATGAGATGAGAGTGACTCTTGACGGACCAGATGTATGGGCCCGTGGTTGGATCAGTAACGGACACAGAGCTCCGCTTCGATTCAGACGCCAGCAAGGTGGAGGTGGGGTACTGGTATGGGCAGGTATTATTAAAGATGAACTAGTTGGACCTTTTCGGGTTGAAAATGGACTCAAAATCAACTCTCAGACCTACTGCCAATTTTTAGAAAACACTTTCTTCAAGCAGTGGTACAGGAAAAAGTCTGCATCTTTCAAGAAGACTTTGATTTTTATGCAAGACAACGCTCCATCACATGCATCAAAGTACTCCACTGCGTGGCTGGCCAGTAAAGGCCTTAAAGATGAAAAACAAATGACATGGCCCCCTTCTTCACCTGACTTAAACCCTATTGAGAACTTTTGGGCCCTTCTTAAGCAGGAAATTTATAGTGAAGGTAAACAGTACACCTCTCTGAACAGTTATTGTGACTGTTATTGAAAAGAAGGGTGGCTATACTGGTCACTGAGGTGTTCTTTTTGAAATTTCAGAAATGTTTATTTGTAAATTGAGTTTGTTTATTATTCTTACTTTGACAGGTGAAAATACCCATCTGACTTGTTTAAATCTTTGTTTGTCATTTAGTTGCATAATAATTCTGCACACTAATAGTTACCTAATACTGGTGTAAATGTAGATATTCTCTTAAGAAAGCCAAAACTTCACTTTTACTACTTACATGTTTAGGTTTGAGAGTTTGTTAACATTTTGGATTGACCAAGAGCACTGTAGTTGTACAATAACAAAATTTATTCTCAAAAATACTCACTTGCCTAATAATTGTGCACACAGTGTATTTAATCATGCATTTGTCAAAACAATCTTGAAATCTATAAAAAAATAAACAGTTCACCAAAAATGTAAATCCTGTTACCATTAACTCAGGCTCATGTCATTCCAAACCTGTATGAGTTTCAAAAATATTTTGAAGGATGTTGGTAACCAAACAGTTGCTGGTAGCCATTGACTTCCATAGATTTTTTTGTCCATACCATGCATTATCATAAGTAGAGAATTTTAATATTATATTTGACCTGAGGCAGACCCAGAAGACACTAAAGCTGAAGCGCAAGCTTTTCACAAAAAGATCAAGCTGAGATTGGTAATGAAAATGTAGGAAACAAGGATTTGTCTACTGAAAATGTAAGAAATGTTAAAGAATTGAGAACTGAGAATGTTAAAGAATTAAGGATGTAAGAAATTAAGAGTTGTCAATTGAGAATAAACAAATGGTTGGAGGTGATGATAAAAAACAGGTGTCTGAAAATGCTGATTGTGGAGATGGAAAGTCATATAAGCAGTGATAATGTAGTGATGGAAGATTCACAAAGTACAGAGGAGCAGAACAGTGTAAAGAGGTTAATTCAGAAAAAAATCCATAGCTAGGTGAAGTTGATGGTGTTTTTTTTTCTGACATTTGGATCTGTCAGATATTTGCCAAGTAAGCTGAGATCAGGTTTACTCTGGATGAAATGAATACATTTTTAGATGAAACTGATGTGGGGTGGTAGCTGATGTGAGGAAATTATTTCCAGGTGTAAATGTCTAAATTTTGTATGGGCAAAAGAGGGTGTAATGATGGAACTGAGGCAGCAGGATCCATTTGCAGCGTTTATTTAAGAACAACAATAACAGGCAGGGTCAACAATGGCAAACAGGAATGTCCAAGGCTAGGCTAATCAGTATCGGTGAACAGGCAAGGGTCGGGACAGGCAGCAGAGAATCAAACACGGTATAAAAAAGCCAAGGGTCAGGCCAGGCGGCAGAGAATCAAACAAAGTATAAACAATCCAAACAGCAACAGGTAATCCAAACAATAATGAAAACCACTCAGTAGTGTTAGCAGGGGCAAAATAAGACTTTGCAATGAGCACGTCATCATGGAGTTTATATAGTCACCAAACAGGAAATAGGAAACAGGTGCAGGAGTGATCAGCCCCAGGAATGTGGCCCTATGGGAGTTGTAGTCTGAATAAACCTAATACTCAGGGGAAGGCCCCCTCTGGTGGACTGGAGGAGGCGGTACGGGAGCCTCCACCATAACAGTTTGACGTTGACGCTGGTTGACCTGGTAGGTTTGTCTCCACACAGCATGTAACAGGTGTGTATGGGCTTGATCCCAAACCTCTTCACTCCGACGGAGCCATTCAGTTACTGAGGGTAGATCTGTGCGCTCTCCAGACCAGGGGAACAGCGGGGGTTGAAAGCCCAGTATACATTTGAACGGAGTCATGCCCGTAGATGGTTTTACTAGAGAGTTTTGAGCATACTCTGCCCATATGAGATAGCGACTCCAGTCAGCTTGTCATTGCTGACAGTAGGCTCGTAGAAACCTGATGATCTCCTGATTTAAGCGCTCTGTTTGCCCATTTGATTGAGGGTGATAGCCAGAGGTGAGACTGATATTGACATAAAGGTGTTTGAAGAAAGCAGCCCAGACCCGTGAGGTAAACTGTGTCTCAGATCGGGGACCAAGGTCCTCTGGTAGACCATAAAATCTGAAGACGTGGTTGCAGTTTGGGCAGAGGGACCAGTCTACAGGCTTAGGAAAAGCAATCTATAATTGTGAGAATGGTAGTATTTTCAGCAGAATTAGGGAGATCTGTAACAAAGTCTATGGCTATGTGAGACCAAGGTCTTTGGGGAGTTGGCAATGGTTGGAGTAATCCGGCGGGCAATTGTCTGGGGGTCTTAGTAGTTTGGCAGTTTTGGCATTGCTTTATATATTGGACTACGTTCGAGGTAAGAGATGGCCACCAAAAACGATTCTGGAGTAGATGGATTGTAGACCAGGGTGGCCAGAACTAGGATTTTCATGGACATGCATGAGGAGTGGCTTGAGTAGCGAGTCTGGGACGAAGATTAAACTTTCAGGGCACTTCGGAGGCGGAGGGGTATGGCTGTTTAACTGGTTGATTTCTGTCACGATATCCCATTGCACCGGAGCTACCAAGAGCCTCTCAGGTAGTATAGTTTCTGACTCGGTGGATTCATTGGTTTGTTCGGACTGATGGGATAAGGCATCTGCTTTAGTGTTTTAGAGCCCAGGCTGTAGGTGACAGAGAAATTAAATCTAGTAAAGAACAGGGACCATCGAGTTTGCCTGGAATTCAGTCTCTTGGTGGTGTGCAGATACTCCAAGTTCTTGTGGTCAGTTAAAACAGTAAACGGATGAGTAGCGCTCTCTAACCAATGCCTCCATTCTTCCAGGGCTAATTTGATAGCTAATAACTCACAGTTACCAACATCATAGTTTTGTTCAGCAGGTGACAGTTTTCTAGAAAAGTAAGCGCATGGGAACATCATGGCCGGAGAACCATGGCGTTGAGACAAGACAGCCCCTACCCCCGTGTTTGAGGCATCTACTTCCACAATGAAGGGTCAACTGGGATCTGGGTGTTTCAAGATGGGGGCAGATTTGAAGCAAGTTTTTAAGTCAAGGAAGGCCCTATAGGAGTGCTATAGGAGACCACCTGAACCGGTTAGACTGATTCTTAGTGAGTGCAGTTAAGGGTGCTGCTACTGTACTGAAGTTGCATATGAACCGCCTGTAAAAATGAGAAAATCCCAAAAAACACTGCAACTGCTTCAATGACCTAGCTTGTGGCCATTCTGACACAGCTTGCACCTTTCCATCGTCCATGGCAACACCCTCTTGACTTATTACGTAGCCTAGAAACAAAGTACTTGTTTGGTGAAACTCACACTTCTCTTGCTTAGCATACAATTGGTATTTAATCAAATGTTGGAGTACTGATCGGACATGACTAATATGTTCCTTCAGGGAATTTGAATAAATCAAAATGTCATCTATGAGGACTATCACCCACTTATCTAACATGTCTCGAAAGATATCATTCATGAAAGATTGGAACACGGAGGGACTGTTAGCTAGGCCAAATGGCATTACCAAGTATTCAAAATGTCCGCAGGAAGTGGAGAATGCTATCTTTCACTCATTTCTCTCACATATTCTTATGAGGTTATAGGCATTACGAAGATCTAATTTGGTATAATATTTGACCTGACGAAGCTGTTCTAGGGCTACTGGAACCAGGGGAAGTGGGTAGCGAAACTTAATAGTTACCTCATTGAGTCCTCGATAATCGATACAGGGCTGGAGTCCCCCATCCTTTTTCTAAACGAAGAAAAACCCCACTGCAGCAGGCGAGTTGGATGGTCGAATAAACCCCTTCTTCAACTCCTCCTCAATATACTCTCTTATGGCTTCAGACTCGGGTAGTGACAGTGGGAAGATTCTACCCCTAGGGGGCGGTGCTCATGGAACAAGGTCAATAGCGCAATTGACCGCTCAATATGGAGGTAACTGGGAAGCTTTGTTCTTGCTGAAAGCCTCGAGAAGGTCAGAGTATTCTGATGGGATGGTGATAGCGTCTGGGGAAGTGACTGGGACCTTTTGGGGTCTTTGGTTAAACAGTTATAGTGACATGATGAACCCCACTGAAGGATCTGACCCTCTCTTCAGGAGATTACTGGGTTGTGGGTACGTAGCCAGGGTAGTCCCAGAATGATATCATACTTGGAAGCGGCAATAACATATAACTGGATAGACTCAGAGTGTAGTAGACCGATGTTTAACTTAAGTTCTCTAGTCATCTGCTGGACTCAACCATCTCCCAGTGGACAACCATATAGCGCCTCCACAACAAAGGAAGAACCACAGAGAATTAGATTGATCTGGTATTTATTAGCAAACTCATGGGACATAAAATTCCCAGCTGCCCCGGAATCGACTAAAGTGATGGCTTGAACAGACTGCTCAGTCAAAACCAATTCAACAGACAGTTCAAAATTCGATCATTTGGAATTGGGTTGGCTAGATTCACTCACTGAAGTTGATGACCTAGAGGGTCTTACAGGACAGGTGACTTTTGATGGCCGCCTTGACCACAGTATAAACATAAATGTTGCTGCCATCTACGCTGGCATTCCTCTTGAGTCAATGGGGTGAAACCCAGCTGCATGGGCTCTGTTCTGCATGACATCGGAGGCAAGACTTGGGGCACTACATGAGAGGGTAGATGAGAACGTAATAAATTGTCGATTTGGATGGATAGTTCTATGTACTCACTCAGGTTTTTCCACTCATCTCGACAGGCTACTTCAGTCTGTAATTCGGGCCTTAAACCTCTCCAGTACAGTAGTTTTAGTGTGTGCTAATTCCAATCGGCCTGGGCTGCCAAGGTGCAGAAACTCAAAGCGTCTGCTTCTCCTGGCTGAGGGAGAGAAGTTGCTCACCGGGGCATTTTCCATCAGCCGGATAATCAAAGACTTCACAAAATAATTGTAGAAACTGCTTGAACGTCAGTCCAACGCTCTTCCAGTAAGTAATGAGCATATAAACGCTATCCAGCTGGACTCTGTGGGGTACAGTGTGGGCTGCTGTTCCACAAACAGAGAGCATTGCAACAAGAAACCCTTACAGCGAGAGGCATTTCCATCAAATTTATCGGGGAATGCTAATCTGGGACTCATGTGAGCAGATGAGGCTAAAGCGCTGCCATTAGCTGTTACAGGCGCCAGAGTCACTTCTCTTGGTTAAAACCCTGGAGGGTTTTAACCAGCTCCTGGGTAAGTGTAGTGAGATAAACTAGCTGGTGATTATGCAAACTCAGTTGGGAGGCTTGTGCTGTTAGCTCCGAAGATAACTGGGTTATAGTTGCTGGATCGTTAGGTGGCGAAGTCTTCTGTAACAATGGAACTGAGACAGCAGGATCCATTTTCAGCATTTATTTAAGAACAACAATTATAGGCAGGGTCAACAATGGCAAACATGTCCAAGGCTAGGCTAATCAGTATCGGTGAACAGGCAAGGGTCAGGGCAGGCAGCAGAGAATCAAACACGGTATAAACAATCCAAGGGTCAGGGCAGGTGGCAGAGAATCAAACACAGTATAAACAATCCAAACAGCAACAGGTAATCTAAACAACAATGAAAAATGCTCAGTAGTGTTAGCCGGGGCAAAACAAGACTTTGCAATGAGCATCAAGGAGTTTATATAGTCACCAAACAGGTGCAGGAGTGATCAACCCCAGATATGTGGCCCTATGGGAGCTGTAGTCTGAATAAACCTAATACTCAGGGGAAGGCTCCCTCTGGTGGACTGGAGGGAGCGGTACAGGAGCCTCCACCATAACAGAGGGTAGGAGAAGGTAAGTTAAATAGACAAAAGATTTTGACTCAAAAAGATTTTAACAAAGCATAGAAAGGGGAAAACCCCAGTCAAACGTAAATCTAATTAATTGTTTTAAATGACGTGCACATCAAGGGTGTCTTTGCTTTGTTTTTGTCTCTTTCTTTTTAATTATTTGTATGGGTATTTTTGATAAATACTTTAAATATTAGTGGAGGGAGAGACAGAAGTAAAAGAGCAATGATCATCAATGTTATATTTTTACAGAAAACACATTCAGATAGTCAACAAATTTCAGAAAGAAGACGCATTTAGAAAGTCATGGAACAAATCTGAGTGTAGGAGTAGCCATTCTACACTACACTTTTTATATACATTTACATTCCTTTTAATAAATATATATATGCACCAAATGTAGGCTTACAAAGGATTGAATTTTTTCCAGAAACTAAAAAGTGCAACAAGAGAACATGATGATATGAATCTGTGTGTAATAATGCTAGGGGACTGGAATTGTACTACTAATTTTGTATTGGATAGGAATGGAGAAGAACCTCATTTACAGTTTTTCTTTTGAAGATTATCAATGAGTTAGATTTGATTGATTTACGGAGAAGTAAGAATCAATTAGTGAACCAATATACTTGGTTAAAATATTAGATTTTACTGAGCTTGATGTGAGCTGCCGTGACTAATGATTTTACTACTGAAGGTAGTAGCCAGTGATTTTTCAACTCACTCCTCCAGACATATGTCCCCTTCTGCCAGCTACGGTCAGTTAACGAGCAACGTCTGATTGTTCCCCCAAAACGAGGCACCAAATCAATCTGTAATACTTTCATTTATTCTGTTTCTTTGTGGTGGAATGAACTCCCAGCCTCCACCCTCCGTGTGCTGGTCCGCTGAGACCATCACAACCTGCAAAAAAATTCAAAATTCAATTCAAAAATCAGAGCAAAGGATTTATTCAATTAAGAAAAAATTTATGCTCCAACAACTTCCTTTTTCCATCTGGAATGGCAAATAGCAAGACAAAAACATATGATTTACCTTTGTATATATAATGACACATTAACTTAAGATCCCATTGAAATGCAAATAAAATGCAATGGACTTTTATGCTGAACTTTGTGGCTCTACGGACAGCTCAGTGATAGAATCCAATGGCATGGGTGAAGGTATCTCACGTTTTCTGCGACTAAAGCAAAAGTTTTCTCAACTTATAATTAATTCTGTTTAATAGACTCTATGGCTAGTTCCAATCTGACCCCAATTTTTTACAAAATTTATGCTAGTGGTTCCAAATTATTTGTAAATTCTAATACACTTAGGTCTGATCCCAGTCAGAGGTTGCCCCTGGCTGCCCCATGCTTGCTACGATCTAATAATAGTTATCTTAGTCATGATCATGCTATGTTTGAATTGCTAAGACAGATGACAGACAGACATCTGGAAACTAGGTTGATGTGCTCCCTGCTCGTTTCAACTACAAGCTCTCTGGTTGACCTTATCCTGACATACTTATTTTGTGGTAACATCGTATTCCTAATCTACAATTTCTGAGAAACTTCAAATATATCAAGAATAACAATCTGTTATGCCAGACAGGTTGAAACATCAATTGAGAGCAATAAAATAACTGGCAATAAAAAAACACACAGTAATTGTGTGATAAGGTTTTGTTACAGAATGTTTCCCTAAGTCATTTGCCTAGCCTTTTGCTTAAGACAAAAAGTCATACATTCTATGGTCAATTTAGGATTTGGTCTTTATTGTAGTCATGATCATGCTGAGTTTGACTTGCTAAGTCAGGTGATAGATAAAAATCTGCAAACTAGGTTGATGTGCTCACTGATCTTGTTTTAAAGAAGTTTTTAAGCCATTAGAACACTATATCCCATAATAATGGAAATTAGACCTTTTAACCCATCACACCATGACGTTTAAAATAATACCAAACATGAAAATGGAAACTCAATGACATCACACGGTACATATATGGTCAGTGAGCTCCATTGATATGAAACTAGAAGGAGGGAGGAGAGTGAGAGGAAAGGTGGTAGGCAGAAGAAAACCTTATCCTGAAGGTTGAAAATAATCCATTCATCAGTCCTCAGTCCAGAATTCTAGGATACAATATCAGCAAAGATGGCATCCAGATAGATATCTGTAAAAACTAGCCACAACCCACAACAATTAAAGAACTTCAATACTTCCTTGGCTTCGCAAACTTCTATTGTCAATCCATCGGCAATTACAGTTTCAACCTCCCTGAAAACAAACCCTAGACTTTGTCCTGGACATCAGCAGCCACAGAAGCATTTCAGAAGCTCAAAGAGGCCTTCACCAGTGCACCGCTCTTCATCCATCCCCACCCTAATAAGCCTTTTGTTGTAGAAGTGGATGCTTCCACCACAGGGGTAGGAGCAGGGCTTTCTCAGCAGCAGGAAGTTATGAACATTTAGTGAATCATTATATCCCTGATTAATAAATGACAAACAAATATAACTTTTCTCTTTTAATTCTTCTTTTTTCCCACAACACAACAATAGAAATAATAGTAATTATGATTATGAAAAACAGGACAACTTAGAATTTTAACCATTGACCATGATCCTCAGAAGGTAGTGTGAATAGGCCATTTTCCGATCTATTAGAATCAGAAGATGAGGCATGTGCCCACTCTCTCTGTTTTTACATTTTTTGGGTGGTTCTTGTCACTGGTGATATAAGTGATGAAATTGAAACAGCTGATATCATTGCATAACATGATGGTTTAGAATTGCAGAATAGGGTATATTTAAAGAGGCAAAAGACCCCAGAAGCCATCCTATAGCTCTGCGTTGGTTGTGGTGCTGTAACTGTCATGACTTTGGTTTTGTCAGCCTAGGCTTTTGTCATATTGTGTTCATTGTCTGCATGTTTTATTGTCCTGGAGCACATGGCCTTTGTTGTGACAGCTTGCCATGTGCTCCACTGTCATTATGGCATCTGACTGTTTGGTGCTTGTTTTCCTGGTTTGTCCTAACATGATCAGTGCCTTCACCTGTTGTCCATCAGCCATGCTGTATGTGTGGCTTCATCCTGATTCGCTCTTGGTGGATCCAAGATTCGCAGCCTGAGGCTGCCCTTCTCTCATCCCAACTTGCTGTTAATTAAGTGTTGGTGTTTTCTAGTGAGGTTTAGTCTGCTGTGTAAAGTAAGGTGCTGTTTTCTTAACCTCACTGACTGCAAGTGACATTAACATGACAAATTAACATTTGAGGGTAGATTCTTTCTGTTTGTTGTTTTGGCCTTGTCTACTCCTGGGTCATATGGCTACCCTGTTTGTTACCTTTTGTTATTTTGTTGCCATACTATCTGTAAATAAACTCCTTGTGTTTTGTAAACTCATAAGTGTACTAGTAGAATAAATTCTGGGATGAGAGACAGGAGCTCTGGCAGTTTAAACACTGACTAAATTTAGTTGCTCCTCGTCTTCCCTAGATGGGCAGGGCCTGGAGGAGTTGGCTTTCTTTTCGGGTTCCTGACACCTTTTTTCTGCTCCTCCTCACTGTCTCCTTGCTCTCCCCTTCATTCCCTTTCTGGCTGCACAGGTGGAGGCATTCTACCCCTGTCACACAGCCTTCCAACTATCTCTCCCTCAACCTCCCAGAGAGTTTTATGTCTGTCTGTCCACTGCATAGTAAAATTAATTCATCACTGGTGTTGGGGTATGTAACAAAAGCTTACAAGCTAGCTGTTATCAGACCACTTATTAAAAAAACCACAGCTTGATCCCAGGGAACTATCAAATTACAGACCCATCTCAAAGGTACCTTTTATTTTAAAAACACTGGAAAGGGTGGCATCTTGACATTTATTCCTGGAAAGTAATGGTATCTGAAAGAATTTCCATTCAGGATTCAGACCATATCATAATACATAAACTTCTCTCAGCAGAGTGACAAATGGTTCTCTTGTCGGCTGATCGTGGCTGCATCTTTCTTCTAGTGTTACTCAACCTTAGTGCAGCCTTTGACACTACTGACCATAGCATTCATTTAAATTAAACAGATTCCAGTTTGTTGCTGTGGATAAAAAGGTATCATATCAATCACAAGTTCAGTATGGAGTGCTGCAGGGCTCAGTGCTTGGGCCTCTGCTTTCCACCCTGTATATGCTACCTCTGGAAGCAATTATTAAGAGACATGGAGTTAGTTTTCATTGTTATGCTGATTATACTCAGCTATACATTTCTTCTAGGCTCAATGAGATGCATAAATTCACAGAACTAACAGAATGTAGAGTCGATATCGCCTGGATGACTAGCGACTTCAACTACTAAACTCAGACAAAACAGATGTTTTAATTATTGGACCAAAATTTTCCACACAGAACAACCTAATTAGCAACCCTTCATTAGCTAAGAATCGGGGTGTCCTTTTTGATAGCAATTTGTCCTTTGAAAACCACATTTCTAATATTTGTAAAACTGCATGTTTCCATCTTAAAAATATATAAAAAAAACTATGACACATGCTCTCTATGTCAGCCACTGAAAAATTAATGCATTCATGACATCAAGACTGGATTGTTGCAATGCTGTATTTGGTGGCTGCCCTTCAGGATTAATACAAAAACTCCAGCTGGTTCAAAATGCAGCAGCCAGAGTTCTCACGTATATCAAGCATTGTATAAACTTCAACATTTTTCTGATTACTTACAAAGCTCTGAATGGTTTAGCTCCTGAATAATTGAGTGAGATCCTCTCTTATTTCAGTCCTGCACGTTCACTGTGATCTGAAATGGTAGATCTTTTTCATATTTGACTTCAGAAAAAGAGAAAATATCCAGTGAGTGGCAGCTGTGTGGACAAAAATGCCTTGTTGATGTCAGAGCTCAGAGGAGAATGGGCAGACTGGTTAGAGATGATAGAAAGGCAACAGTAACTCAAATAACCACTCGTTACAACCAAGGTATGCCTCCACAGTCACCAGATCTCAATCCAATAGAGCACCTTTGGGATGATGGAATGGTAGATTTGCATCATGGATGTGCAGCCGACAAATCTGAAGCAACTGCGTGATGCTATCATGTCAATATGGACCAAAATCTCTGAGGAATGTTTCCAACACCTTGTTGAATCTATTTCCATGAAGAATTAAGGCAGTTCTAAAGGCAAAAGGGGGTCCAACCCGGTACTAGCAAGGTGTACCTAATAAAATGGCCAGTGAGTGTAATTACAGTCTTAAAACTCTTCTGTTTTGTTAGTCCGTTGTCTCCAATTCTCTTTCATTCTCTTTCATTGTGTAATTTTTTCAGGTATTTTTATTGTGTATGTTTTGTTTATGTATTTTTTGTGTATTGTGTATATTTTATAGTACTATTGCAAATCCCTTTCCCAAAAAATTTTATCTTTCTATGTGCCATCACCATGTAAGCTGGAACAGCATATCTTGCTTAATATTCTATTTTTGTATCGGTTCAACTCTCTATATGTAGTATCCCTAATTAGTTTCATTATTAAACACCTCACACATATATTGCAATAATACCATGTCTGACATTTGTTTTGTGTTTTATTTTTTATTATATGTAAAGCTACTTTGAAAGTAGCTTTAATGCTCTGCAGGGTTAGCTCCGGCTACTCTTAAGGTTTACATGGCATCCCTTGGTGTTTCATTTTCTGCGTGCTGCAAGATGGCTGAGGCCTTTCTGTCACATGCAGAACTCCTCTTGGGACCTTGCTATAGTTTTAAAGGGATTTATCTTCGGCTCCATCTGAGCCCCTAGAGGCTCAGCCTTGGATAAGTTTCTGAATCTTAAGGTGGCTCTACTATTAGGTCTTACATCGCCCAAAAGGGTGGGGGATCTACAAGCTTTTTCAGTAAACCCTGCCTGCTTGGATTTTGCCCCTGGCTTTGTTAAAGCCATTTTGCACCATAGACAAGATTATATCCGCAAGGTGCCTGCTGCGGCTGGTCACCCGGGGGAATTTCATACCTTCTGTCCTCTGCTGTTCAATTTGTTTGAAAAGAAAATGCTTCATTTATTGTGTCCAGTTAGAGCTTTAAGAACCTATGTCCACTGCTTACTGGACTAAACATCTTACTGGATTACAGATGATATTACCCTGGCCTACGAGGCATGTGACCTTGTCACTTTTGGGCATTAGAGCCCATTCTACCAAGGGTGTAGCATCATCTATGGTTCTGTCTAGAGAAGCATCCTTAAGTGATGTTTGTGCTACGGCAGGTTGGTCCTCTCTGTTCACATTTATTAGATTTTACAGTTTAGACTTGAATTCAACTGCAGGTGCTCAGGTCCTCCTGGGTTGACAAGTCTAACTATGCTCCTGATGATTTTTATGCCAATGTTTCACAGCAACCAGGCCTTCCCTCACTGTGGCGTAGTGGGTGTTATCATTCCCCATAGCACCAAGCCTGACGCAGCATCGAGTTTCCTCAAAGGGAACATCTCAGGTTACGTATATAACCTGGTTTCCTGGGACAGGGATCAAGGAGATCCCTGGGATGTTTTACAATTTAAGTAAACCTGAGGGTTTCAAACCTTTTTAATTAAGGATATTCTAAATATTAAATTGAGCAAGAATATTTATTAATAAAATAAAATGAAAATATTGCAGTTTTTATAAGTTTACAAAGTAAGGAAATATACACCAAATATACACAGTTTTTTCTTATTATGTGTTCAGTAATCCAAGATGGCAGTGCCCTTTGTGGCAGCAATGTATGATAGCAATGAATACATTTTGTTAAATGTACTGTCTATTCCAACACAATCAAACACAAGACTAGTCTACAGTCACTGTACTTTGCTCGGACTGCATTCATCCTGCTAATCAAGTTATCCAGCAGTTTTAGAACCAAGTTTCAGAACCAGAACTGGCTTTAGAACCAAAAACACTCTGTGAGTTTGGGATTGTACGTCGATAAGACCCAAAGGCCAGCACAGCAGCAGACTCGCTTATCACCTCTGACCTACACAGAGCGCAACGCAATCAGTGTGAGAGACGATGCAAGCGCGGCACTCATGCGGCGATCCACACCAGCCTAAAGGCTAACACCTACAAACTTGTGTGTCCATCAGTTTTGCTGGCTAACATCTGCTCTCTGGAAAACAAAATGGATAATTTCTTACCGGACCTAACCACTCAGTGCAACGTAGGAGACTGTTATTCTCTCATTTTCACAGAGATGTGGCAAAATTTCATATAGAGTTTCTGAACATACTACTTAGAGAATTTACGGCCATCAGTATCACAGTGGTATACATTCCTCCCGGCATAAACACAAAAGACGCACTGTCCTTATTGTATCAGACTGTTAGTTCAATGCAAAACACTAATCTGGACCGTGTTTATATCATTACTGGGGACTTTAATCAGGCCAGCTTGAGGACGGTCATGCCACATTGTTACCAACATTGTTACCAACATGCAACCAGGGATTATCATTAAACAGGCATTCAAGGTAGCCCCCCACATCCACCTCGGAAATTCAGACCATCTCTTTGTTATGCTGATTCCAGCGTACAGGCCACTGCTAACTCAGAGCAAGCCATCTGTCAATTACATAAGAGCATTGCCAAAGGGCAGTGGTATCAGCACTCCAGCACTGCTTTGAATTCACGGACTGAAATATTTTCAGAGAAGCTTCCACTGTCAATCAGCACATCAGTGTAGGGGATTATACTGAGTCTGTAACTGGATTCATATATAAATGTGTGAAGGATGTGAGTGTTGTCAAAAATATCATGCCAACATGCCAACCAGAAACCCTGGCTCACCAGAGAGGTACATATGCTCTTGAAAGCATGTAATTCTGCATTCAAGTCTAGGGACAAAGACACTCTTAGATCTGCTAGAGCCAACTTAAACCAGGGTGTAACAGCAGCAAAGCGTGCTTATGTACAGAAAATCCAGAGTCACTTCTCTGACACAAAAGACCACAGGCGCTTGTGGCACAGCATCAAGTCCATAACACTACAGGTCCCCTCAACCACCCTGTTAAGAAAAATGACATTTATGTGCGGATACCCCAGACAGGAAGGGTTGGAAAAAAACCTCTCAGACCATCATCCTCAATATCAGGGTCCCCCAAGGCTGTCTGTGGGCCTCATCAGCGACAATGACAAAATGGTTTGTGACAGCAACAATCTGTCACTGAATGTCAACAAGACTAAAGAGATCACTGCTGATCACCTGTCATGAACCACTAATACCACCTCCCTGATCAAGAGGGGTCAGTTGCACTTCCTAAGGAGGATGAGTTGTCCTCACAACTGTCTACAGAGGTACATTAAAAAGCACTCTGACCAGCAGCTTCTGACTGGTGCCTGTAAACTATGTGCAATACACCCACTGTGGAAACTTAGTGATGTGGGGACATATACAATTCCATTGTTTTCATGCTGTGTAACATATCAAAGCTTTATGCAAGGCTGAACTACCTTCTATGTTCCTGTTGATAAACAAGACATGGTGCACCCGGAACTGGAAAGTATGCCGAATGCTTGAGCAGGCAGAGAGATATATGTAGTTGTGATTTTTGTGTACTTTGTCTCTGTCTTTCTATTCTGACACTTTCACAGTAAGTGTCCTTAATAAAATAAATGAAATGCTTAGAACATCTAGAAAACAGTTTAAAACATGAGGAGAAGCTTCTAAAGAGGTTTAAAATAGGGAAATTATGGAAAAGTTATGATTTTGAAAGGCAGACAATTGAAGGGAATAATAGACAAGCAACAAAATAAGGAATTGAAAAAGCTCATGACAGGGAAGTTCAAAGGCTGTAAAAGGCTATTGATTCACTAACAGGGCAACTGAGAGTGGTAAATAGAAAATTCAAAAGTTTGGAGAAGCAACTGGCTAAAGTAAAAGAACATTGGGCATCAGAATGTAGGTTAAAGAAAGCTGCAAGACAGAAAATCTAAGACTCCTAAACCAGAATCTGATGAGTACCCGCACTACAAAGTTTGCAAAATGGACTGTAGTTCAGAAAAAAGCATTATTACTAGCTGTCCAAACAATGGAAAACTAGAATACTGTTCCCTCCGTGCCCTGTGGGTAACATAAACTGTGATTGACTGACCACCATCCTAATGGGTTTTATGCAGCTTTGATTCTACAGCTTTGATTGACAGGCATAAAAATTAAATTTTAATTGACACAGGGGCTGAGATTACGCTAATACCTGATAATAATTATTCTGGTATTTTCTGTTACATGGGAGAAAATATTAGAGTGGGCAGTGCTATGGGTAAAGTTGTTATGCTGAGAAAAACTACACCTATTATGATAACCATTGAGGGTACGGATGTATTGGCTGCAGTATGGGTCTCACAGCCTCTACTTGGCCTTGACATACTGTGTAAACTACCAGGCAGTCTGCAGCTACAGGGCAACACATTAATTTGGCTGAGATAGCTGTTTTTAAACTGTTTTTCCCTGTTGAGAAAAACAGTTACTGAGGAGAGTGTTTTGTATCCAGGGCACCCTTCTTGGCTGACTGTTCAGAGGGAGTTTGGCCTTATAAAAATGAGTAGTGTTAAATTTGGAAAAACAGGGAGTAATTTGAAAAACATCCTCCAGCTCCTAGTGGCCTGTAAAGAAACCAAATGGTAAATGGAGGCTGACAACTGACTACAGTAGTGAACAAATATGTTGATAAAATGAAACCATTAGTAGCTGATCCTTCTGCTGTTTTATCCTGTGTACCAGCTGATGCTACAATTATTTCTGTAATAGACATATCCAATGGATTTTGGTCAGTGTCCCTTCATGAATCCTGTCAGGATTGGTTCAGTTTCATATGCAATAGGCAAAAATATACATGGAATAGATTACTGCAAGGACTTCATAACAGTTCCACAGTTTATCATCAGGCTCTAAAAAGCAACATCGCACAAAACAGACAGTCAACCTTAGTTCAGTACACAGACAACATTTTGTAGTACTGATGAGAATACACACATCAGAGATATGGAAGGGTATGCTTGACTTGCTGCATGCTGATACTCACATAGTTAAAACAAACCTCAATTTGCAAAAACTTCTCTTGTTTTCCTGGGACAAGTGATATCGGCCAACTACGCTTGTCAAGTTGTACACCTGCACTAAACAACCTAAAGTTACCCACAACCCCAATACTGATCTGAGTTCATGTATTGTTGTTTAACTTCTGTCGCCTATAGGTAGAAAAGTATGCAAAAAAGCTCCATTAGAATTACAAGTAGCTCTGAAGGGCCATTTCAAAGACAATAAACAAGTTGTCCTTTCTGACCTTGCAGTACAGCAATTTGAGCAGCTGAAACATGACTTGAAAAACACACCTATTCTCACCTGCCTGAGAGTGGCTGGTTGTCATTTGTTTGTAGCAGAGAAACAAAATTACATGTCCTCCATCCTCTGTCAACAATGGGGCACAGATTATAAACCTGTAGGTTAATATAGCTCTGATGGTGTGCATTGTTAAACCAACCACACATCACACTCCACAAAACATCAGTAGGAAATGCAGCTATGTTTCTACTGAGGGGGACAGATGCTGAAAAAAATTTAAATAGAGTTAAAAGTGATTGATCTGACCTCTGTTAGAGGAGATACAAGAAGCATGTCAACATCAATCTGACAGTGTAACTATTCATGACTTTTTACCAGGACAAATGGTTTATGTTAAAATTCTAAATGGGAGAAGTCAGGTCCTTAATGAAAGGGACCATACCAAATACTACTAATCACGCCTACAGCAGTTAAAGTGCATGGTAATTGGATACACAACTCACATTGTCATGCTGTGTCAAGTGTTGGTGCAGACCTGGTGGGAGGGAGGCAAGAGTCCAGAACACCTCTTGTTGACGCTCTGCCAGGGCCGCTCGACAGCCGTGAAGTACGCCCTCAAATTCCGCACTCTCGCCCCTCAAACTATATGGGTGGAGGACACGCTGAGGCTGGTAGAGCTGGCATGTCACAATGAGGGGCGTACGCTGGATGAGTTCATCAACATGACTATCTGCATCGACAATCTCCTCCACTCCCAAATTACCCTGAATCCATGCAGACTGGCCGAACCCAGAAGAACGTGAACGCCGCACGAGGGAGTATCTCTGCCTCTACTGTGGCCAGGCTTGCCACCTTCATGTCAACTGCCCGACTCGCCCTAAGCAGCCTATCCGGGTGAGTGATTTACCATGTTCTGGTTATTCTGCCTCATGTTTAGAGTTGCCCATTATAATTTGCTTTGCTAACTCTGAGATAATTACCAAGACTTTGCTGGATTTGGGTGATTTGGGTGTGTATTTCATAGTACCATGAAATACACACAACACAAAGTAAAATGCATACATAAAATATATAATAATACATTTATTACAATAAAAAATACAATAAAAATAAAATTATTACCATAAAACACCTGAAAATTACACAATAAAAGAGAATGGGAGGCAATTTGAGACAAAGGAGTAGTAAAATAGAAGGGTCTTTTGGACTGTAATTATATCATATCACTAGAAGCAATATTAACAATTTACAAAACCAACAATTTACCCTAACCTAAGCTAAGTTAGTTGTCAGCAGTCTACCAGTTAGCAAGCCAACCAGGCGACAGTGGCTAGGAACCAAAACTCCAATGGTGTATAGTTGGAGAAAAAACCTTGTGAGAAACCAGGCTCAACCGGGAGGGCCAGTTCTCCTCTGGCATGTTAAAGCTACAATTTGTAACTTTCTTGGATACGGACGGAGTTATTATAATGAATTTATAAATATTTATTGATAAGAAACTGTCGGGTCTAACTACACTTGACAATATGTCAGGCACTGAGAACCAATAGAAATAGCATAATGTTGTGACTATACAGGTAACAAAGTATAGAAACTAACTAGGCTGGAGGTAGGTAGGTATATAATGGTAAGTTTACTAAAGAAGTCCATCAAATCCTGATGATCTGTCTCAGGGGTTGTACAATCCTGTCCCCCATCATCTGGTCTCAAAGTTTGGATCCAGCTGACTACAGGACCTTGAGGAGATGAAAGACAGACAGATTTAGCATGGAGCCAGTACATCTGTACCTATGGGAAGTATTCCCGTTTCCAGTTTAGCTAATTAATGCAGCCTAATAATCCCTTAAGGGATTTGAGTAATAAATCCGTAGGACTATATGTAGGCTAGATTAAAGAGGTGGGTCTTTAATCTAGATTTAAACTGTTATAATGTATCTACCTTCCGGACACTACAAGAAAAACTGTTCCAGAGTTTTGCCTCGAAATACAAAAAGGATCTACCACCAGCGCTTGATTTTGAAATTCTGGGTATCAAATGGCCAGAATTTTCAGATTGCAATGAACACAAAGGATTGTAATAAGAGTGGAACTCACTTAGGTATTGAGGAGCTAGACCATTTAGAGCCTACGTAATCAGAAAATTTTGAAGTTTATATGATGCTTGATAGGCAGCCAGTGCAGTGTGGACAAAACTGGGCTAATATGGTCATGTTTACGCATTCTTGGGAGAACTCTGGCTGCTGCATTCTGAACCCGCTGGAGTTTTTGTATTAATCCTGCAGGACAGCCACCAAGTAGGGCATTGCAATAATCAAGCCTTGATGTCATGAATGCATGAATTAATTTTTCGGTGTCTGACTTAAAAAGCATGTGTCATAGTATTGATATTTTTAAGATGTTTTTAAGAAAAATGCAGTTTTACAAATATTGGAAATGTGGTTTTCAAGGGACAAACTGCTATCAAAAATGACACCCATATTCTTAGCTAATGGCTTTATAGAGCATCCATCAAGAGAGAGACAGTGTTCTGGGTTGTTCTGTAAGTAAACTTCTGTTTTGTCTGAAATTTAGTAGTAGGAAGTTGCTAGCCATCCAAGTTTTGATATTGATTATGCATTCTGTTAATTTGGTGAACATATGCATCTTAATGGCCCTAGAAGAAATGTACAGCTGAGTATCATCAGCATAACAATGAAAACTAACTTCATGTCTCTTAATAATTGCTCCTAGAGGTAGCATGTACAGGGTGAAAAGTAGAGGTCCAAGCACTGAGCCCTGCGGTACTCCACACTGAACTTGTGATCGGTATGATACCGATTTCATTCACAGCAACAAACTGGAATCGGTCAGATAAATATGATTTAAACCATGCTAGTGCAGTTCCATTTATGCCAACATAATTTTCAGACCTATTTATTAGAATGCTGTGGTCAATAGTGTCAAAGGCTGTGCTAAGGTTGAGTAACACTAGAAGAGAGATGCAGCTGTGATCGGCTGACAAGAGCAGATCATTTGTCACTCTGACGAGAGCAGTCTCTGTACTATGATCTGGTCTGAATCCTTACTGAAATACCATTCTATACCATTTCTTTCCAAGAAGGAACATATCTGTGAAGAAACCACATTTTCCAGTATTTTTTGAGATGGGTCTCTTCCCTGGGATCAAGATGTGTTTTTTTTAATAAGGGGTCTGATAACAGCCAGTAAAGTTGAATTAATTATACTATGTAGAGGATCTATAATTTCAGTAAACATCTATTTCAGCAACCTGGTAGGTATAGGATCTAGCATACATGGTTTTTGACAGTTCATCCCTATCTATAGCAGAGAATGACTGGAGTTGATTCCTGGGCACATTATGATCATCTGCTTTATCTTTGGTTAATTTAGCCACTGTGTCAAATAAATATCTAGGGTTGTGTTTATATTCTTCTAGAAGATTTGAAAAGTAGGCAAATCTAGAGCTTTTTAAGGCCTTTCTGTAATTTGAAACACTCTCCTTCCGTGCTGTATGGAATACTTCCAGTTTTGTTTGCTTCCAATTACCTTCCATTTTCCGGGCTGCTTTTTTTAGGGCGTGGGTATGCTCATTATACCATGGTGCTGGGCTGCTGTCCTTTATCTTTTTTAACTGTAGAGGAGCAACTTTGTCTAAGTTGTTAGAAAAGAGGGAGTTAACATTTTCTGTTGCGCTATCAAGGTTTTTAAAGTTATGTGTTACGCTAAGGAATTGAGACAGTTTAGGTAGATTGTTGATGAAACAATCTTTGGTGGCTTTAGTAAGTTATTGTTCTACTGTATTTGAAGCAAGGAGCTGATTTTGCAACCATAGGTAAATATATTAATCAGGATATCAAATAATGATCAGAAATGTCTTCGCTTTGCTGCAGAACATTAATATCATCAACATTTACATCATAGGACAGTATTAAATCTAAGGTATGATTAAGACAATGAGTGGGCTCTGACACGTCTTGTGAGACACCAATAGAGTTCAAAATGTCTTTGACCCCAATGCATCTTTTTCATTGTCCACGTGGATGTTAAAATCACCAACAATTAAGACTTGACCTGTGGCCAGTACTACTTCTGATAAAAAGTCAGCAAATTCTTTGATAAAGTCTGTGTTGTACCCTGGTGGCCTGTGGACAGTAGCCAGTAGAAATGACAAACTCCATTGATTATTTACCCCAGATGAAGTTATATTGAGCTCCATTACTTCAAAAGAGTTGTATCTGAAGTCAGATCTCTGGGTACCTGTTAAAGTTTACCTATAAAGTGCAGCAACACCTCCCCCTTTGCCATTTGGATGAGGCTCATGCTTACAGTAGTAATTTTGGGGGAAAGACGTTTAATCGTTTAATATAATGTAATCATTTCGTTTTAGCCATGTTTCTGTCAAGCAGAGCACATCTAGGTTATGGTCTGTGATCATATCTTTAACAAAAAGCATTCCATTCCCTTCCCTCACAACCCTGTCATTTTAGGATTGCCTTGGGCCCAGAAACATAACCCTCAGATCTCCTGGCAGGACAGGGAGATAATCTGCTGGGAAACCACTTGTTTCTCCCAATGTCTACACCCTCCAGTCCCACTCTCCTTACAAGCTATCTCCATCAAACCTGACCACAGTGACACTCCTGTCCTACCAGTCGAGTATGTCGATTTGCAGGAGGCCTTCAGCAAGACAAAACCTTCCCAGCTACCCCCTAACCGAACCTCTGACTGTGGCATTGACTGGTACCTCTCAACCCAAGAGTCGAATTTTTCCCCTCTCTGAGCCTGAGCCCAAAGCTATGCAAGCCTAATTCGAGGTAGTGTTAGCCAAGGGTTTCATCTGTCCTTCCACCTCACCGGCCTCAGCAGGTTTCTTCATGATCAAGAAGGATGGAGGGCCACGTTTATGTATCAATTACTGGGGACTCAACGATGTAACTGTGAAGTTCCAGTATTCTCTGCCTCTCATTCCTGCAGCTGTTGAACAACCGGAACTGGCAAGTTCTACACCAAGCTCAACCTATACAGTGCTTATAATCTGATTCGGATTACAGAGGGAGATGAATTGAAGACCGCCTTTACGACCAGTTCAGGTCACTGTGAGTACTTGGTAATGCCCTTCGGCCTGGCAAAGAGTCCATCTGTGTTCCAATCATTTGTGAATGACACAAACGACTTCAGAGACCTGCTTAACTGCTGTGTGATAATATACATAGATGATATCTTGATCTATTCTGACTCCTTGCCCAGACACATCGCTCATGTCTGAACTGTCCTGAAACATCTTATCGAGAACCAGTTAAATGGTAATATTGAGAAATGTGAGTTCCACCAGATCACAATCTCCTTCCTGGGCTATGTCATCAGTGCGGGGGGAATAGCCATGGATGACAGAAAAGCTTGAAGCAGTACTGAATTGGCCATGCCTGTCCACTGTCAAGGAGCCTGAACATTTCCTTGGTTTTGAAAACCTCTATCACAAGTTCATTCATAACTTCAGTGTTGTAGCAGCTCCGTTGACAAGCCTTCTGAGGGGGGGACCATCCAAACTCCCA
Organism: Chromobotia macracanthus; assembly: GCA_036877525.1. Classification (NCBI taxonomy): domain Eukaryota; kingdom Metazoa; phylum Chordata; class Actinopteri; order Cypriniformes; family Botiidae; genus Chromobotia; species Chromobotia macracanthus. The sequence continues at coordinate 6,122,261 of JAZGTH010000030.1, forward strand.
TTGACAGAGGCAGCCACCCGGGACTTTGAAGCCTGAAATGCTGCTTTACCACCGCTCCCATACTCCATCATCCAGACCCCAATCTCCCTTTCATCGTGGAGGTTGACACCTCCAACCCTGTGCTCTCTGTGCTCTCCCAGCATCATGAAAACCCTTCCAAGACAATCCCCTGTGATTTCTACTCATGCAAACTGCCCCCTACTGAGCAGCATTCGAGGAGTGGTGACACTGCCTTTTGAGGGGGCCAGACACCAGTTTCTGGAACTAACTGACCATCGAAATCCAGAATATCTACACTCAGCCAAGAGACTCAACCCAAGACAAGCTCTGTTCTTCACTTGTTTCAATTTCACAATCACATACCACCCTGGAACCAAGAATACCAAAGCAAATGCCTTATCCCGACATTGCCCTGAGCCCATCATTCCTACCGCAGTCATTCCCATCCAATGGGATCTCATGACCAAGATCACCCAGTCTCACGCCCAACACCCACCTCTTGCTGAGTGTCCTGCCAATCTCTCCTATGTGCCTCCTGGTCTTCGGGAGAAAGTTATTCACTCAGTCCATACCTCCCTTAGCTCTGGCCACCCTGGCACTGCCACCACCCAACTCCTTTGAAACCGGTTCTGGTGGCCCACGCTCCTTGCTGATGTAATTGCTTTTGTACAGAACTGTGTGCTATGGCCAAATCACCCAGACAGCTTCCTGCGGTTCTCCTGCAACCTGTGCCCATTCCTTATTGAGCCTGGTCCCACATAGCTCTTGATTTCGCTACAGACCTGCCTACCTCTCAGGGTAACACCACCATTCTCACTGTAATGAATAGGTTCTCTAAGGTGTGCCGCGTCATCCCCTTCCCAAAGTTGCCCACGGCCTTAGAGACTGCTGAGTGCCTCCTCTACTTTTTTCGGTTTCTACGGCCATCCTTAGACATTGTTTAGCTCCCGGGTCTGGTCAGCATATTTCAAACACCTTAATATTGACGTCAGTCTAACCTCTGGTTACCATCCAATGGTCAATTCAACCAACTCAACAGTCAGACGGAATGCCTCAAAGAACTAACCAGATTCCTCTGAATGTATTGTTTGTAGAACCAAAATGACTGGAGTTGTTTCCTCCCATTGGCAGAATATGCCCAGAACTCACTCCACAAACCCTCTTCTGGTCTGACTCCCTTCCAGTGTGTCCTTGATTACCAGCCTTCTCTGTTTCCCTGGTCGGGGGAACCCTCTGAAGTCCCAGCCGTGAATGACTAGATTTGTCAAAGTAAAGCTGTGTGGGACCAGGCCCATGTTCACCCCCAGCGAGCCGTCAACCACCAAAAGAGATTTTCTGACCAACGTCAACAACCCAATCCGCAGTACCAACCTGGCCAATGGGTCTGGCTGGCCACTGACTCCCTTCCAAAAAACTCTGTCTGAGGTATGTGGGTCCTTTCAAAATTATGAGACAAATAACTGGGGGGTTACGGTCCGGAGTAGAGATCATGGGTCCAGGCAGAAAACATCCTGAAAAACATTCCCCATCCTCACTGCTGACTTTCACAGAACTCACCCCGAAAGACCAGAAAGACATTCTAAGCGTTTCTTGGATTATCTCTTTTGTGTTGGACCCTGCTTTGAACTCTGTTTTTGATTATTGCTTCCTGCCTTGATCTTTGCCTGTTTGGATTACTGTTTTACCCTAGCTGCCTGCCCCGACCTTTTGGACTGTTTTTGATTACGATTACTGCTTTGCCCTTGTTATTTCTGTTTGCCTGTTACCGATCTCTGTTTTGAGCTAATTGTTAATAAACTGCATATGGATCTGCACTTGGTGCCTCCAGAGTCCTTGTTACAGATAGTACAAATTATAGTACAAATATCATATGCATTAAAGAAATATGAGTGTGCATTGTTATAAGATGCATTATGTCAGGAACACAACAGAGATCCAGTAGCGGTTAACAGTCTTTATTTAGACAGAGAATATATCACAGCCAAAATGCAAGAGAAACAGAGGCAGGGCGGCTCCGGCACAGGCGGGGGGGAGAGAGCGGGGTAGCGGGAACTGGGAGGGTGATGGGCGGAGCAGGAGGGTGGCTGAGCGGCAGATGGATGGAGAAGCGGGCGCCCGGGCAGAGGGAGCAGGATCGGCACTGCGGGGTCCAGGGAGGGAGAGAGAGAGGGAAGGTGACGAACCGGAGCAACAATCTGCAAAAGAGGGTAAGGGCAACAAACAGAGAAGACACGAACAAGCCTAGAGTCTCCAACAAGACAAGACTTGAGGTCAGATAGCGGTTACCACCGAAACAATCTGACAACAGACAAAACACGAGAGGGGTAAATAAAGGGAAAGCAATCAACGGGGAACAGGTGCGGAGAATAATAACGAAACAAGGAAACAAGGAGGGCGGGGAGACATGGATGCTGGAGCACGTGGCGAGCTGTCAAACAATGCCGTGACAGAAAACAATAACACAGACACGAAGACCAAACAAAAACTGGGACGATCACACCGCTGACCTGACACATTATGTGAATTCTTGGCTAAAGAGGCGTGTCTTTATTTTAGCTTTAAACTGGGAGAGAGTGTCTTAGCCTTGAACAGTGTTAGGAAGGCTATTCTAAAGTTTAGGAACCAAAATGCTGTACCTCTTTAATGAACTAATACAGAAGAACAATTGTTCTTTATCTTTACACTATTACACTATATTGAAATGGAAATGTATTGAATTGCAGACACAGCAAAAGTGAGACTATACCACAGGTTTGTGTGTTTATCAGATGTGTGATAATCAGTCCTGTGACATCACATGCCAGAACTGCTTTATAATCTTCTGTTTATTTATAATTATGTGTCCATGCCTTACTATGTATTTGTATACCTCCACACACCCTGCTCACGCAGACAATCTTCCATCATCAGTGTATTCATGTGTTTTGTAGGAGGTTAGCTCTGAAGGGGTTAGCTTGCTGTTGATAGCCTCTTCAAAATTTCCTACCGTACCTTTAATGTACGTTTAATTCAAGTCTGAAGTGTCATGGCTAAATGTAGGTTGACTATTTTAATGTTTGTTTTAAGTAATGCACTTTCTGCTGCCAATTCATGGCACTATGACCATGACTCACAATAGTCATATCAATGCTACTGAGCACCCCCTGCCCATGTGCCAGCTTTTGCCCAGCCCTTATGGCCGACAACACAGGTGTGGCAAATTTCAGGAGTTTTGGAGCATGTTAAGGCCCCCGAAAACCTTGAAAGAAAAATATATAAATAATCCTACAGAAAACAATAAGGCCTTCACACTTTCAGTGCTTGAGCCCTAAAAATTCCAATGATTACAATAGGTTATCAGCGCTTCATGATCGAACCCCTAATAATTAAATGTTTACCTGATATACACTTGCATCTACAAAAGAGAGCAGAAACGTATTTGTTCATACATTTGTCAACAATTGTCACGTTTAATGTTGAAGTAAAGATGTCGACTTACAGAGGTGGACAATGCAATACTGGCAAAAAAAAATTATACAAATACATTGCATTTTAATTGTATGCTAGTTTAATTTATGTTAGGCGCCATCAATACATCACATAGGAGCATCAAGTTCCTTGGTGTGCACCTTTCCTATGACCTGTTTGGGTCTCAAACAGTTGCACTAATCTGCACCATATCAGTAGTTACATCTGCTCGTCAGTGGCTCTATTTCCTACAGAGGCTCAAGAGCTTTGTTTTCCCTCCCAAAACCTTCACCAACTTCTACAGATGCACTGAGAGCATCATAATGGGTTTCTTGACTGTCTGGTATGACAGTTGCTGAGAGCAGCTCAGCATAGCATAATAATACTACATACAATCATATTATAGTAGAAATGTTTGGAAGAGTACAGTAATTTAGTGTTACCTTGTTTATCAGAGAACAATGTAGATAATAAAATGATTGCTGCTTCTATTGAGCTGGTGTGAGCATACAAGAAATGTGTTGTCTTTATGAACAAAATGTTTTTGTACTTGGAAACATAAGTTTATTTGCAAACCAATTATAAAAGTGTAAATCATATTTTTATGTATTTTATTTATATTCTTCAAACGAATTTCAGTACATTTGAACACTGCTGGCTTGCAAGGACTTTTAAATTATTACTCTGTGACTCCCTCTACTGGACATAGAGAACCTTCAGCTAAAATGATGGTGGTTAATCTTTATAAAAAAATGTATCTCCCCTTTCATTAAATATATTCATTAAACTTCGCATGCTGCTTCAGAATGTCCTTTCTTCTATACAAAAAGTATTTAAACCCAATTACAGCAGATATGTTTTAAAGAGTACATCAAATTAGGATTAGCCTAATTCCTAAGTGCAGATCAGATAAAGCAACTGACCGCTGCAACCTACGAGGTGGCAAGGCTACAAGATAATATTGTCATATTTAATAATTATTTATAATGACACATAAGTCTTTTTGATATTTGAATCCCTCTAGTGGACAATATGTAGACCTGCAGCCTACATATAGGAAATAAAATAGTTGATGATTTAAAATAAACTATTAGTCCCACTTTCATCAGAAATTGATGAACCCTAGCGTGTTACATCAAAATGGTCTGTTTTCCACATATTATAAGTATTTGTGAATTTTCATATACACAAAATGCAGGCATATTAGTCAAAATACAGATTATTATTATTATTTTTTGTCAGTGCTCAGGCAATTACCAGGTTCTAGTAATTTACCATAGAAATGCAGGTTTTTTAACATTTATAACTGCTGTAGTGCCACCTATTGCCCGACTGACACAAAAATTTGCATGCTTCTTTACAATCACAACATGCACGAGCTCACTTAGTTTCATGATCATCTGAAGTTTTGTTTAGGTAATAAAAACCTAAATTGTGAACAGGTTTGGAGCTAAAATTAATAGGATAGTTTGCCCAAATATGAAAATTCACTTTTGTGGTGTTACAAATGTTTATTACTTCCTTACATAAAACACATGGAGAAATTGTCAAGTATAATAAGCTGGGGTTTTTTTACCAGACAATGAATTTGAAAGATTCTAAATCTGTCCAGCACTAACATTCTGTAAGGTCATAGTTTTAGAACAATGTGAGGGTAATGACACATTTTTATTGTTGAACTGTTTGTCATGATCCTAGCTTTTCTTGTATCAAGATCCAGACAGTCCTGTTTTTTTGTCAGAGCATAACGTTAATATAGACTCATAGTCCTAGGTATGGGTCTTATTATCAGGATCTATATATCTCTCATGATATGTGTTCTTGTGATCCATAAGCTGTTTTGTGGGATGTGCTCTTCTGTGTAGTGTTTGTGTGAAAGCGCATGGCCATTGTTTTCTGTGTAGTGTTTGTGCCATGTGCTCTCCTGACAAATCTTTATCCCACCCTCTTGTTTTCTCGTTAGTTTTACTTTACTTAGTTTTGGGTTCTACTCTAGTTTTCTTGCAACTAATATCTAATTTTGAGTTTATGTCCTTCATCTGCCCTTTATAATCATGCCCTGTTTGATTCCCTTCATATTGGCCTTGTGCTGCTGCGTTATTTACTGTTGCCTTGTGCTCATGTTTATACATTTTGCAGACCATACCAAGAAGACAAGTCTAGTTTTTATTTTATTCTGGTTTTGCCCTCTCATGGGCCTTTTGGTTTAAATAAAGAAGACAAAACATACTTTTCTGTCTTCAGATATGTGAATTTGTTTTGCTCTTGTCTAAAGTGCATCAAGTCCAATTATTGTCTCCATCATTGTTTGTCAGGACCCCCTCCTGTTGTGAGCTGTTCTTACCTCAGACTGTATCAATAATTTAGTCACTCTGACTGGGAAAGAAACAGCATGTGGTTCTCACCATGGCTTTAAACAGAAGGTCAAACTCCTGAGGAGGTATTAATTAAATTCACCCTCCAGCCCACTTACTAACACCTGCCAGCAACCACAGCATTCATTAGCCCTCTGAGCCAGCAGTTCTGTCTATAACCTTAACAACACCACAGATAAACATTTCCATCACATATCCATTCTTAATGTCAACGGCATTCACAAATATGTGCAGCTTGGTAAAATGCTAATGCATTATATTGCTGTTATGGTGCTTGTTGGAGTAATCCAAGGAAACAGAGAGATCTCAAAATACTTCTAATAATCAAAACTAGTGTAAGTAGATGTTAGCCATGACACCAAAGCTCCATCATGTATCACAAAATAAGCAATTTGCAGTGTTTTGTGTTTTATCGATGCTTGATTCATTCTATGAAAATCATGTGACCAGTGACATTCGAAGCTTCATTTCATTCTGAAATGTGGAAACATTGTCATTTGATTTTGACCCATATGGCTGATATTTGTCATTTGATGTGAAGCCTACAGCATCATAGCATGTGAAGACTTACATCATGCTTATTATAATTATTATGTAATTATATGGCCCTATATGATCCCTTTTAGTGGATCCTAGACTACTTCAAAATGACTTTCATTCTGTAACGTTGTAACTTTATTGACAGGTAAACAAACAGGCAGGGTCAAACACCAGCAAACAGAAATAATAAGGGCAAGGCAAGACAATATTGTTAAACAGGCAGAGGTCGAGGCAGGCGGCAAACAATCACAATCCAGAAAACAGGGCAAGGATCAGGGCAGGCAGCAAACAGTCAATAAACAATAAACAATCCAATCAAAACACAGGTAAACTAGTATACAGGGAAAATGCTTAGAAATGATCAAGGCAAATCACGACTTTGCAAAGATACAGTGTCCGGTGTGGTTTATGAATGGTTGATAATTGGAATCAGGTATGAGAGTAATCAGTCCCAGGAATGAGGCCTCATGGAAATTGGAGTCCGGAACAGACTAATATTCAGGAGAGGGTTCCCTCTGGTGGTTCGGAGGAGGCAGTACAGGAGCCTCCTCTGTAACACATTCATTTATTCATCTTTGCTTCCAAATTAATGTCTTGGTTGGTTGTGAAACATTTTGCGACAGCATTTCCCTCACTTTTACCAGGAGAGACTCTCCTCAGACTCTGATTTAAAAAGCTTTAAGTAATGAACTATAAAATTGTGTTGAAAGCTTCACTGGTTCAAAAAAAGCTTTACCTCACTGTAACAAATCAAACTCAAGGGGTCCAGCACAACACAAAACACCCTAATCAAACCATACACATACACAACCATACACAAACAAGGACTAAAAACAGAAGAAAACCAGGAGTATAAATACACAGGGAGACTAAACTAGAAACGGGTGAAAACAATTGGTAACTCAGAGATTCTATAACACCCTATGAACTTTGGTACTTGTGAACTTGTGTACTCTCCATGCTCCCATGTCATGTCCCATGACAACTTACGTCCCATGACATGATTAATATAGTTCAGTATGATCAGTTTCCCTTCCTCTTTTATCTATATAATCTCTTTCTATCTATATAACTTTTCAATAAAGACTTTGACTTTGAGTGAACTACACATCTGTGTCTGTGTCATTATTGGTCCCTGGTACCAACTTCTGTGCACCATTGACCAGCCGGGTCCAGTTCTTTTAGACTTTTAGTTTAACAGCTGGGGGCTCATCCGCAAAAGGGGGGATTCTCCCTACGAACCGGGAAAAGTCCCAAGACTGGGAAAAACAGCCGAAAGTGTGCGGGAGATCAGGGAGGGACCTGCAATAAAAGGGGTACATGTTTTTTTATATTTCTCAAGTCAAGTTGAGCTTTATTGTCATTCCGCTATATGTGGGGACATACAGTGGAACGAAATGTCGTGCCTCACAGGACCACGGTGCTACATAAATACAGACATACAACAATGACGTGAAACAGTATAAATCTAAACACAAATACTAACAGAATTAGATTATAAATATACTATATATAAAGTTGCCTATACCTAAACTATTTAAATATAAACTATACAAATGTTCCACATAAATATTGCACGAGGAAAAAGAAGTCAAGCACTGTTCCTGGCTGGAGAACAGTACAAGATGATCTGTAGTGCATGGGCTTGTAAACATACATGAGTCTTTTGTGGGATTATGTACCCCCAGTTGTAAAGTGACTAGTGCACATAGGGGAGAGTGTGCTACTGCAGGTGGTCTGTGCGGCCTACTCACCTGTGTGTAGCACACTCAGAATTGCACAAGGGAGAAATAACAATATATATATATATATATATATATATATATATATATATATATATTTAAGAGGTATGAGGTTTTTTTCAGAGGGGGGCCGTGCTTGAGTTCAGGGCTCTCACAGCCTGGGGGAAAAAGCTGTTGAGCAGTCTGGCAGTGCGGGCTCTGATGCTCCGGTACCGTTTTCAAGAGAAATACCGCTTTTCTTAGAAGAAATACAGCACGTACCCCTGTAGGATCCTGTTGGACTGAATCTAAACGTGACAATTTCATTCCTTTTTTTAACCCCAACTCAAATCAATTTTATTAGCAAGATATTTATTTAATGATAATTTTTTCACAAAATAATCCCTATTGAGCTAATTAAAGGTGAGTCAGGTAAAAAGCAAACATTACCTACAGTCATGTAGGTCAACCAGTAGGCCACAGCTGCCCCCCTATTGTATGGGGTATGGTCCCGGGGTATGGTGTAGCTGTTGATTTAGCAGAAGTCATGCTAAATCATGCCAGCATTGTTTAATATATTCCAGAGTTTTCCCAAGTAGTTAGCGGCGCTTGCGAAGCAAAGCATTAGTATTATTCTCCTGCATCATCATCTTTTTTTGGTACATAACTCATCCCGCACTGTTTATTGTAGACCCATGAATGAGGTGTCAAATCGACCGGCTTATTGAGAAGGGGTGTGCTATGTTTTTAAAAATTGAAAATTTCATTTTCAGTGTAATTTTTAAATAATTCTTCATTTTATTTTACCATTTTATCTTTGGACATATTTCATTTGTACAGCTGCAACAATGTACTAATGTGCCAGTGTGAAAAGTGCTATGTAAATGAAAAAAGACAAAAAAGAAGAACAAAAGAAAGTATACTTGTTTATTCATTTTTTTAAATTTCACAAAATAGGTTTTTCTTAGAAAATAAGAAAAACCTATTTGCAGGTTTTTCTTAGAAAATATTGTAATGTGATTGCAGTTTTTAGGGCGCTCGAAAAAGTGGACAAAACTTCCATAGACTTAACTCTATGGAATTAAGTTTAAATTCATTGGGCTGCATTCTGTAGTTTCATGCTAACATAATGCTAGCATTATGCTAAGTCATGATAACATCATGTTACTTCATGCTAGCATCATGCTAGCTTCAGATCGACCAGCTCATTAAGAAGAGGTGTGCTATGACTTTGATAAGCGATCGGGTGAATGAAGTGGGTGACAAATTCCCTAGACTTAACATTGGGCTGAAGTTTGTGACATTATAGCTCCACATCAGCATAGAGACCTAGGGGTGGGCTTATATCACTCGGCTTAGTTGTAATGTCACAAATGGTGACATCACAACTTCATAGCCATACCCTGGCAACCAGTTACAGTACCCTAGCAACCGCCCCATAGACTTCCTTTAAAAAATTCCCATAGTTGTAACATTAAATATACATTTCTATAGTCATCTTACAGACTTCACAAAATACTTCTATTTGTATAATTGCTACAGATCCACCCATCTGTTAGCACCAGAACAACTCCACCCTCTTCAGCTCCCTCACATTACTGGTTAAGTTACCTGTTGTGGATGTTTACTTACCTGATGCTCCTGTGTTTGGCTGAAATTCTTCATTTAAAGAACAAAGTGTTTTGTTCTTTTGTGTTAAAGCCACCTGGGAGCTTGCAACATATCCCCAATACAACAGTTACGGATTTACTAAATCCACACTGTCTGTCTGTCTTTCATTTCCCCAAGGTCATGTAGTCAGCTGGATCAAAACTATGAGACAAGACAATGGGGGACAGGATGGTATGACCCCTGAGACAGATCATCGGGATTTGATGGACTTCTTTAGTAAACTTACCATTATATACCTACCTACCTCCAGCCTAGTTAGTTTCCATACTTTGTTCCCTGCATAGTCACAGCAGTGTGCTGTTATAGCTGCAATTAGTAACATTATGCTATTTCTGTTGGTAACATTTCTCAGTGCCCGACATATTGTCAGATGTAATTAGACCCAACAGTTTCTTATCAATAAATATTTATAAATCATTATAATCAACTCTCCGTCCATATCCAAGAAAGTTATAAATTGCAGCTTTAACGTGTCAGAGGAGAACTGGCTCCTCTGAACATTCACTTTGTACATTGTGTTAATTATCATTGTTTAATCATTACCTTTCATTTTCTTTTTTTTCAAAAATTTCATTTTCAGTGTACTTTTTAAATAATTCTTCATTTTATTTTACCATTTTATCTTTGGACATATTTCATTTGTACAGCTGCAACAATGTACTAATGTGCCAGTGTGAAAAGTGCTATGTAAATGAAAAAAGACAAAAAAGAAGAACAAAAGAAAGTATACTTTGTTTATTTATTTTTTTAAATTTCACAAAATAGGTTTTTCTTAGAAAATATTGTAATGTGATTGCAGTTAGTTTCACTAAATTATAATCATAATGTAATCTTCTTCTACATACACAACTAATTCACTTTCAAGTTGATTTAAGAAATGCAGATTAAACCTAAGGACAGTTCTTAGCTTATCTGTCAAGGGTCAACAAGGAGATCCAACTGCAGGTAACCAAAGTTTATTACAAAAACAGGAGAATAGAAAGTCAACCAGGGAAAACCACAAAAGAAAAAAAAAGGTGGGTGAGGATGGTCCAGCACAGGCAGTAGAGAAGCAAGAAGCGGAAGGATGACGGGCAGGAAAGGAGAGAAGCCTGCGTGGGGAGGGTAGGAGGGTTCGGGAGACCAGGCAGTAGAGTGGAGAGTCAGCAGGCGTGGAACCAGAGACCAGGACAGAGCGATAATCCCAGACGAGGAGATAACAGGAACCGTGAATGAGAAACAGAACACAACAACAAGACAAACACAGTCCAAAGTAAAAAACTAAGACTGTCAGACAGGACTCAAAATGAGGGCTAGGAAACTGGCGTTAACCGAGACACTCTGACAAAGGACAGAAAACACGAGGCAACCATAAAGGGAAGAGGTGTGGTGGACGAAGATAGCAGAGCACATGGCGAGCTGTCAAAACAATGACCACGTGCTCCAACAAAACAAAACATGAGAGACAAAGAACACAGACAAACAAAACCTGAGGTGATCAGACCGAGTGTACTGGAAGACTCCAGTAAGAAGTCACATGCTTTCTAACTTTTAACTTTAATCTGGCTTAAGGACATAGAGGTTAACTGTTCAGAAAACAGGGCACTTCTGCAGTCTTGCTGGGAGAACGCTTAGTGCTAGTCTTCAGCTTTGTTCATTACGCTCAGCTTTCATGCTGTTTTACTCATAGGGGACTGTGTGCTTGTGAAGCCCTGGCTAATTGCTCCCTCTCAGACCCTGGCTGTGCTCAGCTGAGGCTAGAGCAAAACAACAGTGCTTATCCCCATGATGAAAAACAGCTGCTTTTGCTCAGAACAGGAATGCAAATTAGACAGACTGGCAATCACAGCCATGCAATCACCTACAGTATTTCTCGGATCCTCTATACTTTAGATTCTTTCCTTTGTTTGCTTTAAAGGTCTCTTAAAAAAATGTTTTTTTTTACAGACTGCCATGAGAATGTATGAAAGAGTGTACTTAACAGTCCATTTCCAGCTTACTACTTCTTTAAATGTTTATTGTTGCAAAATTCCTTTTTTTCATATTTATAAATAGTAGGCAGTATTCTGTATATAGCATGCAGTAAGCAGCCTCCATTTTTAACACAGTCTTTCACTAATCACATCACAGGATGTACTCCTGTTAAGCAGGCTAAGTATTTAGGCCTTGTAGTAATTTATAAACATACCATTTCACACTATAGGTTAGAATAGCGTAGCGTAGAATAAAAGGTATTATTGCAAATTTCATGACACATTAGCATCACTGACTGTAAAAATAATTATCGATATGATTATAATTTAGGAATTTATTTGTAGCACTATTAAGCAAGTAAAGGTCTTTATATTTTGGGGGTAACAGACTAGAAAAACTTGATAGCTTGTAGATTTCAATTTTAAAACCTGTACAATAAATATTCATACTTGTACACTGAAACTTACACTCATAGCCCTGATGTGAAAACCTGTAAAATGAAAATTCAAAGTTGGTTGCTGAGATTGATTTGCACTCACTCTTGTCACGTATTAGCTCACCCATCACCCCTCCTATGGAGTGAGCAGAGTCTCTGCAAGCCACTCATATTCCTGGCAACCTCAATCGTGCAGTGGACGCACTTTCGTGACAGGGTTACCACCCCACCCCCAAGTGGTCCAGCTTAAACTGGGCCAGAGTGGTGCAGGTGGATATCTTCGCCTGTCAGGAATCAGCCTATTGCCTGTTTTGGTATGCTCTGACCGAGGCTCCCCTCAGCAAAGATGCCTTAGCAGCTGGCCCCAGGGTCTGCCCAAGTATGCTTTTCCCCAGTGAGCCTGATTCAGCCTGTGTCTTACTCAGACGGCCTTCACTATGGCCTATAATGTGGGTGGTTCTCTCTACGGTAGCCCTCCACTTGTAGACGTAATTGTATGTGGTACTTCGGTGATGTCCATCTATTTCCACATATAACCTCCTTGGTTGTGGTTTCCACTAGAGGTCTTTATGGGTCCACTTGGATCTGAAAACCCGAGGTCCGACCAGAGACCTGAGCGGGTTTGGGTCCAAACCTTCAACAAGTTCCTCGGACACTGGTCAGGTTCAGTATTAGTTGCCTCGGGACCAGGGTAATTTAAAATAAATTTACTTTTTCCAAATGGACCCGATCAGACCCGATCCCTTTAATGGGGTGTCGATTTACAATAAACAGTCCACCTTGTTGGCAGAGGCTTTTTGCACTAACCCTGTGAACCAATGTCTGGTTGTGATAGACAACGATATAAAAGACTGTAATGATTTTGTTACACTTACTAAAGGGTTTAGCTTTTAGGGAATCAAATCTTAAAAGATTTGCACTGATTTAAACAAACTGATTCAGATTTTCTAGAAACACTTCATGAGCTCTTCGACCAGCGAGTAGCTCAATTTGGTGTTTTCTACCAATTCTGTCTTATTTCCTGGCCACAGAATATAATACAAAATTGGGTAGTTCAGTTATTATTAGCTATGGGTAGCGTTATCTGTAAGGCAAGGTTTGACTCTTAAGATTCACAACACAAGACAATGTCTCTTGGCAATAAAATACAATTTATTGAGCTATCTTCTAAGGTTACATGGAACTTAAAATAATCTACGCACACACAAACCCACACACACACAAATCAGTGGAATTATGAGTTATGAATAACTATGAAGAAAGTCTCAACTTCAGTACCTAGTTATCCTAAAGTCAACAAAGCAAAGCCTAGTTCTATCTTTTCCCAATAATAACGACTTTGCACCGTGTTCAGCCACTAGATAGAGATTTTGTTTTACTTGCTAAGAGGGCTGTCAACCGAGTCTCATCCTGGTTGAGGGATTCCTCTGCTTCGCGGATTGGATGGTGAGGAGTAGCTTGTCTGACATATCGTGGGGAATCCCTGCCAGGATTGGTGGGTTGCCGAAAAATTTCTTTCCGGATTTGCAGAAGTTGAGGATTTCAGTTTCTTGGAGAGCTGGTTTCAGTTTCTTGAAGAACTTGAAGTTTGAATGAGATGGTTTGATGCGGCGTATGAGCGCAGATTTGAAGCAGTTTCAAACCATGGCAAAGAGCGAAGTGGCTAAAAGCCAGCTGACGGCTAAAAGCAAAGTAATCTTGGATGGCACTAGATTTTAAGGAGACCGCTTTGGGCCCGTCCCACGACGCGGTCCTCCAATCAACTTGTTGCAAGGCGGAGCTCCACTTTCTGGGCTCTGTTTCCTTGCATAAATTAGCGAGCTGCCTGTGTCATCACATGAGCAGGGCTCTTTGCAGAGTTTTGGTTAATAACTTTTATAAATTTTATGAACATCACAGAATATACAGAATTTCGGCATTTTATTCAGACCGAGTTACAGCAAATAAAATATGCTTTTGTTTAAGACCAAACAATGACATACATGCATTCATACCCTAGTAATACATCGATTAAAATGGTACCAATCTTATAATAGATAGGTTAACATAGCGTACGTTTCAACATATCATATCAACATATCAAGCATCTCTAAGGCTTCTCTAAGGCATAACACATATTATTTGGGAATACAATGTTGTCTTTTGGAGTTTTTGCACACTTTTGAGTGTTCCCTTTGTCTGTCCAAAAAAAAGCACACTTTTTTTAGGAATGCGCATGAGAAGGGCTGAGAGCATCCCAAAGGTCAAAAGGTGTTTGTGAGGGGAGTTCTGGCAAATGTTTATTTCCGACCCATGACTGTAAATCCCTCCTAAGATGGTAACTCCCTCATCCTTTTGTTGGTGCATTAGTCGATTTATGCATTGGCTGGTCAAGGGTGCATGGACCATCTGGATCTGCTAATTTTTCTCACCAGGAGGCTCTTTGTTCTTTTGTTGGTGAAGTCGGTTATCTCTAGAGGTGCCGATCTCTGGGGGGGATGAGAAGAAGCAGGACAGGAACTTAGGTCTGGACACTTAGGCGTTGGTTTGGACCATTCGTTACTTTTACAACTCTCAGGGGTTGAAACAAGAGATACTTAGATTCTGTTGGAGATAAGTCTGTTCATTGCCTGTATGTGTCCATTCAATGGAACACCTACAAGACGTTATACAGCGTATTGGCGGAGCGCGTAAGGCACGTGATGTCAACTTTTGATGCGACCGACCAAGTTACCTTCCTTCATTAGCCGAACTCAGAAATAACTTGCATCCATCAGACAGGCAAAAATATAAAGTATTAGTAAATAAATAAATGAAAGAAACTGAGCAGCAGCCAAATCAGTCAGCAGAGCAGCAGGATTTTTTAACCTGACTGACTGCAGAGCTACAGGCTGTGCACACGTCAATGCTGTTTACATTTGGGTCCAGTCAGGTTCGAAAATAAATGGCATTGGGTCAGGTCGGACTCGGACCTAATTATCGGGTCTGTCTCGGGTCAGGTTTTTCTTTTAAAAAATTAATTTATGAATGTCAGATACGGGTAAAAAGTGATTTGGGTTGATTCGTGTCGGGATGGATTTTAGGACCTGAGAAGACCTCTGGTCTCCACATTGTCTTCTATCAAGGTGTGGTTCTCTCACTTTCAATGCGTTGAAGGTTATGGATTTCATGACAACATGCTCAGGCATGCTCTGCATGCTGGCAACTGCGCCACCAGAGTCCTAGCATGGTTTAGCCATTGTGGCGCTTAGTATAGGGACCCCTAGTGCCACTTCATCGACACACCATGTATCAGTTACTTATGTAACCTCTATTTCCTGATGAAGTGAAAGAAGTGAGTGAATCTCTTTGCATTCCTTTGGGTTAAAAAACAGTCGTATATAGATGCTCTGCTATAGGTTGCATGGAACAAAGGAAGAACAATGACAACATAAATAACGAAAACATTAATATAATTTTTTTTGTTGTGGACGAATTTGCTTACTATATCTGCAAAGGTCACACATCTACATGGATTAAGAGCGAAAGGGAATTCATACAGTTATAGACATCACTGTTTTTATATACATAGTTATATACATACAGATACATGACATATTTTCCATCCATTTCCATTTCTCAGGTGCTTATTCAGTTATCAAGGTGCTTATCCCTTAACAAGTGCACAGAAACACACAGAAGAAATAAGTTATGAATTTATGTGACATGTCATTATTAGCACTTCAGAGAGTCATAGTTTCCTGCCTGCTATTAGTCAGTGGAAACTGAACACAAACATAACATCAATTAACAGTTTATAATCATGTTTTTATAATCAACTCTTAACATATCACCAACTTTCAGAATGAATGTGGCAATATGGGTTTAGTTTTCCACATCAGCACATATTTGCACACAGACTCTGACTTTAAAACCTCATCTGAAAGATGACTTTGTGGAATACTCTGTACTGTACTTGGCAACATTGTTAAAGACTATGAATATTTCTATTAAATTCAGGGATGCCCACAAACCTGCATTGCAGAGGGTCAAACTGAGACTGCATTAAAGATAAAAGCACCTCCACACTGCAAACTGTGATAAGACAAACTCCCAACACTTTAATATTTATGTCCTAGTTTATTGCCTTACACAATTGCATTATAGACTTAATTCGTTAAACTGGGATATTGTAGTTTCTTGCCCAGCTTAGTGGGCAACTTAGCTTAGTTGCTTGTAATGGTAATGATTTGGGTTTTATTGTGCAATTTCATTGTGTTCAGTGTACACAACCGTTGATTCAAATAGGTACCGTTTACATAGATGCATTGATTATACTGAGAATGTTCTAGCTTGTGGCATTATGTTGCTTCTTTAGACGGCGTCATTGATTATAATGGCTACATTCTTGTTGTTGCTTCATATTGCACACTTGCAATGTTGACAGTCCTACAGTAAAAGAAAAATGGTACACATTCTTGGGGCCAGCTGTCTCTCTGTGCTGAGTCACAGCTAGACGAGTAATTTAATGACGAGATTTGGTGTGTCAATCTGCACAGCAAAGTGAAGACACAACAGGTACATACAACCGCAAAATCCCAATGAGGAATACAGATGAACAACTTTTTGTGGAGCTAACTGTGGTTACAATGAGCACATATTTACATATTTTAACATCTGCAGTGGTAAAGGGTCAATGTGTGACAGACACATTTTCTGTCAAAACAAATTTATTTACATCTTATGCATTTGGCAGTTTTACCCACAGCAACTCAGTGCATTTGAGGTTTACATTTTTAATCAGTATGTTGGTATCTGAGAATTGATACCTGAAACTGTTGCTACTATTCTGCTCTACCAGTTAAAAGTACTGCAGTATTTATAAGCCACACTGATGCTGTACTGTATATTTAAATGGCCATTTAATTTGAACTGAAATATTAAAAAATATATAAATATCGACGTGAAGCTAGCATTCTGCCATGTTCGGTTTAGTCTTTCATACAGATATGTATCTTTTTTTCACAAATGTATCATTTTTCATCAGAAGGAATTTAGTAACCTGGAATGAATTACTTTTATTATGAATGGATGCACTTTTTGGAGCTTCAAAATCGCAAGCATTACTCAATGCCATTACAGTGAACGTGAACTTGTGAACACCCCTGGAGCAGTAAGCCCGGGTAAGGTACCTTGCTTAAGGGCAATTCAGTTGTTTGCTTTCAGCATTGGAAATGGAACCTTCTGGTTACGAGTCCAATTCTCTTACCAGTAGGCCACAAACGGCCCACAAAAAAAACTCTGAAACTGCTGTTTCAGAGTAGAATCTGTGTGAAAGTGTGAAAAACCTGAAATATTTAATTCAAACAGAGGCAGCAACCAGAAAGCATCAGGGTCAACTCTGGCCTGAAACGTGTTATTGTAAAATGCACATTTCTGAGCTGCTTGCAGTGTCTTGATATCCATCATGCTTTGTTGTGGCACAGCAGCTACTGAAACCCTTATAAGAACATGCTGCACTTTGGTATGTCAGTAACAATGTTTCTTACTTTCTGTCTCATGTCCACAGTGTGTTACCCAAAAACACGTCATGCCAGTCAAATCTAATCAAGTCAAGGAACTTCAGGACATATGAACTACGTTTTTTATTCAACATCATTTTAAATAATTTCATGGTTAGTTCATTTATACAATTTTTTTGTTATAAAAAGGCAAAACCAAATTTCCAGTGTATAAATGTAGTACCACATACCATAAACACACAGACAGTAAGCTGCTATGCTACCCACTTCAGACAACACGTTACATTGAAGAAAACAGAAACCAGTTCACCAGTACAGTCACAACCTCTCATGCATTCACTTAATTTAAACTGAAATCAAAACAAAGAATGATTAAGTGAAACGCTTTCCTGGTTTTATCCACAGAAAAATAGTTGCATTTTGTATCAGGTGTTAACTTAAAGGTTAAAATACATGAGTCCAGTTATTCCACAAAAAAAATCTTTGTATCGAAGGCACTCTTTGGCCACATCTGAGAGACAAAAAAGCTTAAAGTTACACAAACAATTTAAAAAGGCAAGGCATTTTAAAAAATTTGCCTCAATTATAAAACAGTTGTATGAATGGACTTTAGTTTAGTAAAATGTTTAACCATGACATCAAAACCTGAGAGTAAAACCGTAACATATCACAAACCTGTATTCTGTAAAACCCACAGACTGCCTCTGACTATCATTTCAAAGCAAGATGTGCACAAAGTTGCTAACAATAATACTGGACATCTGGCATCTGTTAGGCCTGTGAAATAAGGCCTTTACTAAAAAAGAAGATGGCTGTCATTGTGTGTTTAAAACTACGTCAGATCAATCTGCAGCAGAAAAGGAAGTAGAGCTAGGCTCACTGGTGAAATCAGTAAGACATGCAAGGTATCCTGACTGACATCTTTTGAAAAAAATTGTAACCTGAAAAAAATGTAGGCTTCTGATAACAGTACATGTATAATACTTGTTTAGCCCCCCTAAAAAAGCCTTCCATAAAAGATTTCCCTTTAAAGCACTTCTCTTGATTATTCGGTCACGGATATCACATTTACGGAACAATTTCATGAGTAAATAAAATCCTCTGACAAAAAATAAATTGTCACATTCATAACAAACAAATTTTTAGCTGAAGTCTAATTATGGTTTTGTAAAAACAAAAGAATCATTAACATTAACAAGTATCAATACATCACAGAAACATTTGCTGTACGGCGTTTAAAACATCCTGTCCGGACAAAATCATCATTTCTGTATTACAGAATGAAGCTGAAAAAATTTCATTAAAAAATCAAGAAAGAAAACTTATCGATCTTTAAAACTGGCCTCATTTTCTTTATGCAAAATATAAAACCACCATGTATTATTTACCCTTAAATCAGTGCAACCCAAACAATCTATCATTCTACAACCTGTTGAAATATTTCTTTGGTCAGAACTTAAAAGATATAGATGAAATACAATATATACAAATTCAAATTTAAAATCTATTTCAAAGGCACATCAGTTGATAAATGGCCCACAAAAGACATACACTGAAAGGCTGATGTGTGGCCCTTTATTTGAAGGCTGATTTGAACTTGTTACATACGTGAACCAGGAATGAACACACAACTGCATTTATTATATTGCACATTTATCAGAATGTACAGGACACTTGACGCCAAGGCAATCAACAACAGATCAACACTGCTTTACGTGATCCTATTGGAGATCAAAATTGCCAACATAACTTTCATTAAGTGGTGCTAGTAATAGATCGTTTTTAATCATTAGAAAACAAATAAGCTGCTCTGACAGCAAAAATGAAGATTGATTTGAAAAGTACAGGAAGAAATGAGGCAGCATCAAGCTAAGAAAGACCCTAAAGAGCAAGAAAAGCTCTGAGGAGATGAATATAAATACCATGGTAACCATGTGCACTGGTCAGTTTTGATTGTGGTCAAGTTCATATCCATTGCCTGTTGCACAGCCAACTATAGGAGCACGCACTTCTTGGCATTTTTTTTGGTCACAGGGTAAAGAACTGCACGAACAGCCTCTACAAACACCTCCTGAACCCCCTCTTGGAGGAGTGCAGAGCATTCCAGGTACTTCACGGCACCAATCTGCTTGGCCAGAGCTCCACCTTGCTGCTGAGTGGTGGGCGCGAGACCTTGCTCCTTCAGCTTCTTAACTGTTTCCGTGTCTGAGCGCAGATCCCTCTTGGTACCCACAAGAAGGATAGGCACGCTGGGGCAGTGGTGAGACACCTCAGGCTGCCACTTATGGCGAATATTGGCAAACGAGGAGGGGCTCCCGATGGAGAAGCAAATGATGAAGACATTAGTTTGCGGGTAGGAGAGTGTGCGCAAACGGTCATACTCTTCTTGTCCCGCCGTGTCCCAAAGGTTGAGGCTGACTGTGCGGCCATCAACGCTCATTTGAGCACTATAGTTGTCAAACACAGTGGGGATGTACTCCTCAGGAAAGGCATTTGTCGTGTAGGAAATGAGAAGACATGTTTTGCCCACCGCCCCGTCACCCACCACTACACATTTTATTGTCTGCATTCTTCATCCAAACAGGCAGCGGCACCTAAAATCAATTCAAGCATGCTGCTTTGAGAAAGAGGAACTTGCCACCCATAAGAAATAGACCTAATCAATAAAATAAATGGACCAATCAAGTATGTCAAATACCATACTGCTAAACGTTAAAACAACAGTAAAACTTAGTAACAGCCAGGACAGACATTATTAAATCAACCAAATGACAAAGATTCACATGATGTCTTTGTTTTTAGAAGATTCCATGTTAATCTATTACAGTTTTACTTTATGACCAAAGCCAGAATAAGTATATTACTATTTGTCAGGAACAATGATCACCATAATAATGTTTTCTCAAAGCAGGAATGCAGTTCTAAATTCAGAAGTATTAATGGTTTATTATAACGAATTCCTCGAATTTACTGATTTTATATTCAGAAAATAAAACTGGCACTGAACTACACTAGTCTTTAATATCCTAGTCACAAGAGTTCTACTGGAATGTTTGTGATTTGGGGGAACCAAACCCAAAGAATCATAATGTGATTAAAACAGAATCCCTAAAATAATGCTTGGGTGCAGTAAACAAACGGACATTAAGTTTAGTTCAAGTAGAGACTCTTAAGAGGTTTGAATCAGGATTGTTCCCGAAAAGTAACAAATGCGCCTCTGCCACGTCTCTTTAGTTTTAACATGGGGAATTTGAGAATGACAGAATACGGATTAGATCAAATTTTCCATCTGAATGGGAATCAGAATCCCGATCAAAACAAAAATCACTCATTTGCTTTAAAGAATGTCAGAAACTTTACTAATCGTCAACTAACGTTACTAAACATCAACTCTCCTTAAACAGTTATTACAGAAGCTATTAATGCTAATCGCTAGATGAAGCCAACAAGGGGTTAAAGTCAACAATGTCTGAAGTTAATATTTAAGTGCTAAATTAATAAACCGATACACATCGTCAGCGATCTGTGCACGTCAGTATCCAACAGCAGCATGACAGATTTTCTGCTGTTAGCAGTGACTGACTCTCGGACTCGACGCAAACTAGAACGCGTAATATTTAGAAATGGTATTGTTTTTGTTTGTTGTAATTCCTGTGGTTGTTTTTGTTAATTGATGTTTGGTAGTGTGTTGATTTATTATAATAATAAGTACTTTACATTTAAAATATAACAAGAAAGGGTGTAATAGGAACGTTTCAGATTGGGCGCGCGTCGCTGAACCGCGGCTCTCAACTTGAACAAATTAGACATGGAGTTTCTGTACGAGTTATTTCCTGCAGTTCTATACGCATATCTTGTGTAAAACACAGCTGTCTAGCAGCAGAACAGAAACTTCTCTTTCCGAGTCCAGACAGATAACAGCGTCCAGTAAAGTAGTTTATAAAAAAATGCTCACCCCCTCTGAAATCCTCGTGAGCCTCTCTGAGAAGCGACCGTGTGAAAACAGACACTTTGATCATACGGATAAAATGACACTTCAAAATAAGAGTTCATTATTCGTCGGCATTTTTAAAGGCTTGAAAAACTGTAGTTTAATATTTGATATACAACTTATATTTTATAGAAACGGAGAAAAGGGAGCATATTTTCAGATGACTCTTCGGACAGAATGTAATTTTCCTTTTAGATCTCAGCCTGAATGAAATGGCACCTTTAGCTCAATCTCAGCAACACAGAACTCCCGGCCAACCCTTCATTATTGAAACATCAGGGTGGTGTTTGATGACCAGTTGAAAGTCACTACCCACATTACAGCAATCTCTGTCATGCAGGTACATGCTCTACAACATCTGGAAAATCAGACCTTTCCTGTCATAGCACACAATGCAGCTCTTAGTCCAAGCACTCATAATATCAAGGCTGGACTACTGCAATGTCATCCTGGCTGGTCTTCCAGCCAATGCAACCAAACCCCTCCAAATGATCCAGAATGTTGCAGCACGTCTGGTCTCCAATGAACCAAAGAGAGCCCACATCACACCATTCCTGATCTCACTCCACTGGATACCTGTAGCTGCCCTCATCAAATTTAAATCTCTGACCCTGATATTATTTCCTACAAAAAACCCTAAACCCTTCTTCTGTTCATCCTGTCTCTAACTTCAGAATACAATTTCCACTTGTAAATGTAGCTTTGTAGACTTGGCTTGTTGGTTAAGACAAAATGTTCTTTGCAAAACAGCTATTTTCAGGTCTCTCCAGAGATGTTTGATACAGTTATCTAACTCTAAGCCACTTCTGTATTGTCTTGGCTGTGTGCTTAGGGTCATTGTCACATTGGAAGCTGAACCAGTCTCCCCAGTCCCTACTGCTGAAAAACAAACTTAGCCTTCCCTAGATCCTTGCAACAAGCCTGTTTCTGCGCACTTCTGGTAGTTCCTTTGACCTCATGGCTTGTTTTTTCATGGCTTGTTTTTTATTTGATATGCATTGCCAGCTGTGAGGCCTTTTATAGAGAGGTGTATGTGCCTTTCCATGTCCAATAATTCAAATGTATTACAGGTGGAAACATCTCGGCAAAAATCAAGAGAAATGAGAGACACCCGAGCTAGATTTTAAATGTTGCTGCAAAAGGTCTGAATACTTAAGCCAGTGTAATATTTCAATTTACAGACTTATCTTTAAAATTCTGTTTTCACTTTTCATTATGGGGTACTGAGTGTCAATTGAGAAAAAAATAATGATTGTGGTTTCAGGCAGCAACATAAAACTGAAAAAATTGAAGGTCTGAATACTTTATTAATGTACTGTATGCTTTAAATTTAGGGCTAACTTAACCAGTGTAAAAAATTCTCTTGTAGAAAGCAAGTTATCTAGATGACTAGCTATATGTTTAATTTAATGCAAAAATGTTTATCCCCGTCTCACTTTGCCATTTAAGACAACAGAACATTTTCCTTAGATGGAAACAGAAAATGTAATTGTGATTTGTAATGTGATTTTTGACAACTAAAACTAGAGGAAAACAACAGTTCTCTACAATAACTTGATAACAGGATTGAACAGACTATATACATCTTAAAGTACATATTTTATATGCTACTCCTTGTGATGTTAGCTTAACCAAACATAGGTCAAACAAGGGATAGAATGTACTGTAATCCTGTATGTCAGTAACTCACAAGTGAAAGTTTACTTACTGATTTTATTATAAAAGACTGCACTACAATATTACTTCAAAATATTAGGTCAGTGAAACCCATATTCAACATAACATTTTAACAGACATCTGCCTTTGTACAGAGCTACTATTCTTACAGATTCTTCTTCCTCCACAAACCATAAAGCTATATGCCGATTAGGCACTGATCAGACAGATTTTACAAAAGACCAGCTTAAAACAATTGATTTATAACATTCACAGCCCTCCATAACAGCAACTTCTCACTCCATCAGCTCTGTATTCCTGCCAAATGTCAAAAAAAAAATGCACATTAGATCTGTTCATCCACTCCTCCCATGAGACTAAGTTAATTGAACAGAAAACTTTTGCCGTGAACCAGATGGAAACTTAAGCCATTTCAGCATTGTTGTTCTTGCAAACAAGCAGCTATCAGTAATGTAGATTTAAGACCAATAAACTTGATGTGAAAATGGAATGATCAGTGCCATATATGTAAATTAAACAGAATTCTGTTACATAGTCATTTTATTATAAGTAGTTTGCACTCTCAACTCCCAAGTGAACCGTCTCAAACTTGTACATCAGATATTATTCCATTTACAACAGAACAATGATGTTGGAGTCTTCATTGTTCTGGGCACACACAGACAGTCGCTCACTGTCTGTGTGTGCCCTGATGTTACACAAAGATACTGTAGATATAAATACCCTAAAGCCATTTAGCCATACATCCAGCCCCATTCACTTCCAACATAAACCTTCCAACATCTTAAATATTTCACATATATAAAAAATAGAATGGATTGAAGGGTTTAAAATACAATACTACAACACACATTCACCAGAGGTCACTCAGGATAACACTGGTCAAAATGTTGGAATGCATGTCTAAATGACTAAAAGTCAATTGTCTACGATGAGTATGCAGATCATTCAAACATGTATCCCAGAAGGGGAAATCCAACACTTAATTGCACACCTCACTTGAGATTAACTATTGAGCAGACGTGGTAAATGACTTTGAACTTCTAGACATACAAGGTGGAGGAGATGCTATAATAAATGTATTGTAGATTTGACTGCAGTGAGAAGAACAACTTGTGTAAGCTGCTCAGGGTAACAGGGTTGATGCCCCCAAGCAATTTAGTTCCTCAACAACCTCAATACTTTACTGCTGTCCCTCCTTCTTCTCACCCGTTTCTCCTCCTGAACTGGACCCACTGTTGCCTTCTCTCTCTGATGCCATCTGTCAAACAAGATTTGCATATATCTGTCACATTGTTACTACTAATACTACTAATGTTAGCATCGGTTCAGTCTTTTCAGCAAACATACTGCTATTTTCTACTAATGCAACATCTAGACAAAAAAAAAAAAAATACTGCACACTACACATCATATTATTTGAAAATGTATCAAGTAAGGCCACTCTTTTCCTGTATACTGGAGCCTTTCAAGCCCCTCCTGAAACAAACACAACCAGGAAAAACTCAGTGTGTGTAGTACTGCCGATAGCCAATAGTTCCATAAAGCGGTTATCAGTTAATCTAACTGTAGTCTACATTGACACCTTGTAGGTGCAGTGCATTAAGGCTTAACAGGACCTCTTCAGGGTGCTGAAACATTAAAAATTAATAAAAAACAAAATAGAGAAATTAAGTTTAAGTTTACCTTCTTATATGCCATCTCAAAGAGTTTAAGCGAAGCTTGCTGCAGGTTTGTAGCTGCTTGTTTGATGTTCTCTCCGGTCTCTGTGTCTTTATGTGAGAGCAGCTCCCGTACTTTGGCAATCTCTTCCTTTAGCTTGTTACACTACAGGAACGAAGTACAAACCTTCATACACCCCTTCAACACACACCAACGTTTCAGCACTTCATAATGTATATATTTCACAGAAAATCACACCTCATCTGCTGGCAGCTGGTCTTTAAACTCCTCCATCTTGGATTCTGTGTCATGGACGATGCCCTCAGCCATGTTCACAGCTTCCACACAGTCCTACAAAAAAAAGTTATGGTGTGTTGCAATACTTAACTTCATGTGTGAAAGTGGCAGAAATTAAGCAGATTTGCAGACTTTACTGTCAAATTTACCGTTAAGAGATCATGTGTGTAAAGAACCTTTTAAAAATTACTGATAAATCAGTCCCAGCAATTTACTAATAAGAAAAGTAGAAATATTATCAGCAAATTACCAGTATGTGCACAGAATGAGCTGACACAACACTTTGATTTTGACCACACTTTGATAACATTGACACATTTACTCCAGTGTTTATGAAAAGTCGTTGTCTAATACGATGTTGTTAGGTCAAACATGAAAACGTCAACAAAATGACAAACGATGTACATTCGAATGCAAAGTCAAATCCCTGTCATGTTTTCAAATAGAACACCAGTGATGCCGCAGACATTTAAAGTGTCATTAACACTCACGGTTAATGACATCAGAACTTACCAGTATTTTGGTACTGATATGTGAATGGAATCTTAACAGTAAAAACAGTAAAAAGATGCTACTGCTTGTGTTAATGGCACATCTGTGCATTTACTGGTAAAATCATTCTGGCAATTTACCAGGAGTCCTTTTGCACTACTGTGCGAAAGGACATCACATCTTAACAGTAAAATTAATTTTGATATGTCATTTGAAAACACTGAAAGCACCTTCCGTCTCCTGTCCTCTTCTGCGTACTTCTCAGCATTTTTGATCATGTTCTCAATGTCGTCCTTGCTGAGGCCACCAGATGACTGGATGACAACTGAATTAAAAAACATTTATGATCACGGAAGATGTTTTCAAATCCCTTTTGTGGCAAGTAATTCACTTTGTGGAAAGTTTTCTAAATCAGTAATAAAATCCAAAATTTTATTTGAAATGTTGCTCCTTTAATGCTTATATATTTTTAAGTTTGTTGGGTAACAGTTAACATAATATGTTTTTCAAATCCCTTTAAGATAAGATTAGGAAAAAAAATACTTCCAGAATAAAGGGCATTGAAAAAGTCACTTTTGCACCCCATTTTTCCTTATTTTTCTACCAGTGGTCTGTCATCTTATCTCTTTACTATTTTCAGTCCCAATTCTTCCACTGTGGACATGCGGACACAGACTTACTTTGCTGTTCACGGCCGGTGCCCTTGTCTTTGGCTGAAACATGCACAATTCCATTAGCATCAATGTCAAAGGTGACTTCAATCTGAGGAACACCGCGAGGAGCCGGAGGAATGCCCACCTGATTATAAAACACAAAAATTAGTATCAAATGGTCATGGTTACATCCATCTTTTGCAAATGAGCCTGTTTTAAATAAACTATTAATAAAAGGCTAGCTCACTTAATAATCAACCTATTATTTACTCACCATCACACTGTGCGACTTTCCTTTGTGGCACATGGTGAGTAAATAACGGAGTTTAATTTTTGGCTAAACTACACCTTTAAACTTAAGAGCAATCCTAAAACAAGTTCTGCCAAATCAGGACCCTCCCTGAATCTACATCCCATCTGAAGACATACCAGAGTGAACTGCCCAAGAAGCTTGTTGTCTGCAGCCATTTCTCGCTCACCCTGACAAACCTTGATCTCTACTTGAGTTTGGCCATCAGCTGCAGTGGAGAAGACCTGAGACAAAGCACATCCCCAACATCAACAAATACCAACTGATCAATTCCATCTACATGCCAGAGCACCGTTTCTCAAAAGAATCAGAGCCTAAGTTGATCTTACAGACCATTGGTGATACATTATAGTTAGGCTTATGATGGTTTTGAGAAACACAGCCCAGACCTAGGTTAGACTTTTATTCTCTGCATTGCAGATCAGTTTTTGTGAATTAGCCAGACACTTTTGCCTTTTGTACAAACTCTAATTTACAAACCTGGCTTTTCTTGGTAGGAATGGTTGTGTTTCTATTAATGAGTTTAGTGAAGACTCCTCCCAGAGTCTCGATACCCAGAGACAGAGGAGTAACATCTAGCAGGAGCACATCTGTTACATCTCCAGCCAGAACTCCACCTTGGATAGCCGCGCCGATTGCCACAGCCTCGTCTGGGTTGACAGACTTACTGGGAGTGCGACCAAATAGATCCTGAACCGTCTGCTGGACCTGATGATTATAAGATTATATGAATTATAAGACAATTCCCTTGTCCCTTCATTCGTTTTTTCAGACAGAGTTTTGCAGTTGGGATACACCAAATGATGCTTTACTTTAGGCATCCGGGTCATTCCGCCCACCAGCAGCACTTCTCCGATGTCGCTCTTGGAGACTTCGGCATCTTGCATGGCCTTCTGACAGGGAGCCACAGTCCTGCGAATGAGATCTGCCACAATTCCCTCAAACTGAGCACGGGTGAGCTTCATGTTCAGGTGTTTAGGACCGGAGGTGTCCATTGTTAGGTAGGGCAGGTTGATGTCAGTCTGTATGTAAGACACGGATATTTACATTCAACTGGGCATTTCATTATTTACTTATTCAATTGCATGAAGTAGTAAATAAATATAAAAGTGTTTGTATAGCATTTTTGCTATACATATTAGCACATTAGTTGTACATTGCATAATTTATGTTTTCTGTGTTTTTATTTTCATTGTATATAAAGTTGGTTTAAAACAACGCAAAATTATGAAAAGCGCTGTATAAATAAGATTGAACAGTTTAAGCAGTTTAACAAAGTACACTGCCTCACAAACCCTCCAGAATACAAACCAAATGTAATATGTGATACATTATGATCCTTCTCAAAGTGTGATGCAATCGCATGCTGATTTATATGTATAGTTGTGTTTTAAATATAATTGCCACTCACACTTAGCAGTTAGTTAAGCTTAGTCAATGCTCAAAATTATTAAATTTGGGAAGTTTGAAGTTGTAAAAAATGCACTAAATATGTTAACGGATTACGTACTGATAGGTAGAACAAGAAGCAGTTACTATTCTGGGCTACATCATATGTATACAGTATATTAAAGATTGTAATAAACACACTTATTGCTGCTGTATTTTTCTTGCTTTTTTTGTGAAATGTGTTACTGTAGTTTTGAAAGACCACTCCCTCACAATACATAGCTCCAACGGCTTGTGCTTTATTGATTTAAATGTGTGTGATAGTTTAACTTCAGCTTACTTCAAGTGCTTACTTCAAGGATTATCAGCTTTAACTAGCAATCCAAGTTCAGAAATACGAGAACACACTCATAATAAACCCTAAAATCCCACAAAAAAAATTTCAGGCCCCGACTTAAATACTGCAATTATCAATGGACATTCGGCAACAACATGAAATGTCTATTACAGCAATGCAAACAGTGATAAAACAGTATTGCATCCAAGAACAATAATCAGCAGCTATTAAGTCATTTGATAGCTGTTTGTGATTTACCTTATATTTATATTAACACTAATTTCCCTTGCAATGTATTAATTGTCAGGTTGTATTAATTGTATTGTATTGTTGAGGTTGTATTAATAATTTTTCAGCTATTTCAATTACAATCATCCTAAACTTGCTTTAATTACTCATTGTTGCAGTTGGTCTGGTGCTCCATGCCAAGTTTAGCTTCTTATGTTGCCTCTGGTGTGCTTGGCGCCGTAATTGCTGCTTGCAGCTATATTTATGTAATTGAAAAAATCAAATTAAACATAACTAAAATGCATTTTATTTTTTAATTCTTTTAAATAGCTGTGGGAATACTTTACAGAGCCAACACCAAAGAATGCAGAGTGCAATATTTGAAGCAGTGTTTTTCACTATTTATTTTTGTAATTGTTTTACCACACACAAGGTGAAACTGCAAAAAAAAATTATGGACAAATGTCTTTACTAGTAAATATTTAAGTGCCTTGAAGAATATGGCATCATTATTATACACAATAAATGTTCACTTTGTTTCTCAAATTTTCACGTAACTTCACGTCATTTATTACTTCCTAATATCGGCCAGATTGCTTTCTCAATATCAGCATCGGCCATTCAAAATCCTAAAAATCAGTCAACCACTAATTAAAATACAACTGTAGTAACCATATTTTTTCATTTGTTTCATTTGTGGTAAATCCACAGTTACAGCAAATTTACCATGGTTTCACTATAACAACCACAGTTTAACCATGACTGTTGTAGAACATAACCTTAACCTTGTAGAACATAACATAACCAGCAGGGCTGGCAAAAACTAATAATGTAACCTGGTTAGCCAACTAAACCAGCTTCATGGTACAGGTACATGATCACTATTGTGGGGTTTTTTTTTTTCAATTTTTGGAAATTGAAAAAAAAAAAGTTCTTCCTTTACAATGCATGAATCCTTTCTTGTTCCATCAATTGCAGTCATGAGAAAGTTGAGTATAGATTCAGACACTCACCTGCAGAGATGAAGACAGCTCACATTTGGCTTTCTCTGCAGCCTCTCGCACCCTCTGCAGTGCCATGTTGTCTTTGGTCAGATCCACTCCAGACTGCAATGACATGAGACACTTCAGACCACACAGATCCAGAGCAGACCAGCTTACTCATGACATGATTAAATCCACAGCTCTCACTTCAGAGGAAACACCTCATCTAAACAACAAATACATTCAAATTTATTTATTTAGCAGCTATTTTATCCAAAGAAAGAAAGAGAGCATTAAACCTTTTGTCTTAAGATCCAACAAGCCAAGTCTACAAAGCTACATTTAAAAATGTAAATCGTATTTTAATGCTAGAGACAAAATGAACAAACAAGGATTTTTTTTAAATACATGCAGGAAAGAACATCTCAGCATTAGGGAATAATAAATAAACCTACTCAACCTGACAGCACCATGGAGTTAACAACATGATCTACTCCAAATGTTATTGTACTTAACAGAAATATTCAACACGAATGTTCCTGAGAACATCACAAGGAGACACAAACACAAGATAAAAGGACTCAATTTGACTTGAGTTTTCTTCTTAAGGTTAGGGGTGTCACAATTCTAACGACGATTCTGATGATTAACTGTCTGATTAATAACTGCAAATATGGCAATTAATTGTCATTGTTTCGGAGCTTCAACAATTCTGACAATTTATCGTCTTTTTGTGTGTGCTACAGTCAATAAATTAATTAATTAAATTGTGATCTTATTTAACTCCCTTACAAATTGTTACTTGCAGTATAAGAAATGGACTTAATACAATAGAAAACATATGCAATTTAACTAAAATAACTAAAACCCTGAAATATAAAAAAACCATGATAATGTATTTCATAAATAATGTATTTATAAATAATGTATTTGATGAATTATATCTTTTGAAAATGTGAAAATTCTGCAAACAGAAACAATCACAAAAATGGCACCATCTGTCTATAAGTGCAGCAAAGTTTGCAATTACTTTAATTAAAATGATCAACATGAAAATACAAAAGTGATTCAACAAACTTGGTCACTTAGCAATTGTTACCCGTGCAGTGCCTCCCCTATGTTTCCCTGCATCAGGACTTATAAACAGATTAGAGCCAACTTTCACCAAAGCATGTTGATATGCTTGTTTTCCTCAGCAAGAACACATACAACAACATAAATGTGACATGTAATCATTTACTGACTTGAGTGTTTACGTATGATTTTTATTTTCAGTCTGCTTTTAAAAGGTTTTCCATTCCTTGTGGCTTAAATGCTTTCGATCTGTATGCGTTAGACATATGACGTGAGTGAAAGCCTAAATGAAATCCGTTCAGGTGATTGTGTCTTTTCTAAAGACTTAAATCAGCTCTGGTGTTCTTGTGCTTTGCTGCCATTTCTCTTACATATTACATAACGCAAAGGGTGCAAAGAATTGCATTTTCTGAAAGAACCATGGTTAGTCCAAACAGCTGTGGTTAGACGATTACTTAAATCATTACAGCCCTATTTAAGGTCATCATTTTAAATTAGGTATACATTGAAATAATCTAAATATTACAAATATACGTATCGCAATGGTTTGCACTAACTAAATTAACACTTATTTGTATAGTCAAATTTTATTCCAAATATTAATTGAATACTTGTTAAATGTTAATGTTTATTGAATTTTTCTTTTCCCAGAAGGAATGCAAAGTAGGTATACTGGTTATATAATGAATACATTTAATAGATGTTATAATCTTAAAGCATTATTGTACTGAATATTGCATTTTGCACCATTTACCAAGTTGTCACGTATCTCATCTTTTTTAATTTCATGCAGCCCTAATATAACATTTTAAAATGTCTCACAAACCGTCTATGACTGTTAACAGGACATTGAAGGACATTCAATTCTAATTCTACATCAAACAACCAGAGCAAACTTTTCTGCCTGCTGATAAAATTTAACAACAATTATTCTTTAACCTAAATCAAAAACAAACTATTACAACCAGTTTACTAGTTAGTTTTGATTTTGCAATCAATAATCCTTGTGGCATAAAGTGTCAGAAGAAATTTAGATGTTTGGCTGCATTACAAACCTCTTTCTTGAACTCATTCACTATATGTCTGAGCAAGTGCTGGTCAAAATCCTCTCCACCCAGAAAGGTGTCTCCATTTGTGGATTTCACCTCAAATACACCTTTCTGGATCTCCAGAACCGAGATATCAAACGTCCCACCACCAAGATCATAGACTGCAATTCTGTCATGGAATGAAGACAATTTTAATATTTGTTGTTCTGAATGAATAGGATGATTTCTCAAGAAACTGGGTGACAAAATGTCAAGTAGTAATTTTTTGTAAATTCTATGCAAAGGGTGACTACATAGAATTTAAAGGGGTAATCATTCACCCAAAAATGAGAATGTCCATTTAAACACCATCACGTCACTCCAAACCTGTGACGTTTTTGCTTCTGAGGAACACAAAAAAATATATATATTTGAAGTATGTTACTAACCAAAACAACAGTGGCACCCATTACCTTGTGTAGACGTAAAACCCCTGACACATCTCTTAAAATAGCACATTTTGTGTTCCACAGACAAAAAACCATACAGGTTTGGAATGACTTGAGGGTTAGTAAATTACTAATTTACTAATTACTAATTAATAAAAATGCATTTAGATCCAAGAGATACTTACATTTTGTCCTGAGTCTTATCAAGTCCATAGGCTAAAGCAGCAGCTGTGGGCTCATTAATAACTCGCAACACATTTAGACCTGCGATCTGTCCGGCATCCTTGGTGGCCTGTAACAAAGGTAACATACTACAAATCAGTGTGTGCCATAGAACCAGTGAAATATAATGTAGTGTCCAGCAAAAAAACATCAACATACACAAGTACTAAAGTCAACCGTTGAAGAATGAAGAATTTTCACCAAATGACTTCAGCATTCACAAAAATAAACATTCACCTGTCTCTGGGAGTCATTGAAATAGGCTGGCACTGTAATAACGGCGTTCTTCACCTTATGGCCTAAATAGCTCTCTGAATAGAAAAACAGTGTTGATTGAGCTGTTAATTTTGTTTTATATGGGTTTATATGTTCATATGGGTTTTCTTCACGGCTGACAGACTCACCTGCTGTCTCCTTCATTTTCATGAGAATAAAGGCTCCAGCCTGACTGGGTGAGTACAGTTTACCGTGAGCTTCTAGCCAGGCATCTCCATTAGAGGCACGCACTATCTTATAAGGCACATTTTTCCTGTGAATTACAGTAAAATTAATTTTCCTAACCAAAATTACAAAACGAACTGGTAAAACTCCTAATGTCTCACACATACTCCATTTGCAGTACATTCACAATACAGAAGCGGTATGTGCCATTGTGCTTTCATATATAAAGTGTTCTAATGGTCCATTTAACAATAGCTAAGAAAATTAAATGTTAAATCCAAACAGTAATGTTAAATGTGTAATCCAGAAGTAACGTTTTTTTAATTTATGAAACACTATTTTCATCTTTGGTTTTTTACTGTTTTAAGTTTAGTGCAAATCTTATTTTAACCAGACTAACTATAACTGCAACTCCTTGTGTTATGCTTTATACCAGGATTAAAGTAATAGGATAACTGTGAAAAATAGCTATATGCTTTGATTTTATGAATTTGTTGTGAATTTTTATATTTTGTGTCAATCTACGTTCATTTTGAGTACAAACTATGTGCATCAACCTGTTAACATGGGCACAGAAAAAAATATGCACCGCATACACATTGTGAACAGAGTATGTGTGAAACAGGCGCAAGTTAACAGTAAATAACAACAACCCTAAACCTAGTGATCTGCCTACCTATATACCATATTTTTTTGCATTATAGGCCAACTCAAACCACTTACAAATAACCACAAACGCATAATACATTTTTACTCAACACCCAAGAAGGTGGCCTCAGATTAACAAGTACATCTATATACATTTGTATTCGGCAAATAAATGTATTCAGTTAAATAGATTATTAATTTAATGTATTCATATACAAGTTCAACTCTCTAGCCATTAGGCCAAGACTGTCCCACTATTTATCTTACAAATCTTTTTGAACTTCTGGGTCATCGTAGCGGCGCCCAATCAGACGTTTAGTAGCATAGAGGGTGTTGTTTGGGTTGGTGACAGCTTGACGTTTGGCTGGCATTCCCACAAGTCTCTCTCCATCAGATGTGAAAGCCACCACTGAAGGGGTCGTCCTCGCACCCTCTGCATTTTCCAGGACCTGTTACAGGATGACAACCAATTTATTCATTCAACAATACATAAAGTTAAGCAGAGTTTAGGCAGGGTTTAAAAAAAAAAAAAAAACCAGACCTAGCTATAGTTGTGTAAAGTTACAGATAAAGACAGAGATATAACAAGGAAACAGATTCAAGCAGGAGACACTGATTGATGGTATAACCCACTGTAACAAATGACAAAAGGCAGAAAAACATGAGTTTACCAATTCCCCCATTTGATTTCTCAGCTTTACTAAAAGTTGTTATTTAATAAACTTATGGAATAAATGTTATTTCTACTAAAATGACTTGCTTAGAGCAGACATTTATATGAAAATTCACTGTATATGAACATGCAAAGCAAAGTTTGCACAGTTGGAGTGGCTATTGTGCATATGTTCAAATATTTTTGTACTCAGTTACCTAAATTGGCTAGCCGTACACTTACTACAGGTTCAGGTTGCATCTGGATTAGTATCTTTACAACAGAATAAATAAATAAATAATAAAAAAAAAAAAACCTGTTGGTTACAAGCACAGATCTTTACCTAATGGACCTTTAGTGAAAGTGACATTTGTCAGGTATGGTAACCCATACCTGAAGTGACCTCTGCTTTTAACCCATCATTGATAAGGAGTGAACACACACACACCCTGGAGCAGTGGGCAGCACTGCTGCACGCAGGGAGTAATCAGGGGTTAGGTGCCTTGCTCAAGGGCACTTCAGTTGCAAAACTCACTAACCAGTAGGCCACAACTTCCTCACAATACTGTACTGATTCAGTAATTCACCTTTGCCTGCTTGCCCTCCATCACAGCCACACAAGAGTTGGTGGTTCCCAGATCAATACCAATGACAGCTCCTTTGATCGCCTCTGAACTGAAAAGCACATTGGAGCATATATTATAACAATCACATCACATTATTAATAAAGTTGTAGAATGTGACTCACGCATAATGACGCCTGGCTGCAGTCTGGAGAGTCTGTTGAGTCAATCCATTCCAACAGGTCTGAAAAAAGTTATCAGTAGTTATTTAGAACTGAGGTAGTGTCATTGTATAGTGACAATATTAGATGGCTGAGATATCATTGTACTGAATATTACGTAAATATGATATTTACATAGTACATTTAAGAATACCTTGGTACCAACATGTCATGATAAATGACCTAAAATCATGGTATTACCATGTAAATAAATCTACATCAATTAACAATAATTTGCAGCAACAAAGCAAACAGATTAAATAAGAAGCTATAAAGAGACAGAGAGCAGATATAAACAGATACAGTATAGAAACATCAGATCAAAACAAAGCCCCCACAGATTTAGATGCAGCAGGTCTTTTAGAATGACTGACCATGCGGTCACATTTTGTCATTAACTAAAGTCCACTACACTTATGATAAGCACAATCACACTGTGCATTATATCTAATAATAAGTTATAAAAAAGATTAAGATAAAGATTAAGATAAAGATTAAGATAAAGATTAAGATAAAGATTAAGATAAAGATTAAGATAAAGATTAAGATAAAGATTAAGATAAAGATTAAGATAAAGATTAAGATAAAGCTCATCTGCTGATGCAGAGGGAGGGGATGTTTTATTCGCAACTCATCAAGGTCATGTGAACCCAACTCTGCTTGAATTTAATCACACCAATGACAGCTAGGCCAATAGCCAAATTACAACAACCACTTAAACCTCAATACAAAACTATGAAGTCCATTTATAACAAACCATGCACAATGCTGTCTCAGAAATAAAGCCGGTAGTCACACAAATCGTGACGTCTGTCTGAACGCAATTACTTGAATTAAACCTCAAAATTCGTTTCTATTCATTCTTATGATTAAAACGTGTATTTTACTATCAATTCCTTGCAAAACACTGAAGCCAAGGTCATACATACGCATTATATACAGTTATCCTACCGCACCGACGTGTAGACTGCAAACAAAACCCAGATCATGGAAAATAAAAATCATGTTAACAGTGGATCAACCAGAATTAAATATCTCCGCAGTACATCTCCAAGCAGTGTGTAAGGACACTCAACAGCAGTGAATTAACACTCACCTGCTTGATGAGATCAGACACACAGCTCAAGCTTTTCTGAGAACATGACACGTGTCTCACTGCTGTCCTCGTCGCACACAACATCTTCAATCAGTCTGAGTTTAACTGAATAAATAACAGATTTATAACGCCTAAAAATGTCAAATAAATCGTGTGTTAGCCACAGCCTTCCCAGTGCTGCAGCGCCTGATGTCTTACTAATACACTTCTCGAATTATCCAACACCACAAGGCCATCAGACGGACCCCACAGGCTTCCAGAGAGCGCCTGAATGTAATTCAACAGTTAATTTTCTTAAAGATCCTAGTGCTCTAACATTTAATCATCTGGGCTCATGTGTTACGCGCAGTGTTTATGCGAATTTATATTCAGCTGAAGCTGGTGTGTGTGTGTGTGTGTGTGTGTGTGTGTGTGTGTGTGTGTGTGTGTGTGTGTGTGTGTGTGTGAAAATACATAAGGCATGTGCATGGCCAAAAACTACACTGGTAAAGGTCAAACCAAAATATTTCCTAGGCATTACATCATATTGACACAAAACTTGGTATATATCTTCACTAGCACCTCTTTTTCACCTTTGATGACAAATTTGATGACCTACTGGTCGCAATTTTTTTGTGTTTTCGGTGCTTTTACTTTTACTTCAGTGCTTTACTTTTTAATTGTGCTTTTCAAAAAGTTATCATCAGATATATCAACATATATTTTCCTTTGTGCCCTTTATAGGCTAGATTAATTACGGCTTGCAGCTTTATTTCAATAGTCCTCAGTTATTTTTGGAATTAAATGCATGTGACAACTATGCATCATTTTCTAAAAAGCACCAGGTGGCGATGGTGCAAATGTATCAATGCTGACCCAAAATTGGTTCAGAGACAGTATCTCGGCCATTCTTTGATCGATCGATACAAAACTTGATTAAATTCATTGGCATGTGGGGATCTTGATGTGGGGATCTGTGCCAAATTTGAAAACAGTAACTTTTGAAGCATTTGTCAGAAAATCACAAAAATTACTCTGAAATTCATGCTCTCTATGTCATTATATTTCCCTAGTCTAGGCCAACTCTGTTGATATGTCAATTCTGCTATTTTCCACTATTTTGTTCATTTATTTTAAATTTATATGAAAATCATTTTTTCACTATATATTTTGTCCAGTATTGTCCAAAATCAGATCAGATGATTGTTCAGATGAGTCCCATGGAAATGACAGAACAAATTTTTGATATTTACTATCCTTGATAAATACCTCTTTAAAGTTAAATGTGCCTGTGTTTGTTCTCTTATGCTAGTTAACTCAGCTTGTTAATTGGTTAGACTGAATCCAAACAAATGGAAGGATATTTACAAGCCAATTTTAGATTCACAAATATATTTGTATACATAAAAAAGTAAATTAAAAAACAAATAAATTGAGACAAAAAAATTTAAAAAATGTACTAATATGCTTTTGTTACAAACTGCAATCTTTGGAGATTGCAAAATGTATATTTAAATCTGGTGAACTCTTAGGCCATGTGCCTGAGCATTTTTCCTGAGGGCTTATTTTCTAAGTTGTTTCCAATGGAAATGCTGCATTAAAAAGCACCAGCAGTGTTTGTCAGATAGTAGTAACATTACTTCCACAAATATTGCATATTATAAAAATCAAAGCTCTCAAATGCTCCCAGTCTGATGAGGGAGCATTTGATTCGTCTTATGTTTTCAGCTGGCTAAAAAGTCTTTGGCTGTGTCCACTAAATATTTTTTCTATTTTTCTTTTTCTTATTATTTCAATTGTTTGCAAAGGCAATGCCACATATTTAAAAACATCAGAAGTGTGTTTAAGCGTTTTTTAGCACACACATTCTGTGTTCACCAAAACTACATCAGCTAAGACGCTTTTGTACTAGTAATGAATTTAAATGAAACAGCCCAAGCCCTTTACATTGAATCCACTATAGACCCTGTTGTCAAAAACTTAAAAAGGCACAATTGAAAATAGTAACAATACAATGAAGACACAGGTTGTAACTGCATAAAGAACAGCCAGTTTAAGATAGTAAATAATATACAGTTAAATCTCAATAAAACTCTTAAACTGCTTCATGGACCTAACCTAACTTACAGATGCCAATTGCGTTTGGAGAGATGAAGCTGTCTGGAGGCTTCATTTTTTGCTGTGAGTTACAGCACATTTTTATGGCATTACAGGTTCTTCCCTTCAGTCTCCTTACCACAATCCAGCATTTGATGGGTGTTGTTTCTTAGGAAATCCCGGGAAAGGTACATCCACTTACATATATCAGTCGTAAGCTATAGCTTGGAGTGGTTATGACCGTAGTGATCCAATCATGTGCATATCAGCACTGCCCATAGCAACCACTATAAGCTAATTTTCCTTATTAATGGTAGGGTAGGCAAATTCTGAGAGGCTAACATATCTAGCTTTGAATGCATAAGATTCGGCTTTTTCTTCAGAGCACTCTCCAAAGCCAAGCCTTCTCTAAACACATGAACATGCTGATGATGACAGATTGTCTGTGTGAGCAGGGTGTGCAGTTGTATGCAAATACATAGTTTGACAGGCAAGTAGGACATCCGATTATTGCATTCAGACAAAATACAATGATTGGACAAACATTTTATGGTCCTGCACCTTCCACAGAAGATATACATTTATATAAATTACACCCCTTAACGCCCCTTTTAGTGATTGCTATCAGGAAGAAGACTTTTAACCAGCATAACAAAGAATGATTCTGGATAAAACTGCTTTTAACCAAGGAGGATATATGGAGGATTCTTACCACAAACAGGCAGAAAATAACTTTATCTGTAAGCTGCATCACAAAACCACATCCCTGCTCTTTATGGAGGACCCTTGCAGCTCCCTCTCACACCTCTCACACATTTTAATTGAGATGGTGAGATGGTGTTGCTAAATGTTAGTTTCTTGCATATGCTTTTTGAATCCACAGAGCAGGAGCATGATCTATATTTGACACCCAAGTGTTCACCCGTTTACTGTTAAGTCAGCTGTGTTACACTGTAATGTGAGATAGACTTGAACCACTTCCGCACTTTACAACTTACCCAGACAACCTGCAGTCAGGCTGCTGAATCTTTTTACCTATAGCTCAGTCTAAGTGTCATGCCCACTTCTCAGTTTCTCTTCTTGTGAAGAACAGAAGTGAGTCCTGTCTAAAAGGGAGTAAGAAAGACTTGCTGTGCACTCTCTTTGAGAGGGGAAGAGGGCAACAAGCTGGGGAAATTTGTCGTCCTAACTTCCTTTAGCCTTGGTGTTGTCAGCCCATTGGATTTTGTATTGGTTCCACCACACTAACAGGACACAAGGTTAAGGCTCTGCTTTGTAGATCAGGTGCATTGGTGGAAACCATGCAGGGAATTTGTTCATCTTAGTTTGAGACATTGTGTCGTGCTCAGCCTATAAGTTTCTTCACAGGCTTTGCATTTATATAGACACCTTTCTCTCTTACTCATGTTTGAATGGCAGACATTATATGTTATATTATATATATCATGTTTGGCACAGACATTATATTGTATTATATGTCTGTGCCAAAAATACAACTGGCATTATTGCAGATATTGAGACATCACTGTTTCATTGATACTACAGTCCATGAGCGCCAACATTACACTATATTCAGGTGTCTTTTTGTATTCACACAATTGACCATTAAACAAAAATATAAAAATATAAACAAAAATGTGTAGACTGTTGTCTTTAATGTAGAAAATATACTTGGTTGATCAAAGAGTGTAATTTAATAACTTTATCAGGTTTAATCAAATAATCTTGACTAAGCATTACTTGAAGTGTTGCATCTTGGCCCCATAACTAAAATATTTGAGTTAATATAACTTATTTACCTTTAAGTGTTGTGAACTCATAATCATGATGATTTTTGTAGACATTTTCACAAATTTTGCTTCCTTGACTGTAAAATTCTAATATATTGTGCTATCTTCATTTTTTTTTTCATAAAAAAGGCCTTTCAATAAATTACAATTTTACAAAAGATTATAATGTCATTAGGGCAGTTGTGGCCTAAAGGTTAGAGAGTTTGCCTTGTCCCATGTACATCCCATATATTGGTTACCATACTTTGACAAAGATGTCACTTTTAATGACCACAATGGAAATTGAGCCTTTTTATACACGCACATACATCTTATTAACATCAAATTGTGAACTTAATAGTTTAAGTACATTAGTGCCAAGTGCCCAGTTAGGTGAAATTTTAAGTACAGTTCAAGTTAAATAAACTTAAATATGCAGGTTTTGGGAGACTCATTACTTAGTTCAAATGAGGGAATGAGTTTACTCAATCAAATTAGTTCAGTTAAGTTATTAGGGTTTTCAGTGAACACACAAACCTATTTTAATAAATGCCAGAAACATTCTTTACCAGTTTGAAACATTTATCCTATACCATGTGTAAGATATGCCAGAGCTCTTTATTAATTAGGCCAGAGCTCTGCTCAAGTTTCCATACCTCTCTCTACTGAGTAGCAGTGAAGGGAAAGGGACCCACAGAAGGGTTGAGACTCGTAGCACTAGATTAAAATAACTCAGTTACCACACTGCTTGCAAATCTTGCTCAAGTGCAGTAGCAAAGTCTAAAATTAGAATAAGGAAAAGATTTTTTTAAAAAAGAGGATTTATTTTCTCTGAAAGATTGTTTTGAAATGATGTTAATTATCTTAACTCTACCTTTACATTTAAGCTGTTTGCATGAGTAGTGTTCTCCTACACTCAAAATAAAGGTGCTCAAAAGGATTGTTCACAGCAATGCCACAGAATAACAATTTTTGGTTCCCCACAGATCCAAGGTTCTTAAAAAAACCTTTCTTTTCTCTTTTCTTTTTATAGAACCTTTTAGGAACCTTTATCTTTGAGTGTAATTTAAGTGTCTTTGTCAAATGTACTATTATGTCAAATGGGAAAAGTGTGAAAGGTGTACAGCTTCCTACAGATTCTCATTTTTTTGGCACATATTGAAACGTAAAATGTTTAAACTAATAAACATTAATTTGCAGCTGTTACTCTTTACCTATTCTTTTTATTTTTTGTAAGGTCTTATGTCTTCTTCCTGCTGGGCTCTTCTACATTCTTTGTAGACACCTGAATGGCAGAGACAGAAATTGTCTTAGCATGCATCCCTATTCATCATCCAATTGATTAGCAAATATTCTATTGCTTGACCATCTTATTCTTAGCATCACTGTTTGATTTAATTATATGTGCATTATATGTTTATATATTGTGTTAGAACCAATATAAAGTAGTTTATCTGTCAGGGATCACGGGAAACGAACCCAGACGCAGACATCGTTAAACTGAAAAAAAATCTCTTTTATTAATAAATGAACAAAACAACAACCCACAAGGGGGTAAAACGAGAACAGAGCAGGCTAAACAAGAAAAACTAGGGAGCTCCAAAAAACCGGAGCAAAAAACGAAAGTAAACAAAACAGAGGCCATGTGCTTCTACATGACCAAGACCCAGAGCATGAGTTCAGATCCCGACTCCAAGAAACAAGAACCAAGACTAGAAGGAGTCAGGATCCAAACAACATGCTCTGACACAGAACACAGGGCATGTCAGGATCCTGGCAAGATAATCCAGAAAGACTCAAAACAGGAAGCCAGGACCCTGACATTATCATCTGATGTGTGCTTGCTTTCTCATAAACTATGTTGTTGTTATATTCTACCTTTTCTAACAGAGTACAGAATAAAACCTCTACCATGTCTCTAACAATATCCTCATGCTTCCAGGAGACTTTCTCTTCATCTTCATCACCATCTTTCTCTACTACAATGCTCCAGCAGAGACACTCTAATTTAATGCAGTGCCTATGCATCAGCCATCATATGGTCAGAACAAAATACAGACAAACAGACCCAACACATCTGTTGCTAATGTGTTGGGTCTCATTAGCAACAGAGATGAGACAAACTACAGGAGCGAGGTGAGCCGCCTGGGCGGGTGGTGCAGTGACAACAATCTCTCTCTGAATGTGGAGAAGACAAAGGAGATTGTTGTTGACTTCAGGAGAGTGCACACTCAGCATTCTCCTCTGACCATAAATGGTGCAATTGTGGAGAGAGTGAGCAGCATCAAGTTCCTGGGTGTGCACATCACAGAGGACCTCTCCTGGACTGTCAACACCGCTGTACTGGCCAAGAAAGCACAGCAGCGACTCTACTTCCTCCACAAACTGAGAAAAGACATAGCCCCGGTCCCCATCATGTGCACCTTCAACAGAGGCACCTGCAGACCAGGACCAGCAGACTGAAAGCCAGCTTCATTCATCAGGCTGTCAGGAAGCTGGACTCCCTCCCAACTGTGCCCCCCAGGACCTTCCACTCTCTCCCTCCCACTTACACACTGTGACCTGCACCAGTCACTTTATGCAGCATTGGACTGCCCACTACCTCACTTAGCACTGAACTGACCCCATTCAACTACCTGACCACATTCAACTTCTGATAGTTTAAATAAAGACTGTTCTCTGAGCTCTTTATCACAACAGACTGATAAGCTGTTTTTGCACTACACTCATAATATCTGCAGTTTTGTTTATTTAACTGATTTGCACTCTATCTGCCATGTTTATCTATCTTTTTTTTACAATGTCCTTATTGTATATCTGTATAGTTTGTATTTATATTTATCTGTCTTTTTACGTCTACTGTTTTTGTACATCTAGTGTTTAGTGTTAAACACACGAAGGGTCTGAGAGTTACGCAATTTAAATTCTCTGTATGTATTGCTGTACATTTACAATAAAGCAGACTTTGACTTGACTTTAACAAATTTAAAACCTTATTTAAAGTTTGCTGTGACCAAAAAAAAGAAAACAATACATTTGTTACCTATGTTTAATCACTTTATTAATGCATAACCAGCTGTTCTTTTTTCTTGCTGTGTTTAGCTGATAAATTCAAATGTGAACTTTGATTTTAAAGATCTGTACATTTGAGCTTTGTTACTGTACAACTGTTTGTTCATTTGACCTTATCAGTCAGTGCTATGGTTTTGTGTTTTGAGATTTTGATTTACAGTCTTATATAAATACAGAAGCAAAATATCCTCTGCCTTGGTTTTGTTTTTGGCATGATCCCATTAGCAAATGACTTTCTCATTCTTTATGTTTGGACTTTAATTTTTATTAATTTATTATTTTTATTTATTTTTATTTTATTTATGTTTTATTAAGTGTCTGCTATGTCCTATATGTTGTTTTGTGTGTTCAGAAAGTGGTTATCATTTTAAATTTTAATCTCCCACTTTATAAACAGGACACGATTTTAGGGGGTGGGGTTATCTAAAAAAACTTCCGGCCCCCCCCCCTTTGGTTTTTTACCCCAATCCCCTAAAAATAAAAAAATTTTTTTTTTTTTTAAGGAAGGGACGGAATCCGGGTACCGAGACTCCCGGGGGCCCCCTTCCCCCGCCCCCCCCCCCCTCCCCCCCCCCCTTCCTTTTTTTTTTTGTTTTTTTTTTTTTTTTTTTTTTTTTTTTTTGTTTTTTCCTTTTTTTTTTTTTTTTTGTTTTATTTTTGGGTGGGGCCCTATTTAAGGCGGTTTTTAATCTCCCCTCTCCGGGTCCGGGGGGGGGCCCCCCCCCCCCCCCCCCCCCCGGGCCCCCCCCCCCCCCCCCCCCCGAAAGCCCCCCCGGGGGCAACCCTCCAGGCCCCCCGTTTTTGGGCCCCCCCCCCCCCCCCTCTTTTTTGCGCCGCGGGGTTTT
Source organism: Chromobotia macracanthus (assembly GCA_036877525.1). Classification (NCBI taxonomy): domain Eukaryota; kingdom Metazoa; phylum Chordata; class Actinopteri; order Cypriniformes; family Botiidae; genus Chromobotia; species Chromobotia macracanthus. Next base: position 6,166,059 of record JAZGTH010000030.1, read on the forward strand.
GTTTTTTTTTCGGCCCCTTTTTTTTTTTGTGGGGGTTTTCTTTTTCCCCTTGCCTTTTTGGGGGTCCCCTTGGCTTTTTTTTTTTTTTTCTCTTTGTTCCTTTGGCCCCCAAATTTCTCGTTTGTTTTTTTTTGTGCGGGGGGGGGGGGCTTTTTGGGCCCCCTTGCCCCCCCCCTTCGCCCCCCGGGTCTTGCCGTACTTTAACCCCCCCCCCCCCCGGGGGGGGGGGGGGCCGGGGGGTGGGGTTTTTTATTTTTTTTTTTTTTTTGTTTTTTTTTTTTTTTTTTAATTTTTTTTTTTTTTTGAAAAAGGGGGGGGGGGGGGGGGGGGGGGGGGGGGGGGGGGGGGGGGGGGGGGGGGGGGGGGGGGGGGGGGGGGGGGGGGGGGGGGGGGGGGGGGGGGGGGGGGTTAAGGGGCCCCCCCGCCCCCCCCGGCGCGGGGGGGGGGAAAGCGAAGGGGGGGGGGGGGCCCCCCCGGGGGGGGGGGGGGGGGGGGGGGGGGGGGGGGGGAAGGGGGGGGGAAAGGGAAAAAGGGGGGGGGGAAAGAAACCCCACCCCCCCGGCCAAAAAAAAAAAAAAAAAAAAAAAAAAAGGGGGAAAGGGGGGGGGGGGGGCCAAAAAACAAAACAACGACAAAAAAAAAAAAAAAAAAAAAAAAAAAAAAAGAAAAAAAAAAAAAAAAGGGGAAAAAAAAGGGGGGGGGGCGGGGGGGGGGGGAAAAAGGGGGGGGGGGGAGGGGAAAAAAAAAAAAAAGGGGGAAAAAAAGGGGGGGGGGGGGGGGGGGGGGGGGGGGGGGGGGGGGGGGGGGGGGGGGGAGGGGGGGGGGGGGGGGGGGGGGGGGGGGGGGGGGGGGGGGGGGGGGGGGGGGGGGGGGGGAGAAAAGGGGGGGGGGGGAAAAAAAAGGGGGGGGGGGGGGGGGGGGGGGGGGGGGGGGGGGGGGGGGGGGGAAAAAAAAAAAAGGGGGAGGGGGGGGGGGAAAAAAAAAGGGGAAAAAAAAAAAAAAAAAAAAAAAAAAAAAAAAAAAAAAAAAAAAAAAAAAAAAAAAAAAAAAAAAAGAAAAAAAAAAAAAAAAAAAAAAAAAAAAAAAAAAAAAAAAAAAAAAAAAAAAAAAAAAAAAAAAAAAAAAAAAAAAAAAAAAAAAGGGGAAAAAAGGGGGAAAAAAAGGGGGGAGGGGGGGGGGGGGGGGGGGGGGGAAAAAAAAAAAAAAAAAAAAAAAAAAAAAAAAAAAAAAAAAAAAAAAAAAAAAAAAAAAAAAAAAAGGACCCCCCCCTTTCCCCCCCCCTTTTCCCCCCTTTTTTTTTTTTTCATCAAACTCTCCCAACCAAAAAAAGGAGTTAGATGGTTGTCAGTGTCTTTATTGAACCGTCACAAGCATTGCTTTTAAAAAAATGGACAGTAACTAACAGAAACTATCTATGTCTAAAATGTCTGTTTTCTGTATAGCTGATATACTTTCTACAAAAGTAATTTAAAACATTAAAATATACACCTTAAGATTAAAAGAACAGAATGAATTTGATGTTAGTTATTTGACAAAGTCATCTGGTTGTTTACCGAGGCGCTCTGTCACGAGCTGTGGCCCTTGGTTAGGATCCACTGATGTGGGTAATTGCCTGATGTAGTTACCCCTGCCTGTGCTGTTTACAGAATACACAAACTCTTCTTTAAAATTTGATTTGTTTTATGTAATTTAAGAGGGCTCTATTGTAGCCATGGGCCTATGAAGAATAAATTATTACCTAAATATGCCTCACAAAGGATGCTACCTGTATATATGTTGCACACTGTTTACCTTCTGCCTGAGCAGGTCCAGAAAGATTCATTCTGGAGGGGATGGCAGAGAGGCCTCCACCATCCAGGAGAAGTGCTTTGCTCCTCGATTTGTCGAAGTGCCTTAAGATCTGACAGTAGAAGAGGGCAGTTTTTGCAGGATTGATTTTAAGGCAAACACTTTTCATATGTAACAATCAGATATTCTGTATGCATTTGTTTTATCAGAACATCTCACCCTAATGTTTGAGGCATTTTAGAATAATAAATAGTCCACAAAATGCACAAATTATTACCCTATGCAGTATATACCACCAAATGACAGGAAGGTTAGGAGTCTAAAAAATAAAGTGTAACATTTTATGGATAGTTGCTAGTGAACTACATGCTCTAACACAAAAATATCTACAGTCAAATTCAGTCAGCTATATTGTTTGTGTTGTTTCGTTGTGAGAGGCATCTACTTTATAAAAACAATCTTTTTAAGTTTCTGTGGTAGAAAGAGCAAAAATCACAGAACTATATTTATGTATCAAATCTGTGAAATAATGCTATTGACCTTAATTTTTACCTAAGGAAATTTATTACTGTTATATTCATCATACAAAAGTAAAAACGTTACAGATAAGTCCTTAATTTCTTCCTTTTTCTCTGTAGGTTGTAGGTTTGCCAACCCCAGATATTTCCTGGTATTTGGATGGGAAACATGTCCAGCCTGATGATTATCATAAGATGCTGGTGTGTGAGAAGAACATTTATTCCTTTATCATTGAGAAACTAAATGTCCACCATGCAGGTGTATATGAATATGTAGCAAAGAAACATGCTGGGAAAGCCACTTCTTCCTGCATTTGGATGTGATCGGTTTGTACTTTCCTGTAATCTGTGTCTAAAAGTCTATGCATAATAGCCATGATCCTTTCATACTGTAAAACTTTTTTCAAGTCTAGCTAACAATATACATTTATTCAAATTATTTGAGTTAACCATTTCAGAGCTAACTGTGAGAGCAGGGTGATTCTGTTATAATTTGCTGTGCTCAACTCAGGAACAGTTGTGTCCCCACATTTGTGGTGAAGATGAGGAACTCATCTCTCCATTTTCTGGAGAGATACAGTAAGGATGGAGTGTAAGGTGACCGCGTCTCCCACCCCTAAAGTCTACTGGAAGAAAGACAAAGAAATGCTGCGGATAGACTCGATGAGGATGAGGTCTGTCATATGTGATCACATCCATTTCTTTTTCATTACTCCTAAAATATTTACATACAATTCCCTGCGAAAAGTAACCATGGTTTTACTACAGTAAAAGTGTAGAAACCTTGTTTTTTGGCACACTGATTTCCATATACATAACCACAGTTTTACAACATTACCCTCCATCGTAGTTTTAAACCTCATTTGCATTTGAATCCATTCAGTATACCAAGGTAGATGTCAATAAGGAGACGTGAGAACCAATGATATTTGATTCACTGAGGTCAAACCTGACTTAATACTGTTATTTTTGGAGCTCACGACTGTTCCCATTTACTTTCACTGTAAAAGTGCTCAAGGTATTGTTTAGAGGAACTGATGTTCCATGAAAGGAAAAAAGAATTTTTGGGTTTCTTTAACACCAACGTTTACACATCAAAATACCACTCTCCACAAACGTTATCCAAGAGTACAGATATTATTATATTATTATATTATTAATAATACAGATTAATATTATTATTATGCCACCAGACAAAACTTTTGTGCTTCTGAACAACTACAATTTTTGCTCCAAAGTGTCATGTACATTTCTTACAAAATGTAATTGTAGCAGAAAACAATGCAAAAAAAGAAAATGGTAACATGCTTTCTGACATCTGAGCTGTGATGTGTTTAGCTGTAATTCTTGGGTAAATTATTTCAGTTTTTAAAACAGTTGTTACATTCATAATTGAATGAAGTGATTTTAGAAGTACACACTGTCTGATGGTGGTTGTGTGTTTGGTGTGTGTCAGTCTTTCTCAGGACAGTTTAAGAAAGTAATGTCTGCTCATTGATCCAGTGATAAAATCTTATATGAATGTATAATAATTATAAGTACGTATATATTAATTGTAGGGTTATTTTAATTGCATGTAATACTTCGTCCTCTTAAATAATGTTACACCTTTAATTCTAGCGTGCTTGAATAAAACCTCCCCCAATCCAAGCCACTGAAAATGCTGCCCATAGTCAGCCAATTATCCACTCGGAGCACAGAGCCTCTTTCCCGGCATACTGCACCTCTATGTGAGAGTGAGGAACTTTAGACACACCATGCAGATGTTCATGTTAAGAGTGATGACAGATATTATGTAGCTGTATTTCTAAGTCCCATCTGCCACCTGACAGCATTTCACTGGTTTGTCAAATGCACTTTAGCTGGTGTCTTGGATGTTTTTCGGGACTGACTAAAATGAGTTTTCTATTTGAATCAGTAGCCTCACACTAAAACATTTGTTCTTTGTTTGGTTTGGTGGGAAGGTCAGTACGTCTAATGCAGAAGATTTATTATATTATATTATATACACACACACACACGTAAATATTTGCCCAATACAAGTTATAATGTTTGCTGCTTGTTTAGCTTCACAGAACTTACAACTGAATGATGCTGTGATTGCTTTATGTGGCTGTAAATGTGTTGATAATGCAACACTCAGTGGATCTGCCACTGTGGAAGATGTATGTAATGTATGCAGTTTTATTCACTTATAAACTTAGAAGTACAATTGTTATAATTTCTCAAATCGTTTGTTGTAATTAACCCTAGAGAATATTATATTAATATTAAAATATTAATATAAAATTACTGTACACAATTCAAATATTAAAAGGTTTTTAATATTTAATACTTATTTCGTTCAAATCATGCAAAAAGAAAGAAAAAAAAGGCTGGTTTTGCTGATGTGTTTGCCTGTCGGCTTCCATCAAAATGGTGACTGATGTTCTTTGGCACATTTTAGGCATATTAAGGTGTTGTGATTTTTCCTATTTATATTTAAATAAGTACAACTCCTTTCCTTTTCTTCCATTGTTTCCTTCCTAAATAATAAAAATGAGACAACCACCCATCATTATGCTTGCAAACATTCAAAAATGCACCTATACGTTTACATACATGTAAATGCACAACGTTAGTTTTATTTTTGACCTTGTGGCATTAAAAACAAACCATGGTGACATCACTATACCTCGTAATATATGTTCTCTAGGTTAAACTCTTAGAATAGCCGTCTTAAATATTCAAAGTCAGTCTGATTAGACAAGTCTTTCTCCAACAAATTTATTACATAAAATTTCTATAAATAGTAAAAAAAAAAAAGCCAAAGCAAAAACATTATGTAAATGAGGATCCCTTGAATATCAGGCATACAAGTTCAATACAATGCCATTATCCCGTGATTTTTAATGTTTTAAATACAAAAGTATTAAATACAAGAATCAGCTGGGACGTTCCCTTTTGTTTGTCTTTTATTAGCTGAAGTCTGATGCATCTATTTGATAAACTAAATACATTCATGACAGTAAAATTTCTAAATTTTGCCAAAATAATGTGCATGTACAACAAAAGGTTTTGACCTACTCATCACAATGCTGTACTCTGGATATGGAAGGGAACGGCTGTCTATATGACAGTGTTCAGAAAAACAAGAGACAGGACATTGGACGACCTCCTTCAGATCTCCACGTCACTTTCCTTATCGTTATCATGGTCTCCATCATAAAATTCATTCGCAGCTTCGGGTCTGTGATGAAACAGAAGGAACTGATCAACATCTGATTTAATAACCAAGATCTTGATCCTCAACATATTAACAGTAACAGGGATATTGTAATGGGATAACAGTAATCAAGTAATGATACATACAATATTTTAGCACATAAAATGCAGTCCAAATAAGCACAAAAAAAAAAAGTGAAGTTCACCTGGAGAAGTTCTCTTCTGATCCCCTCTCATCCGGATCAGCCTCGTCTGGTCGCTCATAACTCAGCAAATCCGAGGGAACATCATGGATTTGAACACTTGGTGCGTGATTCAGCATCTTTAAGTTCTCGTACACAGTTTGACGAATCTGGTCCAAGTACTGTAGAACACAGGACAAACTAGTACCATTTCGTATTCTCAACTACTGACATTACATTGAGAATTGGTGAGATGTAAGAAGACTTTCTGGTCCAGAGTTTGTAAATATTACACCAGTAAAATTTGTTGAAGAATGTGTTTCAATGGAAGCCTGAGGAAAACCAACCTAATGTATATTTGTAAACGTATAATGAGTGCACAAAATCAATGTTACAAATGTGTAGGCATTTAATGACCAAAGAATTGTAAAGAATGTGAAAATCACATTTCTTTGTTTAATATTTGTTAGAATCTTAGAATTTCAATGTACTTCCCAATGGCGGTCTTTGAAAGACCTTTAAACCTCAATGTAAATGTAAACATGGAACATATCTGGGAAAAAAAAATTTACATACTTGTCTAGAATTTTGGTTTTCTATCCTTGTGCTAACATCTGGGTGAAGTGTGAAGTCTGGAGCAAAATATTCAAAGTATTCTGTGTAGAGAAGAAATACCAGGATTTTCAAAACAACATCTTTAAAAGGTTTTAAATAGTGCATTGTAATGCAGAGGCCATTGATTCAACAATTAATCCATATTTAATAGCATAACAAAAATGGCACATGGACAAAACAAGAAATAATGGTTGTTGTTTATCTCATATATGTATATCTCATATTTGTTTCTCTTACCACTATAAGGCAGCTCATCGCTAATGGACTCCTCAACTAGCAAGGATGTTTCGTATGTCCTAAAAATTAAAGTTACAAGATAATGAAATGATCAGAGAGAACAAGCTTTTCATAATTATAAATCTAATATGTTAAATTTTTTATGGGTACTTGAGATACAAGAGCTTTACACACTGCCACTGTGAACTGAACAAATCAACAGGATCTTATATGACAAGTTTACATGCTCACATAACTGCACTCTTATTTTTATTCTTTATACAAATTAAATGGATAGAGAAAAGATGAACCCACCAACATCTAGCAACATTTCTGACAGTGTATCCTCCTCCCCCCAGTACAAGCAAAGGGATTTTGAAACTCTTTACAAACTCCACACACTCTCTACAATAGAAACGTATTTTTTTTAAACGTATTACACAAGCTCTTCTGGTAGAATTTAAAAATACATTGTTATGTTTAGGAAAACATAAAAACAGTATGTGAATATGATTATGTATATGAATATAAACAAACATGAGTGTGACCACAGGCTCTCACCCGTGGCCTCGTATGCTGAGATTGAAGCATCCTAATCTATCACAGCCCAATGAATCTGCTCCACACTGCAGACAAAAGCCCAGAAATCAGTACTGAAAACAGCACCATATGATGAGTGACTGACAGAATTTACTGCTAATAATCAAATTACCCTAATAATCCCTAATAATCAAATCATAACAGGACCAGAAGCACAATCAGATTAAAAAAAGTCACATGTAACACGTCAATCGAAATGAATTGGCCAAATCTGATTAAAATTTAATTCGGATTGTGAGGGGTGGTTTAAACCTTTTCTAATCCAATTGAGAGGATGTAAACACTTCATCAGATTGAAAATGAAACTAGAAAGTTCTGCACATGTGCAATGATGTACAAATCTCGTAACGAAGTATGGCACACGGCTGTTGTTGTCAAAGGTAAGATAGTCAAGCAAAGCTGCATTGTTAAAGAAACCACGTTGCAAGATGATGTTGTCCTACCAGTCCTTGCTTCAGACTCTCATTCACAAACACCCTGTGTTCTGGGCTCGGGAAGGGGCATTTTAATTGCATGATAAATACACGCAGCCAGGAACAAAACATCATGTGCTCATCTTCTCCTAATTAGCTGCTGAAATAAGTAAATGTTAAGTAAGTGTGCTTTAAAAACAAAAAAACAGCAATGGCAATAGAGTGGCTGCTAGTATGTGCATCTTGGAATTGTGGGAAATGTGCATTAGTTCACTGTGCATATGTCAAAAGATCAAATCCGATTTTAGGCTTATGTAAATGCGCATATCAACCTGATACTTTATTCAGCGTTTATGTAAACACTGTGTTTGGATTCATCAGTCTGACTGATTTCATTCTGATTGAAACAGAAAGTGTCCATGTAAACGTATGTGCTCTCACCTGAAGAACGATGCAGGTCGGCTGATAGAAATCCACCACCTGCTTTATAACTGGCTGAAAAAGCTGTCTGTAACCTGAGAACATTCAAGAATAAACCAATTACACAGAGCCAGGTTACATATGGATTTCAGTTTTGTTTTTTAAAAAACTTTTAATATAATAACCAATTAATATAGTAAACAATTAATATAGTAATGTTTTTCATAATAAGAGCCATTTAATTCATTCAAAGGGTCAAGTAATTCATTTTACACTTTTTTGGATCAAACCTTTATAGGATCACTACAAACATTTCTGTCAAGTGTCCATTGTGACTATTTGCACAACTTATGCAACATAGGGAAAATAACTGCACAAATGACAAGAACATTTTAACCAAAGCAACAATCATGCTTTTGCTTCACTTTATATCACCAACAACAGAGTGAAAATATTTGACACATTGGCAGCCAAACTTACAGGAAGTTTAGTGTCAACTTTTTTGCAAGGAATGGAGGTTTAAAAAATAATATGCATGGTGATGTCAAATGTTGAGTTGGAAAAACTCATATCGTCTCCAATTACAAATTAGAGCAACAAATAAACATAGATGACCACATATTTCTAGATGCAGATAGCACCTTTTGAATGGCAATATCATGTGGACGGCGGAAATTCAACTCACTCTGGTCATCAATCCCATCACGCAGTGGGACATTCAGGCAGTAGTATCGGCCACTCTCAGCACCCACCTCATACATATCTCCTTAACACAAACAACACAACTTACTCCCAATAGCATTCTTAGATTTGTCAAGATCAGGATGTTCAGTGTTTTTAAAACAATGACTAGAATTTAAATTGATCTATCCAGGATCCTGTGCAGTACGACCATCAGAATGTATCGGCAGCAGCTAACAACAGAAGAGACTGTATAAATGACTCCAGGCAGCACATACCTGTTCCTGGAAAAAAGTAGTTCCCATATTTGTGAAAAGACACAGTCATGACCCTGTCTGTGAGATAAAAGGCCTCCTGCACACCATCACCGTGATGAATATCAATGTCAATATAGAGCACTCTGGGATGATACCTGTCAGACAGGAAGACCATACAAACATTTACAAGAAGCTGATTGAAAAGACTTCTGGGAATTTGATATGTCCTGTGATGTAACATGCTATACTACAAACTTGTAAAACTACAAGCATTTTGCTAATTCTATAAATATGATCATGCAGCTTTTATAAGCTCATTTTAACTTTAAACAGCATGGATTGTAAAAATTTGTACTTGTAAGTATTAGGTTGTCTTACTAAAAGATATTTAAGTGAACTGCAAGAAAAATATCATTTAACAAAAATCTTACTTCAGCAGTTCAAGAATACTGATGACGATGTCGTTCACATAGCAAAACCCAGATGCCTGAGAACAGAGCATAAATGTGTGAGCCAAACAGTTTGGTTTTAGCACAGGCCAAGAGATTTATGTAAGCTGCCTGTTAGAGACACAAGACATGCATTTAAAAGGAAGGTATTTTTAAAACTAAAACCAAGTTTTACTGAGTCATCCAATACTTACCTCAAACTTTTTTGCATGATGTAAACCTCCAGCCCAGTTTATGGCAATGTCACATATCTATGTAATAAACAGTTCATTAGTCCTAATCAAAACCAATAGAGTTCACATTGAAAAGAGTTACACCAAAACACTAATATGTTTAACTTGACATAACCAGCGACAGAGCTGTTCAAGAAAAGATAAAAACAAGCAGTTTTGATGAGACAGATCCAAACGTTGATAAAAACCTATGCTGAGAGTTCATGATTAGACCCTTTACCAAGCCCCACCTCAAAAACAATAAGGACCAAGTCTACCCCTGGTTTTTAGATTAAATTTGACAAAAATATTACAAAAATATTTTTGCTTCCATTCTGATTTGCCATTTGTTGGGATGTTATTTTTTTCCTCATCTATAACTAATGCTTGTTAATCAAGCAATAACGTTAACTGCCAAGAATTGAACATTAAACTACATTTAAAGGGGCCATTACATGGGAGTTTTATCTTAAAATTAAATTTATCCACTTTTACCACCGTTTTTAGTCCTGTAATTAAGAAAGTCAGATTTGAGTGTTCCTTATCAAGAACCTCTGGGTATAATCGTTAACATATATGATTGTCATTTTAGCCAATGAACAGCACAGCCAGAGACAGCAATTCAGTAAAATTTTATTTATATTATTTATATAGCGCTTTTACAATGTTGCATTGCTTTAAAGCGCTTTGCTTAATAAATAATGTCAAACATGATACATATTATTGCAAGTTTTCATTGTTCTTTGTAAGATGTACATTAATAAAACTATTAGGAATACTAAGATTGTAATTGGTTTATGAATAAATTGCTGACTGAACTGATGATAACTACCACTTAATTGGACCATTTAAATAAATGGACTAAAAAAATGCACTAAAATAAATAAATGCACTAAAATGTGAAGGCTCATACCTCTCTCAGTGGTCTATGAGAGGGTAATGTATTCAGACTGCCTACTAAAACAGTATGTACTTCTGAGACTATGCAACATTTAGTCAATTAACATGACAGAGGACAAGTTATCATAATAAGATATGCCGTCCCAGCTTACATGGAAATGGCGCTTAGAAAAAGATCTTACTGCTATCCCAAACGTATTGTGAGTGTAACAAGGTCTTTAGATTCACCTCACCAAAGTATTCTTTCCCAAACAAAGATGATGTTGCTGTGATGTTGTTCTGTCAGGCGTGGACTATTTCCACATCTCTACGACTGAATGACCATCAGTGCAGCCAACGATGTACTGAATGATGTAAAAGTAGGTGTTATCTTGCTCTGGGACAGGTCATATAAAAATAAATCTACCTAGTGATGTCACATATCCAGCAATTTCGCATAATATTTTATTTTGGAGAACAGTTACATAAACGCTTTTGTTATTGATAAGGAGAATGTTTTAAGCTATGAAATTTGATTCCTTTTCAATATATTAAGGGGTTTAATTTTAAATAATATTTGCAAATAGCTGCATAAACAACAGAACATGAGGATTTACACAACATTACATCACCACGCACCTGCCACACTGCTGAGATAAACTGACAGAATAAAATAAACAGGCCTACATGAAATGCATTTTACATAAATTAACAGACTAACAAAATAAAAACACATTAAATTGTGTGCTGGGCTGAAGTGCCACAAATACTCATTTATGGCAACAGTCATGCCATAAATACTGGATACCAGTAGAAAGAGCGGACCACATTTAAAATGAGCACCGCTTCAACACAATGGAGCTGTATACCCTATGCATGCTCAGGGACATCTATTTTGGCAATATTTTGCCACTATATCCTCTAATATGTTTATGTAGCACCAAACACATTTAATTGAACTCTCTTCCTCTCCGTGCTCGGTACAACGTCCAAAATTAAAAAAAATTCTTACTACTGGTTAACGGTTAAGCAGTTAATTATATTCATTCATAGCCATTTTTGTTTTAATGTTACCTTGCAATTTATCAATTAAAAAACATTTCTACCCTCTCACCTTGTGATTTAGCTGAGTTGCTCCTTGCAGGGAGGCACCAGTGTATCGCGAACAAAACTCAAACAAACCTGGAAATACAGGACTGAGAACACACACAAAGAAATTCAGATACAAACTCATGTTTAATACACATAAATAAAAACCTATAGTATTTTGTAAGCAGCATGACAGTCAGTGACTAAACTGAAACACACAGAAATAAGTTTGTACCCTACACATATTATTAGAACAACAACTACAGGGAGCATTTCCAAAGCATTATATTGTTGCCCAATCAAGTATCATCAGGTGAAACCACAGGCTCTTTAATAAAAACGCTGACAATGAGACTAAAGTTTGTTGTGAAAGCATGCAGGTTTACCAGTCGTCTCCGACATTGAAGGTATTAAGACTCTTGGTGAAGCCCTGCATGTTGTTGGGGCTGACCTTCTGCAGGAAGTCTATGTAGTCTTCAGAGTGGAACCTGCACATGTCATGCTGAGACGCCTTGTATGGTTTAAAAACCTGCAGCGAATGCTTTGATTATTAACATCTAAATGACTGCATTACGTATGGTCAAATAAATGTGATGCATCTGCAGAAGTGCTGAATACATCATACCATCATCTTCTTGTATAGCCCGTAATGCAGCACCAGACTGTGTGTAAGAGACAGACGATGGGGCTTCATTGGGTGTCCAGCGCCTGCGGTGAAAATCAGAGGGTAAAAGAATAAAGACCACTCTGTAGTTCTTTTCTAAACCTCATACTCTGTTAGGTGTCTAAGAAACCACATCCCCAACCACTGCGTTATTAAAGTGGTATCACATTCACAATCATGCCATACTGAATATAAGTATTCTGATTCTCTAATGCTTTACACAACTTAAAACATTACAGACATCATACAGATAGTTTTACTGTATGTAAAGTGGCTTTTAAAATGGCTGTATTGTTAAATGTGCCACAAAAATAAACTGGACTTAAATATTAGCACCTTCACCCACTGGACAGCCCAATCACAGCCAACACAGAAAATCAAAGAATTAGGGTTGATTCACACCTCTCAGTCACCTGTATCCATCGCTGATCTAAAATCAGTCTGACACATACAGAGGGATCCAAAAGACTAAGAGCACATTCAAAATCTAGCCTATATTAGTATTATATAGTATATTTAATGATGCTCAGTGCCATTGGATTTTACAAAGCTTAAAACCATAGGATCAAAACACTGTCAATCGCTGCTTGACATCTGTGCATATATGCGGAATACACATCTCAAACAGAAGAAGCACGATTCCACAGACCACGTCTCTGTTCATTGTAAGAATTATACTTCAAAGTCTATACCACCGCTTTAGATCTTGCACTTGTTGTATTTGCAGTACAGTACTGAACTTTCAGAGGCAATGTTTTTTCTATTTAACTCTTTTTGTCATTGTTAAGGTAACAGGTGGTATAACAAAAATCAAGAACAAATCAAGAAACTTAACAGGCTTAATCTGTATGAACCCAAAGACTTTACTCATAGCCTTGTTATCTGTTCCTAAGACTAGAATGTTACATCTGTTGTATTTGCACTACAGTAACGCAAAACTTTTACGTTCAACTAGGTTTTCATTTTTACATAGGTAATATTTTATGTTGTTTCACGGTTTCATAATCCATTTGTGATATGTTCGGCATTATGCTGGTCGTGAGTGCAGTTAAGACAGTTAATTACAAAGCAAAAGTTCACTATTTTAACATTTGTAGTGGTATAACACAAACTTGAATGTCTTGTTCCAAAACTACAATAGTATACAACGCAGCTGACGTGTCCTAAAATCACAACATGCTTTAGGACTCTTGTAAAGGGTTACATTTCATACTTTATATTGTCCTTTATATTTGACATTTGTGGCAAATTTCATTTTCAACTTTACCATTTGGTTCTATGGGCTGACTCGAAAGCGGAAGAACAATGCTAACAGATACAATGGGGTCAAGCCCCAAATGTTGACGAATCAATTAAGAAGTACTTGTAGGACATAAGTACATTTGTGGATCATTCTCAAACTGTTATGCTGAAAATAACATTTGTAATCATGGGCTTATGCCCAAACAACATTTCATTTTCAACAGTTGGGGGGACAATAAACATAAAATTTCTCAAGAGCAGCTTTTTGAATGGGACATAAATAATACAGCCATAATTGTACTTGTAAGGATACGTGTACATGATAGTTGTTTAAATATACGTTGGATTTATAAGTTTAATTATTAAATGATCTTGCATCCTCCACACAGAAATTAGGTTTGGTCTGGGACTAAGGACGTCTCTTAGGTATTTAACTGCTGCAAGCCCACTGATATGCCACTGATATATTGGGTTTTGAACATACTGAGCAAAACCCAACATCTACAATATTTGCCTAATATCGGTCTCCCCGCCCATTGTTTTGACAAATGTATGAATAAACGTATGTTAATTTAATATTTTTTTATTAAAGTTAATTTCATAAAACCTTTTGCTAATGTGTTTAAAAATTTTGTAATCATCGTGTAAGTTTAGCTACACCATTCCCCTTGAAATCTTTTTACAATTCAACCACTCTGTAGGTGAGGGAAAGGGGGGAAAGCAGGCAGTGGACCAAAGCACTGTGAGGCACGGGAGAGGGGACACAAAGTATTCTTCACAAAGTATGGGTAACTTCAGACCCACTAACCGGGCCGCGATTGCAGCCTATGTTTGACTAAATAAAGCAAAATAGCAACCTTTTCATCAGCTGCGTCTAGCTTTGTACTCAAAAATACAGTCCTACCAGGCTAATATTTAGACTGCATAGCCTAATAACTCAACTATGTACAAAGACGTGTTTACAGGTCGCTTATTAAAGTAAATATTAATCACTATAAATATGATTAGCCACTCCTGCTAATACATACAACTTAATCTCACCATAGTGAAAGTTTCCCACGTCTGGATCGTAGAAATACGCCGTTCGATTCGTCATCTTGTCGTTTTGTGAACTGGCTCGATATATTAGGTAATTTAGGGAACAATGAAAGATAAGGTTTTATTTATTTACTCTCATTCCTCGCCGTCGCCATGATCATTACTCTGCCGGAAACATACGTCACTTCCTCATTTTCCTGTGGTTGCTATGGAGGAATTAGCAACCGCAGGAAAAAGATGAAAAAACACAAAAACATGAAAACGACACAAATGCTGCTGATTGTTATTTCTCATGTTCTATACACAATTCCTGTGTCATTGTTATAGTTAAACACACACTTTACAAGGAATTTAAACATAAGAGCTACGCATTAGCAATGTCTTATTATGGGTTCATAATAAGAAATGAAATGGCAATATTCTTGCCATTTATTTTCATGTCAGGCATTAACATCTCTGACTAACTGCGGGGTCGCTTGTCTAACGCAACCACCACGTGATTTTGGCTGGAATCGCTTGATCAGACCAGAAGAGGATTTGAACAGCTTGTCTGAAAGGATCACTTCTCATTCTAAAGTCCTTTTATTTATGTGTAGTTTTCAAACTTTGTAATAAGCTACAAATGTTCCACCATGCTCAACACCCAAACACACAATAAAGTAATCAAGTCTTCTTTCTGTTTAACTACGCTAAGACGGATTTGTAATCCTGTTGTAGGTGATGGTACTCATATGGTGTGTATGTTTTGAATATTCTTAATATTTATTTTGCTCATTTTTAGATTGCTCAGAACTTTGGTATATTATTACCACATGACAGTTTCAGGATATGCATCACAACAAAATTGTGCACATTGCAAGACGAAACAGAGATCCTTGGAAATTCCATTTCAAAGTAAATTTTCTTCTGGTGATTTCATCTACCTATCAGCTCTGTTTTCTGATAAGTTTTAATATTTTGTGTGTAATGTTGTACTAACAAGCAAATAGACACAGATCTGAAGCAATATCATACAAGCAGGAGTACTGTTAAAGTGTTTTTACATAGCTAAGATAAGGCTATTTTGTTTCCTCCTCAAAATTCTGCATGAAGATGCAATGCCACATTAAAGACAGGCTAAATGATGTATGTTCTGACCCACCTTAGTCCCTCATATCATATTACAGACCTTACTCACAATATCTCGCATCATCTATGATTTTTAATGGGAATGAAAGTGAGCCTGTAAGGGATAGACATACATACATTTACATTACATTTATTAATTTAGCAGATGCTTTTATCCAATTTAGTTATTTTAGGGTTTTGTCTGGTTTTCAGTCTAGTTTGTCCATGACAATAGTGTTTACGAGCATAAGATTTAATCTACCCTATGACCACATGGTTCTGGCTATCACTGAGGATCTGAACTCCTCTACACCTTTCTACACCAGAGGTTTTTTGACTTTCTCCTAACACCATTGTGAGCAATTAGGTTTGAATGTGTGAAAAGTTTTGTAAAGGGTAAATAACTGTTTACGGTGTGTGTGTTGACTGTAGTAACAACTGCGTTCCGTTTGTAGCGTTTACACTTCAGACACAAAATGAAAGGGTATGATCTTTGGGTTTCCATTTTATCTCAATGTGTCTTCATCTAGCTTTTGATTAAAGGACATGCCCCAATTGTTTTTACAGGGGAAGTATGGTCATTCAAATGTGTTTGTATCGTTACCTCCTAAGGAATATCCTTAGTGTGTACTGACACCCATAGACTCCCTCCACTTACACTAAGCTTCATGCTTCAGATAAAGAATCTTTCACATAAATACATCTTATACTACTTTAGGGTAAATCTTCACATTATAACAACAAACAATGGTACATAATCTTCTTTTTATTTCAAAGCTTTTATTTTTAACCATTTTAATTTAATGTTTAGTTTTAAGCAGACTTTTGATATTTAATATCTTAAATTAAAGGTAGCCTATTTTATATATGCATATAAAAAACAAAACAAAGATAATGCTATCATAATCATGGTTTTTGTGTTAACAACTCTCGCTGTATCTGTTCAGCCAAAAAAACTTTTAGGGTGGACTCTATGGACTTTCATGAAAACATCTTTTTATGTCAATTTTTTTCAAATAGAAACCAGAAAACTTGTACACAATCCTACATTTTTCTTTTTAAGTGTTTACTTTTAGAATATATATCTGAAGATAAATCTGTATAAGGTTGCAAATACTAATTTTAATTTTGAATAAATTTTTAAAAAGTAGAGCTATACTGATACCATAATCTTGGTTTTAAATATGCAGATTGTTTAGCACTGTTTTAATTTAAACACCTACGTTTATCTGCCTGACATAGTGGGATAGGAAAATCCCTCATTTTGGAAAACATTTAGCCAAACAATCTCACGCATCTTATTTAACATCGACTGCATCACACTGGGTTGGGTATGTGTTTATGTTATTAGCTGTCTTTTAATGTCTTTAGAGTTTTTGTGATTAGCGAGTTTCTGGGTGTCCACCTCTTATAGACACATTCACTTTTCACAGTTTACTTCTGAATCATTCAACAAAAGTTGTTTGAAAACTTCTGTCATACGCTACGTGTTAGAGTTTGGTGTATCATCTGGTGATCTCAACAACGGTTCAGAGAAACTGAAGTAGTACTGTGGAAAATGTCTTTCCAGCCTTACATTTTTAATGTAAGAATATACATTAAAAATCGTTTATGTGTGTCACTGTGGTATTTAAAATGATGTTTAAACTGTTTTTTGTAATGCTCCAGGTAGATCAAACAACATTTTCCATTAAAACCAATCAACAGGATATGTTTTATCTATTTGTCAATATTGTTTTATATTTTTGACTCAGAGTAGGTATTGGATACCTACTCTGACACAAAGTAACTGAGGATAATAATAATAGTTGCCGCTCTGTCTATTGTCTGGTTATAATAAGAAGTCCCCTCTGTATGTATCTGAAAACCAGCTGTAGCTTGTCTATGTGTGTAGCTGATATTCTTTTTATTTTCAGATAGATTGTGAGCTGGTTCATGTAATCCCTCTAAAATACGGGTAAGCAGAAAAATGTAATTACATTTATGGGTTTCTAAGAACTCCTATATCTAGTTTAAATTCAGGCTTTACAAATGACTAAGAAAGTTACTATAGCATACAGTAAAATTTGCAACTTCTGCAGAAAATAACTTTTATCTTCTGAAGTATTGTGAAAGGGTTGTCAATGTTTAGAACATACTCTTCCAGAGCTACTAAGACATGTTTTATTATGTTTTCAAGCTCCTGATTTAAAGGTAACATGGATCGTTATCACAAGATTTAGTTATCTTATTCAAACAAATGCTTTTTTATGTTTTCAGTCTTTATCTCAGGGATTCTTGATTCTTGAGCACTGTCAAACATATACATACTCTTTGCCCTCAACTTTGGGCTTTTCCCGGGGGAAAAAAAAAAAGGGTTTTCCACAAAAAAAAAAAAAAGGACATATGCATTACCCAAACAAATCTCATGTGTTTTAGATGCCATTTACTCTTTTGTTTTTTAAACCACTCATCATTGACTTAAAAAAATTATTATTGAAGTGTGATATTTCAGATACAGGATATTTTTTGTCTAATAAATACCCGTCCCCTTTTGTGAGTGTAGCAAATGCATCCTAAAGTATACGTGAAATACAACATAATCACTCATTGACAGCATGGCAATGATTTTTCATATGGCCCTCACAAACCCCCTGTTTATTCACATGGGTTTTGTGTTCACACCCGGTGTAGGAAGTCTTAATTTATTCCCCTTGTTGCAAAGCAATATTCAAAATTAATTTACATCTGTTACAAAAGCATTACCTTTTAGTCAGTTAAATGGTCAGATTTCCCCTACATTTTTTCTTTCAGGATTTTTCTTAATGTTGCCAGTATCATAGATTACGCACCCAGGTTTACATGCCATTACACGTATTCCAGTGTCTAGTTTTACCGGAGTAAATAGCAGTCTACATTTTATTTGTTATCCAGCAAAACGTAAAGCAGGTCAACTCTTAAAGTGGTACTAATTCATAGGTTCATTAAGGCATTTGTTTTTATGCTTTAATATGTTCGTTGCTACTTTTTCCACTTGTCGAATCATATACTCGCTAATCACAAAAACTCTAAAGACATTAAAAGACAGCTAATAACATAAACACATACCCAACCCAGTGTGATGCAGTCGATGTTAAATAAGATGCCTGAGATTGTTTGGCTAAATGTTTTCCAAAATGAGGGATTTTCCTATCCCACTATGTCAGGCAGATAAACATAGGTGTTTAAATTAAAACAGTGCTAAACAATCTGCATATTTAAAACCAAGATTATGGTATCAGTATAGCTCTATTTTTTTAATTTATTCAAAATTAAAATTAGTATTTGCAACCTTATACAGATTTATCTTCAGATATATATTCTAAAAGTAAACACTTAAAAAGAAAAATGTAAGATTGTGTAACAAGTTTTCTGGTTTCCATTTAAAAAAAACTGACATAAGATGTCCATAGAGTCCACCCTAAAAGTTTTATTGGCTGAACAGATACAGTGAGAGTTGTTAACACAAAACCATGATTATGATAGCATTATTTTTGTTTTGTTTTTTTAATATGCATATATAAAATAGGCCACCTTTAATTTAAGATATTGTCAAAAGTCTGCTTAAAACTAAACATTAAATTAAAATGGTTAGAAATAAAAGCCCTAAAGTAGTATAAGATGTATTTATGTGAAAGATTCTTTATCTGAAGCATGAAGCTCAGTGTAAGTGGAGGGAGTCTATGGGTGTCAGTACACACTAAGGATATTCCTTCCAGTCAGGAAGGACAAGTTGGAGGCTTGGTCAGAAACAGGAATCAGAAAACTAGATGAAGACACAGATTGCCAAACCCTGATTTAGCATACTTTTTATTTGTCAAAATTTCATTCTTTGTTTGTCTAGACATCTAGTGCAAGCATTAGATTATTAACAATCGTATTAAGAACATTCTTCACTCTGGATAGACATCTTACCAGGCCAGGAGGAGTCAGACAGGATGGGGCCGTGTGCACTGTTGAAGGCGTTATTCCTTGTTTTAACAGCATGTATAGATCCATTAGTAGAACACCTTAGGAGGTAACGATACAAACACATTTGAATGACCACACTTCCCCTGTCAGTAAAAACAATTGGGGCATGTCCTTTAATCAAAAGCTAGTTGAAGACACATTGAGATAAAATGGAAACCCAAAGATCATACGCTTTCATTTTGTGTCTGAAGTGTAAACGCTACAAACGGAACGCAGCTCTTACTACCGTGAACACACACACACCGTTAACAGTTATATACCTTTTACAAAACTTTTCACACATTCAAACCTAATTGCTCACAATGGTGTTAGGAGAAAGTCAAAAAACCTCTGGTGTAGAAAGGTGGAGAGGAGTTCAGATCCTCAGTCATAGCCAGAACCATGTGGTCATAGGGTAGACTAAATCTTATGCTCGTAAACACTATTGACATGGACAAACTAGACTGAAAACCAGACAAAACCCAAAACAGGGGCAATAAATTTGGAGAAAGGTATGGAGGGGGGCCAGAGCCAGAGTAGGGAGGGGGCACTTCATCAGGAGCTTGATGGACAGAGGTTAAAAGTACATTTTGCACATATACATGATTGACATGTAAAACTAGACTAAAACAGGACTCCCTCCCAAAACAGGGTAATAAATTAATGAGTTTTGATTGACAGTTGACACACAATTTATTGTAATAACTACTAAAGTGACTTACAAAAGATGAGAACATTAAACATCTTGCCTTAAGAAGCAACAAGCCAAGTCTACAAAGTTACATTTACAAGTGGATGTTGTATTCTGCTGCTAGAGACAAAATGAACAGAAGTGTTTTTTTAAGTATATGTAGGTTCTCCTGTAGCTCAGTGGTAGAGCATTGCATTAGCAGCGCAAGAGTTCGTGGGTTTGATTCCCAGGGAGTACATGTACTAAGAAAATGTATAACTTTAATGCACTGTAAGTCGCTTTGGATAAAAGTGTCTGCCAAATGCATAAATGAAAAAATATCAGAGCTTTAGTGCATTACATCTCTTAGTTTATTCTGCTGATAAAGAAATATCTCTTCAGTACATTTCAGTAGATAAACTACAGTCATGAGCCGTAGAAAGTATAATTAGAACTTTGTACTGCTGTTTACAGTGGATACAATTGAAAACAGAGTCTATCCCTCATAGTCTCAACACTCTATGGCCTAGTTTTACAGAAAGAGTGAATACATTACTGGTGCAATCTGAGACAATAAGATATTGTAAGATATTTTATTTCAGTTAAGACAGCTCAAATATGCATTTTAGTCTTGAAATAGGCTTAAACCTTTAGGCTTAAAGGAAAAAATCACATAAGAGGCCACGTGTAATCACAGCCTACTGATATATGCCCAGTCAGAGCTTCTCAGACATGGCTTGAGTCAAGTTCCAGACTAAAATGCATGTTTGAGCTGTCTTAATGAAGGCTAAAACCAGGCCCATAGAGTATAACAGCACACTTATAATTGTGATATTGCTTTTATAAAGAACTTAAACTTCATTCGGTACATCACTGATTAACTCACATTAACCAACTAATTGTTCACCAGTCTGGGGACAGACGCAGTCTCTATATTGTGATATTGAGGTGATTTTATATGTTGTAAGTTGTGTCGTCTGTGATCTGTGACGGCTAGCAGATGTTTGTTTAGGCCAGTCTGCCTGCTTCCTGATCTGGGCCCCAGTTAGTCAAGTATTAGTATGATTAATAGCAAGACTATGTGCCAGATTTCTAGATAAAAGAGCAGCACCAGCCATAGAGGGATAGAGGCCATCTCTTTTCAACAGGTCAGGTCTACCCCCAAAAATGTTTCCAATTATCTATGTACCCTATAATATTCTGCAAATACCACTTAACCGTTTAGTCTGCTGTGTATTTTATCACTACGGTAAGCAGGGAGGGGTCCAGAGCATTTTACGCAGAGCATTATGTGTCCAACACTGTACTAGCAATTTTACACACCTCTTTAATATTATCTTTAGTGATCTCCGACTGACAGAGATGAACATCAACTTTTTCTAATATTTTAGACATGATATTTTAAATTATTTGAAATGTATAGTAGTTTGCCAATTTATATTTGGATCTAAGTGGGGTTTCTATGAGAGAACTGCCAGCTTGAAAGGTCTTGGGACATAGCCAAGACATAAAGTTATAATATTAGTAGTTAATAAAATTGAGAAGAGGTTTATCAGCTACCGGTAACCATTTTTTCTGTAGTTTAGTTGAGATGGGTTCTACATAGGTTTAGATGTGGTGAGAAGTTTAGCTTTTCCTGTCCTATGCGTGTAAAGCACTGAAGTTTTTACTGAGGGGTGATAATTGAGGGCAAATTGTCAGACACAGTCATAGGTTGTATATTTACAATTGAATCCCTTATTATTTAGATTTTCTTGGTAAAATTCTTAAAGTCATTACTACTAAAGTGTGATGGCAGATTACGCTTTGTTAATCTGGCCACTGTATTAAATAGAAACCATGGATTGTTTTTGTTTGTTTTTGTCTTGGTCTTGCAGCAAATTTGTTATTTTGCCTCACCATTCGGGGAACAGACATCATCTCTATAGATCTGACTTCAGTGTTTTTATACATACAGACTAACTCTCCAGATACATACAGGTGTCAGGTTTCTGTTCGTCCTTGTGCTGTGTGTTGTTTTTTTCTGTCGGAGCATGCGGTTTGACAGCGTTGTTTGACAGGTCACCACGTGCTCCAGCGTCCGCGTCTCCTCGCCCTCCTTGTTCCCTTGTTTGCAATTATCTGTCGCACCTGTCCCGAATAATTTTCTCCCCTTTATCAACCCCTATCGTCTGCTGTCTGTCATCAGATTGTTACAGTAGATACCACTTACTTGACCCATCTAGTCATGTCCTGTCTTGTTCAAGACTCCAGTCTTGTCTGTTTTTTCCCTGTTTGTTTTCTGTCATCTTGTGTTTTAGATCACCGCCCATCCACCTGCTCTGCCGTCACTCTCCCAGTTCCCGCTGCCTTCCTCTCTCCCCACCGCCTGCGCCGGAGCGTCTTTCTGTTGATTCTATGCCTTATTGACTGTCATTGTCTCTGTCAGAAATGAAGTCTGTTAATCTGGGTTGGGTTCTTGTGTTCCTGGCGGAATAATCTGACTGCATGGATCTCTCGCTGTCAGAGCTCCAAGCAACCGTTAGCAGTCTGCAGAGGAAGTCTGCAGCGGGCCGACTGGTCGATTCCCACACTCACTCCCCGACAGGTCCTGCTCCTGAGCCCCATATCAACAACCCTCCTCCGTACAATGGTGATCCCAGCTCCTGTCGGGCTTTCCTCCTGCAGTGCTCTTTAGTATTTACACTCCAGCCTCACCAGGCTCATGCACCCTGGATGAAGGAGGGGTCCCGGCTTCTTCCTGTTCTCGCTCCTAAGGCTGAGACTCCTCCTGTTGACCCTGAGCCCATGCATTTGGGGAGGATGACGCTCTCTCCCCAGCAGAAGCACCTGGCTCGGGGTCTATACCTCTACTGTGCACCTTCACATCGGTCGGGCCACTTTGCCAGAGTCTGTCCATCAGTAGATGGGCCCATCCAGACACTTGGTGTCAGACACTTGGTGTCTCCAAGACCTCTCTGCCATCAACCTTATGTTTTCTTGAAGTCTCTGTTTCTTTTCAGAACTCCCCAGTTCCAGCGCAGGTTCTTCTGGACTCCGGGGCAGAGGGGAACTTCATGGACATTTAGTTCGCCACCAGGTGGGGAATACCATCTGTTACCCTATCGGGACCTCGCCCCGCCTGGTCCCTGACAGACCGTCCCCTCATCACCATCACCCACACCACCTCCTCTGTGAGTCTAGTCGTCTCGGGCAATCATCATGAGGAGATTGTGCTGTTTCTAATCGAGTCGCCTAGCGCTCCTATAATTCTGGGCCATCCCTGGCTTCCCCACATTGATTGGTCGAGACCATCCATTTTGGCTTGGAGTCCGTCTTGTCTAGCACCTTGCCTGTGTGCTGCCTCTCCTCCTGTCTCTGTTTCTGTTTCCCCTGTTTTGCAGGTTGAGGCAGCAGATCTTACTGGGGTCCCGGCGGAGTACCAAGATCTGGATCTGTGATCTGGAGGAGTTTTTAGTAAGTCCCGGGCAACATCACTACCACCTCACTGGCTCTACGATTGCGCCATAGACCTCCTCCCAGGCACTTCTCCGCCCCGGGGTCGGTTATATTCCCTGTTGGGTCCTAAACGAGAGGCTATGGACAAGTACATCAGCGAGTCCCTCAAGGTCGGTCTCATCCGTCCCTCCTCTTCGTTCAGAAGAAAGACGGCTCTCTGTGTCCCTGTATTGATTATCAGGGCTTGAACGACATCACTGTCAAGAATCGGTATCCCCTGCCGTTTATGTTATCAGCTTTCGAGTTACTGCAGGGAGCTCGGGTCTTCACTAAGTTAGACCTCCGCAACGCCTATCACCTCATTCGCATTAAAGAAAGACACATTCACCTCCCTGGACACTTAAATACCGGGTCCTGCCTTTGGCTTGACCAATGCCCCTGCTGTCTTCTAGCTCTCATTAACATTTTGAAGACGTGGTAAACAAGTTTGTGTTTGTGTACCTGGATGATATCTGATCTCTCTCCTCTTAGGTCCATACCAACACGTTGAGAGTTCTTGAATGGCTGCTGGCTAATCAACTGCACGAATGGAGAGTGAATTCCGTGGTCGTTCGTTCCTTGGTCATAATCTCACCCAGGTCAAACCCACCCCTAAGGTAAGCCGTCCAGCGTTTCCTGGTTCTCAATTTTTATTGCATTTCATTTAATTTTAGCACTGTTGCTTCCCCCTCCTCTCCCTCCATCAATGGTCGTTAGGTGAACCTCAGGCTCAGACCTTTAATAATAAAGTCCTTTTGTCCTGCTCTTGTTTTCTGTTTTCCAACCCTGATCGACATTCATTTGAGGTCGATCCTCTGATGAGTCGCGTGGTCCTGTCTAATGTCAAGATTGATGGGACGGTACATCCTGTACTTTCCTGCCTTTCTCCCATGCTGACCCTGTGAATCACTCGACATCGGTAACCGGGTTGTTGGTGGTTAAGCTGGCTCTGGAAGAGTGGCACTATTGGTTGGAGGGGGCAGTGCAGTCCTTCTTGGTCTGGACGGATCACAAGAACCTTGAATACCAAGAGGCTGAGCTCACGACAAGCCCGATGGGCGCTCTTCTTTGGGCGATTTATCTTCACCCTCTCGTACCGGCCAGATCCCAAGAATGCCAAGCCTGACGCTCTCTCGCACACATTCGAGTCCTCCGGGGAGCGGGCTCCAGCCGAAGCCATCCTGAAACCAGTGCCTCCTCTGTGCCTCCCTCTGGTCTTCTCCGCCCACTACCTGTCCCGTCCCGGCCCTGGTCCCACATCGCCCTTGACTTTGTCACCAGGCTTCCTCCTCACCCCCAAACTAATGGGCAATGCGAGCATGCCAACCAGGACCTCGAAAGAACTTGCCGCTGCCTGTATGGTAGACACAGTAAACTCACTGTACTTTTTAACCTTAATGCCATTGACCCTGTTTGACTCAGCAGAAGGCTGCTTGTTTTGCTACTGAGCCTGGCATAGATTTTACTGGCTATGTTCAAATTGCCTCTCTTCAGCATGGATCCAAAGCCTGTTGGACTGCCAGTAGATCCAGTCTATTGAAAGGTAGGACTCACTATCATTTCATTCAGAAAGGATCTGAATGTGGGCCAGACAATTTTATTTAGCTTTTGTTCAATCAAACAGTAATTCACAATTGCACTCAGCAAAATGCAAAATATACACTGTTTAGTTATTCCGATTCATGTTTTATCATCTTATTTATACTGGTCTGTTAAAACATTCACGTTAAGAATGAATCAGTATTGCATCTTGTTTGTGTTCTGAGTGGTTGCTAAGGCATTGCTAAGAAGTTGCTACGATGTGCTGGGTGTTTTCTAGGACATTGCTAGATAGATTAAAAATGTTACTCATCAATATTTTAGCAGTATTAATTATTGTTAGTTAGGTCATATTTTTTCATGATGCAAATATATATTTGCAAATATTATTTCAAAAAGCTTGTTTTAGAATAAGGCAACATGGTCTCACAATTAGTCTAAGACAAAATCTAATTGCTGTTCTGGTCTGTGGCTGACATTTTTTAAATGTCAATTATTCTCAGATTACTGTGGAAAATAACTTTGCATTTTAAAAGCTGGTACAGAAAAATATTGAAAACAGGAGCTAAATCTTGGCTTAGAGGGAATTAAAATGTGAGAAGCAGAACAACAGTTATTGACCGATATTTGTAGTCTTCTCTGTCTGGGCTCTGAAATTGCATTCATGTACACATAAGGTTTAAAAAATAGTGTATTGTTGTTCCATACTGTTCCATGTTTGACATAATTGACATTGGGTGTTACATCTGTAGTCAAATAGATGCATGTCAGTTTGAATATGTAGGATAAGGAATGATATTTAAGAGCAGCACAGTTGGACATTGGTTGAATGTCTGGCTTGAACAAGTCAAGTCTTGTGTTTCTAGAGTACTTTTCATCATAAACAACTTTTAAAACAGCTTTACAGAAAGTCATGCTGTAGTGTCATATGTGTTTGAAGGCTTAAGCAAACAATTTAGTGCTGCTTGGCCATTAGTTGCATAAATAATATTATGATATTAATGTTTAAAGTGTAAAGTATTTAAATTTGAAATATAGAAATACAAAATTAATGATATGACGCAGAGTGAACTATTCCTTTATATTCCTATGCTGGCTTTGACAATAGGTGGTCAGGGCAGGCAAATTTATTGCTTTTATGTGGCAATAACACAGAATTTGAATCTTTATACAGAGCCTTGAGCAGACACAAAAGCTTTGACAATTGTGGGAGGGAATGAGAAATTCCATAAAATGAGATTAGGTGCCACTTCTAGTTTGTTTGCAATAAGCATGTCCTTTAGAACTGTTTTCTTTCACAGCATGTTCATTCAAATGTCCAGGAAGTGCTGGCCAAAGATTGCAGACCTTCTTTTGCCTGACACAGAATGGAGGCTGAACATTCTAGCTCCTCGTCAGTGGCAGAGCCATTCTTGGACAGTAACACTATTTAAAATGAACAAATATTCCAATATCCTCCACTTTTGGTTTCCTGGATATGCAGAAGAAGCTCCACGAAGTAATGAAGCTCCTGCCATCTTCAGGCTTGGAGGAAAAGAGTGTCATCTTTGTGTAGTGATTGAAAATGGAGGAATGCTGAAGGGATTGTGACTTGGACCTTTTCTTAACCAGTTCAATGTTATTATAAGGTGAGGGTAATATAGTTAAATAGATGTATCTTGATATTTTCCAGACTTGATAGAATGATATTTAGTGTACTGTATATAAATTTACACATATTTCTCAATATTTGCTCTGAAATGGCACATCAATAAGTAGTAGTAAACCATTTCACAGTTTTGAGCTTAGAGCTGTGTATGAGTGAATAACCAAACAAGTGAGCGCTGAGAAAACAATCAGCCCGCCACAGCATGTTTTTAAGCATATATCTGCAAGACAATTGCAATATATTTCAGAATCAGCAAACTGCAAAAATCTCTTTGCAGCAAAAATTAATACTTTGTTGGATCCCTGACCTCTTTGTACATTAACATAATACTGTCTGACCACAGGCTAAAAGCAAAGTTACAGTTTATATCTTGCTGTTACTTCTTGTTTTAAAATAACACTACTTTAATTTTATATAACTATAAGCCATCCTGGTCCTCCCTTGGAAGTTTGTTCTCTAAACAACAATGTATTACAGTTTGCCAGATGGCAAAAGAGGTACATGACTAATTGCTGTGTAGTTGGACAGAGTCAGCAGTCAGAATACAACTTCCCTTATGACTTGTATTACATAAACTACTTAAATTCATTCCATTAGTTCCAGTTCAATTTCCTGCTTCAATGAACTTTAAACTTGCTAAAGGTTTTATTGTGTATTTGTTGTCAATATTTAAAGATATGTTTATTTTAATTATGTTTTTTTTGAGAAATGTGATCTTAAACAGGTTGATTACTGGACTTGTGCAAGATTTTAGTGCAGATGTTCAGATTGAAGTGCAGATGTATTGCACTTCAGTCAAGAAGAAGGTTGCCCAAAGGTTTTCAGATGCAGATTCAGATCTCAAGTTTGTGGCTGTCATCTACAAATCTGTAGACTTCCACTGGCTTAGGGCAATGATCACCAGTTGTTAGTGCTTGTAGTTTGAAACTTCAGTATCAGGCAAATTATTTATTTATTATAATTATTTTTTTATGTGACCAATCAAAATCAAGTATTCCAGAGAGTAATAAAGAAAATGACCCCTATTTTTAGAACCATAAGGTATACCTTTATTTACATGACCAGTTAGTACATTAATTATCAGGTTTCATTTTCCTAGTTCTTTTCTGCGCTATACAGTTGCAAGAATTGGCATTACCAAGGTTTCTGCATTGATTACTTAACTGACTAATGTTTATTTAAATGTTTATTGAAGACACATCTTCATTAACAATGCAAACTGTAAAAAGTGAACCTCTGTTAATCTTCAAAAGCTAGTTAGAGTCAGATGTTTCAGCTAAGGAGATGAGATTACCCTTAAAATGACAAATCTACTCTTTGCACGAAATATTGGTTAGTATAAAGTTTGCGTCGATCCCAAAAACTTTCCCTGAACCACAGAAGACACAGAGGTATACACACACAAAGCCATAAAAGGTTATAACAGCGCAGTTAAAGATCTAGTTATTTATCAGACAATTCAGTGGTAAGACAAACTGTCTTCAAATAGAGAAAATTAAAAACTGTTGCTGTTGTCTGTAGAAGCAGGAGCACAACTGTCTAAAATCACTGCAACATGAGCATCTAGATGTTCCAGAACTCTAAGAAGATGCTGGTATGATCTGTGATTGAGACAACATTACTGTATGTGTGAAGGAGAAAAGCACTTTACCCCAACACCATGTGTGTTTGAGGGTTCAGGGCTTAGATGCCTTGAAGTCAGGCAACAAAAACATGAATTCAGGAATTTGTCAAGATATTTTACAAAAGATTGTCAGGGCAGCAGTGCAAGTCGTCCAGCTTCAAAGAGGATGCACACAAGTACACCAACTAAAAAGTGTCTGATAAGGAAGATTTGTTTTGTTGTGGTCAAGTCTTGAAAGTAACAAATTGCAGCTGCTGTTGCATAACTTAAAGGGATAGTTCAGCCAAAAATAAAAATTCTTCAGTAACTAACTTACAGTAATTAACCCTCATGTCATTCCAAACCAACCATGACTGTATGATGATCATACTTAGATGGCTGTGCAATTCAAGTAATATTAATGGACTGGAACTCAATGCCTTAGAAGCAGCTGTGGAAAAGGCTATTTATTTGTAGTGCACATCTACAAACAAGTGTATACTAAAGTGCTGTATAAGTTCAAGTAACGATAAAAGAGAATCCTTGAGGGGTTCTTAGGATGGAAACTTAAGATGGGGGGTCGGCAGAGTAGAATGGGGCTTGATCATTTAAAGCTTAAATATCAATGAGTAATCAAGAGTTAAACATTATATTGAATCATGTACAGGACTGATAGCCAGTAAAGCCAGACTGTCCATTTTGTAGCAAAAGTAAAGAACCTAGCAGCTACATTTTGGTCTGCTAAGTAATAGAGAGATGTAAGGTACAGAGGACACCAATTAAAAAACCACATGATATCAAAAGTAGTGCAACATAATAAATAGTTTAAGTGCATTAGAATTGGTTGCTGTTACTGTAGTTATCAGTTATAGTTTCCTGGTTTTAAGCCCAATATTTATGTTTTCAAGTTTCACATTTCACATTGACCATAACCATGAGATTTATTTCAAACATGCTTTTAATCAAATTAATTACATAAATTTATCACATAATCACAAATAATTTTATTTGATTAACATTTTGAGGTCATCATTTGCATACATTTACTACTGTGTTATTGCATAGTTTAGATGACTTACAATCGTTTAAAAATGTAGGCAATACTAATAATGCAGAATGAGTATCCAAAGCTTTATGAATTAAGATATGAATTGATTAGCCATTCTCGGTTCCCATTGCAGAACATTCCTACTTTAGGAGTCTCCCAGCCTGGCAACATACATATGTGACAAAGTCAGCTTTGTGGGCTTTGGCTATAATGTCAGTCAGAAAAATGCTCCTCTTCATTACTATGATGACCTGCCCATGAAGGCCATGTTAAAAGAAGCCATGCATGATGTTCAGACTGTGACAATGTTTGTCAAGCATCTGATCATGTCAGGTACTATCATTGATCTCACAGGTGCAGTTCATTGCAGCTTCTGCTAAAGCTAACACCATCAAACATCTCTGTGGGCCCATGTGTCACTATAGCACAAGGAATGTGAAAACAATACTGCTAAATAAATACTACTAAGTATTTCATAAACCTTCAAGCTGTGATAATGGTCTAAATAAAATCATAACTCAAAGAAATATTACAGATGTACATATTGTTGCACTTTTATTTTCATATTTTTTTAAAGATATTTAGCCAAAATAGAATATCAAGTTCTCTGTTTACAGAGACGTACAATACTGTTTTACATTTACATTTAGTCATTTAGCAGACGCTTTTATCCAAAGCGACTTACAAAGGACGAGAGCATTGAACATTTGTCTTGTACGCCAACGAGCCAAATCTACAAAGCTACATTTACAAGCAGACATTGTATTCTGTTACTAGAGAGAAAGATGGACTAGAGAAAGGGGATTTTTTTTGTAAGGATAGAAGGATAGGATAGAGGGATAGGATAGAAGAGCATTAGGGTTCAGACAGGTGTCTGCAAAACAGGTGTGTTTTAAGTGGTTTTTTGAAGGTTGTGATGGTCTCAGCAGATGGAGGCTGGCAGTTCATTCCACCACAAAGGAATGGAATAGGTGAAAGTTTTACAGACTGATCTGATGCCTCGTTGTGGGGGAACGGTCAGCCGTCGCTCGTTAGCTGACCGTAACTGGCGGGAGGGGACATATGTCTGAGTGAGTTGAGTTGAGGTAGGAGGGAGAGGTTCCGGTTATTGTCCTAAAGGCACGCGTAAGGGATTTAAATTTGATGCGGGCGGCTACAGGTAACCAGTGGAGTGAGGTCAGGAGGGGTGTGACATGGGCTGTTTTTGGTTGATTGAAGACCAGACGTGCTGCAGCATTCTGGATCATTTGCAGGGGTTTGGTTGCATTGGCTGGAAGGCCAGCCAGAAGGGCATTGCAGTAGTCCAGCCTTGATATTACGAGTGCTTGGACTAGGAGCTGCGTTGCGTGCTCGGACAGGAAGGGTCTGATTTTCCTAATGTTGTAAAGCACATACCTGCATGACCAAGAGATTGTTGCAACATGTGAAGTGAATTTCAGCTGGTCATCAAACATCACCCCAAGGTTTCTAACGGACTGAGTGGGTGTGAGAGTGGATGATCCAAGTTCAACTGTGAAGTTGTGTTCTAATAATGGGTTGGCTGGTATTATCAGAAGTTCTGTCTTGCTGAGGTTGAGCTGGAGGTGCCATTTTTTTATCCAGGCTAAGATGTCTAGAAGGCAGGCGGCGATCCGGGCAGCAATGGTGGGGTCGGCGGGCTGAAATGAATAATAGAGCTGTGTATCATCAGCATAGCAGTGGTATGAGAAACCATGTGATTTAATAACTGTACCTAGAGAGGCTGTGTATATTGAGAAGAGGAGAGGAGCAAGAACTGATCCCTGTGGGACCCCAGTGGTTAGCTGATGTGATATTGACTCCCCGCCTCTCCATGAAACCTTGAAAGATCTGTCGGTGAGGTATGAGCTGAACCAGTTGAGTGCAGATCCAGAGATGCCCAGGTTGGAGAGTGCGGATAATAGAATCTGGTGGTTCACCATGTCGAAGGCAGCAGAAGGTCAAGAAGAATGAGGACAGATGACATGGAGTTGGCTCTAGCCTGTCGTAGGCCTTCAACCACCGACAGGAGGGCAGACTCCGTGGAATGTCCTTTCTTGAAGCCAGACTGTTGACTGTCAAGCAGGTTGTACTGTGAGAGATAGGAAAACAACAAAAACAATGTTTTGTTGACATTACCTAAGTTGTAGTTGGATGGTGGATGGATGATTTAAAATACAAATTTTTTTTTTTGTTAAAATGTTTGGACTATATACAGTTGTAAGCGAACCATTTTAATTCTCTGGTTTTCTTGGTCATGAAATGTGATCTGATCTTTACCAATGTCACAAATATCAACACAATATTTCTAAGCTGATAAAACACAAATAGTAATCTTTCATGTCTTTATTGAACACACCCATTAAACATACAATGTGATGGTGGAAAAAGTGAAACACTAGGCTACTGGTTTTACTAAATCCAATTTATGCAGAAAACCAGGAAACTGAAATGGTTCACTTTTGTTGCAACTGTATGCACTGTTGCGCAATTTCTAATTGTCTGAAAGTATTAAATATTGTTTTTTTTGTTCTTGGTTCACTATACTTCAGTTACGCAATTCAGTTATGCAATTTCTCTACCCTTCCAACAGATGGCGCAATGGTCGTAGAAATAACATTCCGGAGACCTTCAATTCATTTTTTATTTAAATGGCGCTTTTTACAATGTTGCATTGTTTCAAAGGAGCTTTAAATACAATGAAAATCAAAATAAACAGAACAATTTTGAAACAACACAGAATGCATGGTATTATTGCAAGTTCATTGTTGTTTTTAAGATAATATATTAGTAAAACTAATTAGGGAGTACTAAGATTGTAATTGGTTTATGAATATGAAGTTGCTTGAACTGAAGATAACTTTAACACACTTGGATTATTTGAATAAATGAATGTGGATCAGAAATCCCTGTCATTGTGTGTAAGGCTCAGTGGTCTACTAAAACAGTACTTTTGAGACATTTGTCATTAACATGACAGATGACACACTGTAAAAAAAACTTTGCTGCCTTACAATTTTAAGTTTAATCAATGTGGCTGCATAAGTCATTTCAACTTATTCTTTGTAATCTTGACTGGTCTTGAGTTGCTGTAACATTAAAAATAGTTGAAAATTTGCTTATTTTTATGTTACACCAGTCAGGATTTAAACTATTAAGTTGAAATGACTTGTAAAGCCAAGCTGATTAAACCTAAATATTTAAGGCAGCAAAGTTTTTTTTACAGTGCAGGTGTCATATTAAGGCAATAAAGTCATATAAAGTCAAGCTAAATGTCATCAGTCTCCCAGTAGCAAAGAACCAAAACTCTAATGACGTATAGTTGGAAAAAACCTTGGGAGAAACCAGACTCAACCAGGAGGGCCAGTTCTCCTCTGGAACATTAAAGCTGCAATTTGTACATTTTTGGGTAAAAAAACTGTATAATAATGATTTATAATTTTATATTGATTTAAAAACTGTCGGTCTGATTTTGTGCCAAATGTCAGGCACTGAGAAACGTTACAAATGATAGATGAGGAGGAGGTGCAACACTGATCCCAGCAGTTAGGAAATGCATCTCACCAACTGCCAGTGACGGATAGATATTCCATGGGACATTTACCATTGTAAGGGTGATTTATCATGTAATTAGGCCTCTAGCAGGGAAATGGAATCATTACCTTTCAAGTGGAATTCACAGCAAAGGTATAGGTTTAATTAAAACTTAAAAACTTGATGCTGTAAATAAACCAGTGAGGAATTTACTTACTCCCGGTAACTGAAACTGAACAGGTCCACACTGACAAACAGAGAGAACCGATGGACTCATGGACTGGAGTGTGCCTTTAATGCACTTTTACCACATGGAAAGGACAAAGTAGATGTTCTTGTGCTCAACTATCAGACTATTAAGGTTAGGTATCCCTAGAACAGGAGAATAAAACAGGGGATAGTATCTTGGGTGCAAGATATTATCACCTGGTTATTGATGCTGATTATTTAAGAACCAGGAAAGTATCAAAATAAAAGCCTTCAAAATCTCCAGTTTACCTGGAGCATGGGGTTGTACCTTGCTTGCAGTATATGGTGGCAAGACATGGAGCATCCCTTGCAGGCTTGGAACCTACAAGTTGTAAGCCAGATCAAACCACTGAGCCATTTGCATTTTATTTCCATTTGTTCTTTCATTTGTTTTTGATAAGTTGTGGATAGAACTGTTGGACTTAAATTTGCCTAAATTGCCTCAATTTACTTGCATGTCCCGGACTAGCTAGTGGAAATGTCTTTGTTCATTGTTGATAGCCAGATTGAACTTTAGCAAATATTTCAAAACATGTTTATAAGTGCAGTAATTAATCTAAAAATGAACCTGAGACATTTACCATTTACAAAAGGATATATATTTGTATTTGTTAACAAAGTGCAAGTTGTTTTTTAACAGATAAGTCAATAACTTGGAACAGCAATTGCCAGATCAAGTGTAATTTTAAATACAGCATACTAAATTTTACAGTATATACTTAATATACCCTATAAACAATGCACTGACACATTGATTTTACATTACAGCATTTATTACATTAATAATGTAGTAGCTACTCAATTGTTTATAACCTGCTGATAGGATTCCTTCACATAGCCAAAATTTTTAAATCACCAACAAGAGAAACATTCTTTTGATAATGAAGATGAAGTCATGCACTTCTCTCAAATCCAGAATATTTTAGCAGTAAATTAGATTAGGCAAATATGATTAGGCAAATAGTCAGTGTTATTAGACATAATATTTCTCCTGCTTTTTAGCAAATGTCTTAAACTTATTTATATCGATAAACTATCATCAGATTATTTTGTTATATGACACTGGTGTTGGAAAACGTTATATATATTTTATGAAAGCTAACCTACAGGTTTATTGGCACATATTGCTGATATGGAAAACATACTGCAAGCAATTGCCTGACAAATCAGGGCATTGGTTTACACCACAGTTAACTAGATTAACATGACGTAATGCTAATACAAACTCAATGCAAGACAGCAAGTGAGTGCTGAATTAAGGATCCTATGCCATTTGCATTTACAACAGTTGAAGAAAAACATACATATATAAATAGAATTGCAAACTAAAGGAAGAAACAGATGTGTCGGAGAGCACAATGCTTCTTCTGCACTTCTAAATAAAAAAGGAGATTGAAATATAATTTCACAAAAACAAGAGTTGTACAATGGTATATGCTTAGACCCTAAATAAGTTTATAGATTATATTTTTTGATATTATCAGCTGTAGTAAAATCTACAGCCCAGTGTTTACTGTAAAACTCCCCACTGTACATTTAATTAAATACTACAGAGTGCTTCTGCATGGGAAACATGTCCATGATACCAGTGGATTGAGGTCCTTTTCCAGTCCTTGAAGACATTCTTCAATTTATTCCTGTTGTGAGCAACAAACAGAAAACAGTCAGTTGTCATGGATATTGTTCTTAATGGGATAGTTCATCAAATAATTAAACTTCTGCAATGAAAGTGGATGGGGACCAGTAAGAGTAGAAGTCACTATTCACTTTAACTGTACAGAAATAAGTGGCTTGGACATTCTGCCAAATGTGTTTTAAATGACATGAGGGTGAGTAAAGTATGACATTTTTGATTTTGGGGTGAACTATTCCTAACAAAAAACAAAATATTCTAAATTAATATTTGACAAGAAAGTGGTAAAATAATTCTTAAATTGACTTTTGTGTCTTAAAAAATAGACACTAAAAGACACTCTGCTGTAGAATTGCGCGATTCATACACATTTTTATGTTCACATTCATGGGTTTACTGTACCAAAACATTTTTCCCCTCAGACTCACTGGCTCTACTTGACAAAGGGATTTCTTTATTGGATGTGCCCCTCCTCCTAAAACCCCCGCCCCCAAACTCTGTAACAGCTGCTGCTCTGGAGCCGTATCCTCCAAATAGTGATGACCACTGTTTTTTTATTTCAGTGTTTTTTGGAACAGATGGCCAAGGGAGAACTGGGAAGTCAGCCAAGACTGTGCTGGGGAATGTGCCAGTTCCTGTAGTGAGTGAGTTCTGTGGGTTCCAGCTCGCGTGCCTTGACTCTGCCCTCTGCTCTGAGTGGCGCCAGCAGGACTTCCCAACTAGTGTTGTGAACATCTGGTGTCTGGGTCTGACAGGGAGAGGGGAAGGCGCACTCAGCGCATTTCCTTTTAGATGTGCTTTGCTAAGGGAACAAATTAGCTCACACATAGAGATGGAGAATAGTCTTTACACTTCAGACGCTTCATGCCTCAGTGAGTTTACTTACAGTAGCTGTAAACTGTTTTAATAAAGCCATTACTAATTACTAATTAAGCCATTACTAATTATTACTAGAGAAGTTGAAAGAAAGTCATTGTAAGTCAAGTTCACTGTACACAAAACGTAAGCAAAATGGCCTTTTGTACATTACTATTACCTCTAAGACAGAAAAAAATGCAACAAATATATTGACCAAAGTAAAATGGTGCCAGAATTATGTCTAATTATGTAGAATTATGTCAGAACACCGTCTGGTCACCAGCCTACAATTATTTACAGTTTAGTGGGCCAATGTCATGG
The DNA here is from genome assembly GCA_036877525.1 of Chromobotia macracanthus. Taxonomy (NCBI): domain Eukaryota; kingdom Metazoa; phylum Chordata; class Actinopteri; order Cypriniformes; family Botiidae; genus Chromobotia; species Chromobotia macracanthus. The sequence continues at coordinate 6,202,179 of JAZGTH010000030.1, forward strand.
TTCTCAGCTTCTAAAGCTATAGGTTTGAGTCCTGCTCAGAGTTTAACATGGTACTGTAAATACTGATGCTTTGCATTTTTTAATTATTTTTTCTGAAAAATGACAACTTTACTAACACATACACTACATGACCATTTAAATGTAAAACAAATCATATGGCATTGAGTTTTTTTTTATTTTATTTTCATATAACTATACATCAGTAGTCTTTTTGGAGTCTTATACAGGATACAGTGCCTCTTAGTGAGAAATTAGAAAATATCTTCCCCACAACTATTTACCTTCCTCTTTTTGGACCGACCCTCAGCCTGTAGAGTTCTAGTGCACTGCTCCACACACTCTCTGAAGCTCAGATTGCGGTGATCTGGGGTATAGTCCATGTTAGCAAGCTGAGCAAGGGACAGTATGTAGTTGCAAGCTATTTTTAATATAGCTAGCTTGGAAAGCTTCTGCCCGTAAGAGTAGCAGGGTACCTATACGAGAAGATTAAGACGTTATTATTGCACTACAAATGGCAATAAATGGCAATACAAATCAATCACGACTTGTTATGATTATAAAAACATTACTTGTAACGTAATTTGGAGAGATATTTTATCAACCTCCCAAGAATCAAATACCAGTACATTGAGTATTTTGCTGACTGTTTCTAATTAAATCTGTTTTGCGAGAGATAACTGAAACACTGAGCTTTTAATTATTTCTTCCCAAACAGATTATGCTGAAAACACAACTTTAGCTGTACGTTAATGTGTGTATTTTCTGCGATATACATTGCTTATATATACCTTGATAATAGGGAAAACGAATTTTTTCATGAAATCAACAGTTTTCTTTACATCTAATGAAACACACAGAAAAATGCATTAGACTTCATTTGTTTTATATGCAGTCTTTAAAACACACATACACTCTGTACCGAGAGGAAGATTGCCGCTACGGAGCAACGCAGAGGCTATACCTGCTTTCTGAGCGCCTCGAAGGCGGCACTGATGGTGTGCACCCGCGTCCTCTCCCGCGCGTTCGCCAGCAGCCGGCGAGTCTGTTGGATGGCTTTGATTTCAGTGACTGAGCCCGACGACTCTCCCGCTCGTTTCCTAGGTGATTCCGTGAGGTCGCAGTTGTCTGACATTGCGCGCTGAGACAACAAAAAACCCCGCTGACTATTTAAACCCGAAGCTTCTGGGCTTGTTTTAACAATTTTGTTATTGATAGGCTTCTCAGGAATCGACCTTAGTTTTGATTCAGGCATCTCTCCAGTAATGACGGTATTGATCCTCATATCGATCGCCGTGTTTAAATTATCGTGGCGGGCGCTGTCATCCCGCGACGTGATTATCGCCAAATCGTTTGGCTTATTCACGCAGTTATTTCCCAGTGTCTCGCCCATCAGATGCGAGGTCTTGTAAAGTTTACAGTAAGGCGAGTCCCCGTCATTGACACTTTTAACCGGATTTGGTGCCTTTCGTTTGAATTTCTTGTCTCCAGCTACCGAACTCGGGATTTTGTCATGACCGGTATTTAGATGTGGATTCTTCATTTCCACTGTCCACACTGACGGAGTCAAAAAAGAGTACAAAATTGGTGAGGATGAAAACACAAGTGTTAAAATAAGTTGCTCAGTCATGTGTAAGAAATGTCTGTGCGTTGGTTAAAGCTTCATGCCAGTGCATTTCTCGAGGTGACGTGCTGCTCCTGTGGTTTCCACGAGTCTTCTGAAGTCAGACATTGCCAGAATTTTTTTGTGAATGTGCTTGGCAGTTCATCTGTGTTTCCTTTAGCCTCAGTTAACACTCTCTAAAAAATATTGTATAGACGCAAAGAAAAAAGTAAAAAAAGAACGCAAGTAAAAAAAGAACGCATCAGTCTGCACATTTTGTGACTTATGAATTACAACTTGTGGAATTAAGTTCAACCAACAAACTACATTGACTTCTACAAATTACCCTTTTTTCATTGGTTAAAGGTATTATTTATTATTTACAACTCATTTAGAAAACTGTTTATCCTACAAATGATTCATTTAATCTTATGGACAGTGGTAATCCTCAGTCCAGTTTCAGCAATGCTTTAACACCACACAAAACTTTCAAGTTATCAAGCCAATTTGAGTTAATACAACTTTAAATATCGTTTGAAACAAATGCAGATATTTAAATTACACACAATATTACGTTCATGTAATTATCACAATTTATCAAAATAAAGTTTGATACTTAAAGTTTTAATTAAACCAACTTGCAACAATGCAACAAATTATATAGTGCTAACAGAACACCTGAATTATTTTTAACAGTGCAGAAGCGCCTGCTGGTGAGATAAGTCAGCGATGTCTGTGAGACCGCCCAAAAAAGGCGATAGCAGGGAGCAGCTGACACACTTTACCAGAGACATTTGTTCTCCGTGGCTTTCTTAAGAATTTTGTTTTGTTATTCTCTTGCTTATTTTATTTTTACTTCTTGTTATTATTTAATTTAAATTTTCTAAATTTTATTTAATTTATATAACATCAATTTATGTCTACTTTGTATATGCTGTATGTTTGTTTTCCATTTTGTTTAAAACAGTCTATCTGAGAAATATTTACGGTAATCTTTTTCAGAATCACCAATTAAGGAATAAAGTTGTTTTATTTCTTGTTTTGTCGTTGTTGTAACTCAGTAAAAGTAAAAACTAAACATTTCTCCCTATAAACTTCCAACCTGTACCTAGTATTACTGAAATGAAAGTGAACAACATAAATTAAATGAAACACGCTCTACTAGCCAAGCCAGTTTAGATGAAGCACTCCAGATCTCCAGTCAAATAAACCAGAGTTTTAATCTGACAACCCTGCCATGGCCAGACAATGTGGGGACAGAGCAGCAAATTTCTGCAAAGAAACCAATTACAAAAATTATAAAAATTTGAACACAAAACCCCATCAATGGCATCAATGGAAATATTTGTAGACATCTATGATAATGAGATTAAGAAAAGCAGTTAAAGAAAACAAGTAAAACCCCTTTTACACTATATAACAATTTATAACTTTTGACCAATAGGTGGCGGTGTCACCAAATTTTTTTTAGGCTGACAGGATGTTGTGACAATGACACCTACAAAGTTACAATACACAAACCTTTGTTAAGATATAATTTTAAATACTCTCCATTAAATTCTTTCACATGGTAAGTAGCATCTAGAGACACAATGAAAAGTTAATAAATTAATGTTGAATGTTTGAATCGTTCTCTATACCAAGTGTCATGCAAATCAGACAAATTCTGTGGGAGGAGAATAATGAGCCATATAAAGTTTTGTAATGATACGCAATTGTTTGTTTGTTAAATACTACATTTTTCGAACATAATACAAAATGGGCAACGCCCACAATGACCAACCACATCAGAACATCAGATATTGTTTGACTCAGCATGCTTCAAAAAATCTAAAGAGACCACTCACATAATTATAGACCAAAGTATTCAAAAGTTATAAGCAAAAATATGTATTTCTTATATTTATGGACCAGTAGGTGGCACTGTCATGAAACTGTGCATGCACCCTCAGGTTATGCTTGTATTCGAAGTTTCGTTTCAATACACCAAACAAGAGTTGCCAAGATACAACATCACGCGAAAATTTTGTGCAAACCAGACAAATGCCCTAGAAGGTATTCGAAAAAGGAAGTTTTTAAAAACTTCTAAATGGCGGAAACTTTTCATGACGGAAAATTACGTCATGGAGTCCTTTTGTATTGTCACCAGCCATTGAAGAAATTAAAGTAAATTTTTTTTTTCTAGGACGAGTCAAAAGTTATGATCATAAACATGAGTGAGTTTGAACTGTTGGTGAATTTGAACTGTTGGTGGTTTAAGTTAGAGACTCCATATTTGCTCCAAACTCTATAATACTTCAGCAATTTTACGTTTTAACATGATGCTACCATGGTTAAACATGATATTAGTTTTAGAATGAATATGCATGATGCTAGTAAGAAGTAACATGATGCTAGTAAGATTAAGATTGAAATACGGCTTATTCATGTTTTATAAAGTTGCTAGGGTACTCTAAATGGTTGCTAGGATGTGTCTCTACGACATTCTGATGCAGAGCTATGACATCACAGAGTTCTGCCCAGTGTTAGGTCTATGGATTTTTTGCCCACTTTTTGGGCTAACATCGTACACTCAATCGTTATAAAAATCATAGCACACGTCTAAATATGCTGGTAGATTTTTACCTCTTTAATATCGAATCCCAAAGCCCTAGGAGTAGTTTGAAAAGGTAGTTTTTCAAAATTCAAAATGGCAGAAAAATGTTCTTGACGGAATATGATGTCATAGGGTTTTGTTTTGTTTCTAGAACTTACGAGTCAAAGTTTACAATCATAAACATGAATGAAAACTTTAACTGTTGGTGGTGCTAGAGGATTTGAGTTAGAGACTCCAAATTTGCTATGGTAACATTGCATGGCAAATTTTATAACTTTCCTATGTACGGTTCTATGGGCTGCCATAGACTCCAGTGGAAGAAAATAAAAACACTAACAGATACCAAAAGGGGTCTTCGAGTTTTTGAGTTGAGTTTGAGTTTATGTAAGTTTATGCAAACTGATATCACCTATCACCGTTTGGGATTTGTGAAATGTCTTACACACATGAAGAGAAACTGCATCTTCAACAGAACGTATTACAGATATCTGTATCATATATAGATATCATATATGAACATTAAATGACCCAGTATTAATCACACTTATTATAACCATGCTGGACGTGTCTAATATGGTTTAATGTCAATGAGACTCACACACCAACAAGAATGTGGACAAACAGTACAAGTGCTCATTTCACTGATGTCTACAGTACACAAACATATTGATTAATTGTAAATGTGAGTTTCCCTTGTGTTTCAGTTTTGTATGCACATGTGATGTGATGTTGATGAATGTAATGTTTCTCATTATATTGCTGCAAATTATGGAAGTAAAATATGAAACACTAATACAATTCCTCATGCTATGACATATTAGCTCATATTTTGTTGTCTGCACACAATGCTACAGCACAAGACACAGAACTGACCTATGTTACGGTGGAAGCTCCTGTTTCGCCTCCTCCACGCCGCCAGATAACCATCTCCATTGACTGTTGACATTGATATTGACTGTTGTATGAACTGCGTTTCCCATAATGCCTCATACCTGGAACTGATTACTTCCTGTGCACCTGATCTTCATTAACTCTTGTGTATACAAGCCCTAGACTTTTGTTAGCCCATTGTGAAATCTTGTTTTGCACCGGCTGACATTACTAAGCGGTTTTGGGTTACTTTTGGTGATTATTGGACTGTATATCCCTTTCCTGACTGCTTGCTGCCTGCCTTTATACTTGAACTGTCTTTATACTTGAACTGGATTATCTAATTGTTTGCTGCCTGTCTATGAACATTGCCTGTTTACTGATTATGCCTCTGTCTTTCCTACGTTTGCCCTGTTTGTTGTGATTGACCCCTGCCTGTTGACTTTGAATATTAAAAGCTGCAAATGGATCCCCGTGACGCGTTCCCATCATTACATGAGACTTTGCCAGCTAGCGATCCAGCAGCAGTTGCCCAGCTGACCACAGGGCTAACCAACCAAGCCTCTCCATTAGAAGCACACCAAGAACAGTTGAACCACCTGACTGCCTTGACTGAGGAGCTGGTGAAAACCGTCAGCATTATGCACCCTGCTACCACTTTACCAACTCCTTCCTCTACTTCCACACAGCAGCGGTGCAACCAGTTCTGCTGTCTCCATTAGTCCCCGGATGGCATTTCCAAAAAAAGTTTGACAGTAGCCCATCTAAATGTGAGGGTTTCCTCCTTCAATGCACTCTGTTCTTAACCCAACAACCAGCCCTCTACGCTACTGAGTCAAGCCGTATCGTCTTTGTTTGTTTGCTGCTCACAGGGAAGGTGGTTGATTGGGCCACAGCAGTTTGGAGTACGGATGGTACGACTTTTCCAACATTCAAGAGATTTCTAACGTATTAAAATGAGGTCTTTGACCATCCAGCGGAGGGCCGATGTCCAGGGGAGTTATTGCTTACCCTCACACAGGGAGAGAAAACAGCAACTGAATTTGCGTTGGACTTCCAAACATAAGCCGCACAAACCGACTGGACCAAGGACACCTTAAAACTACTCTTCAGAAGAGGTGTATGTCCGAGCTCTCCTGTCGTGATGAGGGAAAGAACTTGACTGCTTTCATGGAACTGGCCATACAAGTGGATAATCTGCTCTGAACTTGTCGCTACGAACTCCATGCATCGCCCCACATAACCAGAACTACAGAGCCTTCTGAACCCATGCAACTTGGATTCACTCGTCTAACCCCCCATGGAGAGGGATTATCGACGGAGATTTAACCTTTGTCTGTACTGCGGTGGTTCCAGACATCTCAAGGCCAATTGCTCAGTTCGACCACCCAGAAAACCCTGACTGGTGAGTACCATTTCAGTGCCTTCCTCTTCAACTTCCTCTTCCATTAGTGTGCCCACTGTACTGACCATAGCTGATGAAGCTGTTTCCACACAAGCCCTTGCAGACTCAGGTGCCGCAGGAAACTTCATTTCCTCAGAGTTTGTTAAACAGCACAAGATTAAATTAACTACCTGCAATTCTCTCTTTGCAGTGAAAGCGTTACAAGTGGGTGCGTTGCATACAGAAAGAATTCAACTCTGAATTATCTCGTCACCCAAACATTTTAGGATTCTGGGTCTCCCCTGGTTGAGAAAACAATCCCACGATCTCTAGGCAGAAAGGACAGATAAGCAAATGGTCTGCTAATTGTCTAGGTAACTGTATTCCCATTATTCCACACATTAAACCAGATCCCTCGGCCACAGAGGAAGTACCTATATCAGAGACTGTGTTACCTTTCGAGTTTGCAGATTTAATGAGGGCTTTCAGTAAAGAGGGAGACACTCAATTACCCCCGCATAAACTGACCAATTGTGCTATAGACTTCCCAGGTTCAACACTCCCCAAAGGTCACATTTCCACTGTCACAACCTGAATCAGAAGCCATGAACGATTACATCAGGGAAGAATTAGCCAAGGGGTTCATCTGTCCCTCAAATTGTCCTGTAGCAGTAGGGTTTTTTTTTTTGTCAAAAAGGATGGTGGTCTGCGCCCCTGCATTAATTATCAAGGCTCAAACAATATAACTGTCAAGTTCCGTTACCCTCTCCCTCTAGTGCCTGCTTCCCTGGAACAGCTCCGCCGAGCCCGGTTCTACACCAAACTGGATCTCCGTAGTGCATACAACCTGGTCTGAATTCAGAGAAGGGGATGAGTGGAAGACCACGTTCTCAACCTCAAGTGGTCACTACGAGTACGTGGTCATGCCCTTCGGTCTTGCCAATAGTCCATCTGTTTTCCAATCGTTCATGAACGACATCTTCAGAGACATGTTAGACAAATGGGTAATCGTTTATATTGATGACATCTTGATTTATTCCAACAACTTTAAGGAACATGTGGATCATGTACAAACTGTCCTACAATGCCTAACTTTACATAAAGTTAGAAAAATGTGAATTTCATTGTACCAACACCTCTTTTCTAGGATATGTGATCAGCCAAAAGGCAGTCGCCATGGATGAAAAGAAGGTCAGAGCAGTGACGGAGTGGCCACACCCCAAGACTGTAAAGGAGCTTCAACGTTTCCTAGGGTTTGCCAATTTTTACAAGAGATTCATCAGGGGTTTCAGTGTGGTGGCAGCACCTTTGACGGCCTTAACCAAGTCCAGGAATGCCAGATTAGTCTGGCCTACAGAAGCATTAGTTAACCCTAAGACTTTGTTTACCTCTGCTCCTATTCTTAAACATCCAGATCCCGACAAGCCTTTCATTGTGGAGGTGGATGCCTCGAACACTGGTGTAGGAGCCATACTTTCACAACGTCATGGCTCTCCACCCAAGGTGTACCCATGCGCCGCCTTTTCCCGATAGTTGTCACGTGCTGAGTGGAACTATGATGTGGGAAATCGGGAACTACTCGCTATGAAATTGGCGTTAGAAGATTGGAGGCTAGAGGGTGCTAATTATACTTTCATAGTCCTCACAGATCACAAGAATCTATAATACCTTCGCTCAGCTAAGCGTTTGAACCCTAGACAGGCAAGTTGGGTGCTTTTCTTCACTCATTTCAATTTTACTGTAACCTATCGACCTGGTTCAAAAAATGTCAAGGCTCTCCTGACAGCCAGAGGAAGTTCAAAATTCTACATCTCAAGACAATATTATTCCTGAATCTCTACTAGTTGCTCCAGTAGAGTGGGATATTAATAACACTCTCCACTGATACCATCATTTTCATCAAGAACTGTACCACCTGTGAGAAAACAGACTCCCAAGCAGCTTCCAGCAGGTTTTTTTACAGCCTCTACCAGTTCCTCAATGCCCATGGTCTCACATAGCAGTCGATTTCATCACTGATCTCCTGAACTCTCAAGGCAATACAACCATCCTGATCATAGTCAATCGTTTCTCCAAGGCCTGTTGCTTAATACCCCTGCCGAAGCTTCACTCTGCCTTCGAGACCGCTGAGCTCCTCATCAATCAGGTCTTCAGATTCTACGGTATACCAGAGGACACTTTCTGACTGAGGTCCTCAGTTTACTTTGGGTGTGGTCATCTTTATTTAAGGGACTCAATGTGAACATCAGTCTTACCTCTGGTTACCATCCCCAATCCAATAGCCAGACGGAGCACCTCAACCAGGAAATAATTTGAGTACGCACAGAATTCCCTGGTCAACCCTGCTACAGGCATGACTCCATTCAAGTGCATCTTAGGCTTTCAACCACCACTCTTCGCCTGGTCCGATGAACCCTCTGATCTTCCCTCTGTCACGGACTGGCTACAACGAAGTGAAGAGGTGTGGGATCGGGCTCACATTCATCTCCTGCACACAGTAAGGTGACAAACTGATCATGAAAATCAACACCGCCGTCCCAGACCTACCTATCAACCTGGGCAGTGGGTCCGGTTATCTTCAAAGGACTTGCGCCTCAAACTTTCCTGCAAGAAACGTAGTCCCAGGTATGTTGGCCCTTTCAAGATCCTAAGACAAATAACCCCGTATCCTTCCGTCTTGATTTGCCTAGTAACTATCGTATATCTCCTACATTTCATGTATTGTTGCTCAAACCCGGTTGGGGAGTCGAAGTCGGAGCCAGAGACCAGACACCCCCTATTCTGATCGACGGCGAGGTGGCTTATCGAGTTTGTGAGTTGTTAGACTCCAGACGCTGGGGCAGCCAGATCCAATACCTGGTCGACTGGGAGGGGTATGGTCCGAAGGAACGTTCTTGGGTAAACTCTGCTGACATCCTTGATCCTACTGTGACTCTGTTCCACAGAGCATGACAGAGCACATCCGGAGAAACCGGCCCCTCGTCCACATGGAAGACCCATCTTGTTTTGCCCCGGCTTACATTAAGCATTTTTGGATAACACGGGTAATCAAACAGAGTAGATTACTGGACTGTTTATACCTTTCCTGATTGCTTGCTGCCTGTCTTTATACTTAGACAGGCAAACAAACAATCAGATAATCCAGAGACAGTCTAAGAACCTTGCCTGTTTACTGATTACTCCTCTGTTTTGCCTACGTTTGCCCTGTTTGTTGTAATTGACCCCTGCCTGTTGACTTCAATTATTACAAGCTGCAAATGGATCCCCGTGGCGCGTTCTCATCATTACAACCTATACATATCTATATTAAACAGATAAAATTGAAAGCTGAATAAGAACTAAAATAAGAACAAGTGGGCAAGATTCCATGTTTATGTGAAAAGGATGATTTAGTAGTAGTTGTGACTGTAGTTGTTGTCAGTATAGTCCAGAGTATTGAGTATTGAAAAAACTGTCATGCAGTTTGACTGTGAGGGCCAAAATGCTTCTAGCAGGAGGGTGAGGGTCCTGTAGCTACATTTACATCATAACAAACTTTGTCTAATTATACACATTTTTAACATTTTATTAAATGAACTTTGAGACATCAAAGCATATACATTTACAGTTGTCAAAAATCTTAATTTAAAGGGATTACACAAGTTCAACTAAAAATTAAAATCCTGTTGTGCAAAAGACCTACTTGTGAGGGACATTTTTTGCGAGAAATAAGGGATCTCTTATTATGAAGGGTTATAGCGCGCAGAGGTGGAAGTACTGGAAAGAGCGAGGTCGCATCACTGACAGGACAATTTACCTCCTACACAGACACTGGATATAAGAGATAACTGTGCTTTCGGTATTAGGACATGTGTATGTTGTTCTCAGTACAGAGAGAACAAAGCAGTGTCCAGCACTACAGCCCACGCTCACCAGTATTCTATGCTACCGGGCGTGGATCCCCCGCAGTTCAGGCAAGCCAATGAACAGTGTGATGTCCAGCCTCACACTCAGTGGTCAGAATTCCATTTGCCCCTTTCTCATCCACAGCCCAGCAGGTCCTGCACAGGATTCTCCACTCAGTACCCAGTCGGGCCAGATAGGAGCCATTCAATTCCCACCCTATGCCGACCTTTCAACAACTCTAGAAAGATAAAGACTATCATGGGCCGGCGCCGAAGATCCCCCTCTTCGTTCATAAGGACTCAATGGCGTTATCTCAACTGAAATTAGCCCTAGCAAATCTGCTACCCATTGATGCTCCAGAGCTCTTTAAGTATAAAATTCTTGTGGACCATGTGAGACTCGAGGAGGCCTGTCTCATTGCCAACTCCTGTCACAAAGAGGTCTTCAACTACTCCTACCAATTCCAAAATCAAAACCCTAATGACATCTTCCTTTCTGGACATACATGGTATGTTCCACCTGGTTCAACTACTACCAGAAGACCGCCGCTCCTCAGGTTTGTCTGGAGAGACAAGATGTGGGAAGAAACCCCAGATATCTTTGAGTGGCAGGTTTTATCATTTGGCACTATGTGCTAAATGCAGTTAGGCACCTGCCCATGGAGGCATGGTCAGACAGCATGGAGAGATGGCTCTCACATGATGAATTTGGCCTGTTGAAACCTACTCTCAGACTCAGCTGGCACTGGGACTTATGCTTTAGTTCATACCAATCAGAGGGTTGCCGCCAGGCACATCCATATTATTCAGTGACACCTCTGAAAGGGTCTATAGATCGGTTTCTTAACTAATAATGAAAGATACCCAGGGTCAAGTTTACCTTGCGTTTCTGGCAACTCAATCTAAGGTACAACCCTGGTGGCAACATTTCATTCCCCGCCTCGAGCTCTGTGGTGCCCTGACTGCTGTCCAATTGGCAGAGATGATCACGAGAGAATTGACCATGAAAATGGATCACACTATCCTTTGGAGTGACTCTCTGTGGTGTTCTGACACACCCGGCTCACTGCTATCCACATACGACACTAGTCTTTACAGTTCTTTTAAGTTAAGACATTTTAAGTTCTTCACTACACCTGTCATTATGTACTCAGCTTCATGTCATTCCAAACCTGAGTTTCTTGTGTTGAACAGAAATAAATTCCAAAGAATGTTGGTAACCAAACAGCTGCTGGTAGCCATTGCCTTCAATAGATTTTTTCTTCATACCATGCAAGTCAGTGGTTACCATCAACTGTTCAAAATTGTTCTAAATTCACTATTAACCACAGATTCAAATAGCTTATTGCTTGAATAAATGAGTTACATTTTTGAGTTCTACTCATTTTTCAGCACTCCAAAACTGTTAGGGTGTTGTCACATTACACACTGATATCATATCTGGTTGCTGTCTGTATTCGTAGAGATCTAATTTTTCACATGCTGATGGTCTAGTGTGACTGCACCTTTTCGCTCCACTGACTTCCAATCATAGGCATGCAAATGCAGCAGAACAGAAATGCAAGCTTGTGTGAAATCACATTTTGGAACACTCCAAAATTCAAGTTTGGTGAACTCTGACCTGCAAATTTGCATCACGTGAAGACATGTGACCAGTACAAGATCAATGGATAATAGCAGTATCTTACAATCCTATTTTTTACAATACAGCTTTAAAATAACGAAAACAAAAACATTGCAAGCACGTCGGAATCCATGATGTGTGAATAAAAAACCCAACACATGAGCTATTTAGTTGCTGTCCGTATTCGTACTAGTCTCCGAAGAATTTGCGCATGTAAAAAGTCTAGTCTTAAAAGTCTAGGCATTAAGAAGACTTTTAAATGATTTAAAACAAGACAAAACATGCAAAATAAACTAAAACAACTTTAAACCAAAACATTTCTAAGTGTTTGGTTTTTTTCATATTAAATATAAAAGATGTTATATTTTATAACATCTGTCTAATTATGCCAAGAATATTTTACAGATAGAAGGATTCTAATTGTGAGTTGAGAGGGCTTTAAAAATTGTTGTGGACAATGGAAGGGTGTTGCTTTAAATATTTCTTCCAAAATTTTATGGGATACAGACACATGCTAGAGTTTGTAAAATTACCGTGGCTAATTTAAATGATAAAACCTTCAGACTTTGGTGTCTCAGCACAGTCTGAGATACTGATCTCTTTCTGAGAAGATACTTGTGGGTATACAAGGGTTTTACTAAGCAGAAAAATCTGAGAAACAGAAGACCTGTCTGAAAGGATGGGGCTTTGAAGTTCAATTTTTTTTTTTTTTCATAGGAGGACAACAGTTATTTACCCACTGACTGCAGTGTTTTCAAGGAAAGTTTCCCCAGACCTCAATGAATATGTACAAAACAGGCTGGGAACATGTGACACATTGAGACAAAAGAACAGTCCACAGCATGGAAATGAAGAAAACCTGGACTAATGCAAGCAAACCAGTTATGACCTTGAAGGAAAATCTCAAATGAATTAAAGTATAGTGAGTGTTTTTCTGCAGAGAGAACAGACATACTTAAACAGAGATCTTTCTTTATTCCAAACACTAGGGCACCCATTTGTTTCTGGGCATTGTGCCAGTCATCCAGCGACCTGCTGCTTGCCTCTGATATTACATTCCTCTGGCAGTGGATGTGCCCTGCCTGACGCCAGCCCTCCACAAGAACTCAGAAGTAAATATTTCCAGCTGTCAGTGTTGTTGTGCTCTCCAGTGAAGTCATTCATTGTATCTTTTAAACGTTTCAAAGGTCCAGACTTCAGGCTCCAGACTGTGTATATATCAAGGAGGTCTTTTAAAATGATCAAGGATTTGATGCTTTTGCTGATTAGATAAATTCAAATAAATGAACCAAAGTTAATAATTATCTAATGTGATTTTTGGTCATTCAGTTTCAATGCAGTTTAAAATAACTTTGTACATAGATGACAAATCTTATATTAATGCAAAGCAAATGGAACATATTTTAGTTATAAATGCCTCATTTGCTTTTTTTCACTAACCATTAAATACTGACAGTGTGCATTTAATATACAAGAAATATGAGCCTGAACGTCTTTAAAACCTCTAAGGAAGATTCTAAAGCCTCCTACAGTACTGTGATGACATCTGGTGGTAGGGATTAGTAATAATCGTTTCCCTTCATGACAATTAAATGTCTAAAGTTGTCTATGTCTAAAAATGTCTAAAAATGACACTAGCGTCACCTTTTGGGTTAAATCAATCATGTGATCATCAATACATGGCTGTTGTAAACTTATAATCTTATACTCACTAAGGCACAGGCTATGTATTGCAAAGTATGACCACTAAGCAATATTTGTTAATCTGTTAATTTCACCAGTACCATGACTTTAAGTAAAACAAATCATGAGTATCTTAGTCTTTAACAGGAAGCACTGGTCTGGAACCAGTGAATGATTCAGGACTGTGTTCTTGTGGTACTATAAATGGGTACTCAAATAAAAACTTTGATGGCACAGAAATATGACAACCACAAATTATAGTATAAATAAAACTGTCTCTCTCTATATATATAGTGTGTGTGTGTGTGTGTGTGTGGTTTGCTTGTTGGGAGGCTGTTGACATTTAGCTTGGCTTAGGGTTTTGTACATTAATATTGCTTTTAATAAAATGATCTAACTACAGTCCTAAAGACTCTTTTTGTACTATTTTACTCTTTTTCTACTATTCTCTTTCATTATGCAATGTTCAGATATCTTATAGTATTATTGCAAATCCCTTATACTCCTGTTCTGTAAAACTTTCTAAGTGCCATCTCCATGTAAACTGAAATGAAATATCTTGCTTAATAAGATACCTGTCATCTGTCATGGTAATTGACTAAATGTCGCATAGTCTCAAAGGTACTGTTTTACTATAAATACTGTTTTGGTAGGCAGTCTGAATACATTACCCTCTCATAAACCACTGAGAGGTATGATCCTTCACACACAGTGACAGGTATTTCCAAAGCAAATCCATTTATTCAAAAGATCCAAATGTGTTGAAGTTATCTTCAGTTCAATCAACTTTATATTTATAAACAAATTACAGTCTTAGTATCCCTAATTAGTTTTACTAATATACATCTTATAATGAACAATTACATTTGCAATAATACTGTGTATTCTGTGTTGTACAGGTTTCAGAATTTGTTAAATTGTATGTAAAGCTGCAACATTGTAAAAATCTGAATTGAAAATTGAATTGAAAGGGCTGATAACCTTGGGTGTATAAGGATTCATCATGAATTTTTGTAACAAAACAAACTGTTTTGTGGATTCTTGGCTTTTTAACTGCTTTTGCAATTATACTGTGATCTTGCAACCTGAACACCTGACTTCATTAACATTTTCTAATTAAAAATGCTACTGAAATACACAAAATCCACTGCTATTTTCTCTGGATGTTTCCACCCTTTACTGTGGGAATGTTTTTAAAAATGAATGCAATGGACCAGGTAGCAGATGTCCGAACTTATCAATCAATATTTTAATTTCTGTAAATTAAAGAAAACTATTTGTAAACATTACCTCTGTCATTTGCTACGTTTCAACACAAACTGTGAACGTATAAAAGTCACAATAAGAACATATAGGTTTATCAATTAAAATAAAAATTATTTGTTTGCATTACCATAAAATGCAACATATATTTTAAATAAAAGCTTAATGTAACTGCAAAATTAAATATAAACATATTTCACTGTGCAGCATTGAGTTAGAAATATAGGCATGATTATGTTGTGGCACAGAAGTGTCACCTTGCTCGTAGCTGATCCTAGGGGAAAATTGTGTGCCTCATCAATCATTTGCTTTCTGGTTTCTGCAACAAAACAAATGTTGTGAACATAATAGTTTACACACAAAAGATTGTAACATCAAGAAAGTGTTTATTTTAAACTACGTACTAGCAAGCCAATGCATGAGTGCACACAATGCAAATACATTAGTGTGTAGCTTTGCCTGCTTGGCACAATTTCCATGCTTAGCACATGACATTGTTATTTTAAACTAGTTGTTGTTTACAAACAAAGCACTGGGCCTTATAGAGGGCAACCCAAGAGCATAGTACAATAATAATAATTCAGGTAATGATCATAGAATGCCTATCCAAGAACATAGTACAATATCAAAACAATTTTGACTTGAGCCACTGTATAGAGGCACCACATAAGTGCCAATCACATCTCAGGACCCATATACCAAAAATCACAAAAAGTGTAAAATGTGGCCATTATAAAGATCACAAAATAATGACCATTAGCATAAGCATTATCTGAATGAACTCAAACCTGGTTCACTATGCTGCACTGATAGTGTCAACTTTTATGTACAGCCCTTGTACCAAGTAAGGAAATACACTGCTGGCATGACAGATAACCCTCACCACACTGCCACACAATGCTGGAAGCACCTCATCTGCTGGAATTTTTCATACAGTTACTGTGACCACAAGAAATGGTCACTGGATCTTTCAGTAGATCCAGAAACACTGAACAGGTCCTGAGCTACTACAGTACTGGATTCTGTCATTTTACTGCATGTCCATATGCAATAGCTCAACAGCATTGTCTTTGTATACACAGATATAAACATATGTAACATCTAAACTAACTCTGAACGCACACAAAACCTCACAGGAAAATGTCACAGGAAATTAACCCTGTATCTGGCATACTCCTGGTGTTAAAGTTGAAACATAGAAAAACAGAATAAGCTTATAACATACAAAAGAGGCAAACATACTAAGTTATAAGTTAGGCTGACCTAATGAATTATGAATTATTCATTATGACCTAATGAATGAATCTTGAACAACTTAATCACTTGGTGTGGGTCTTTTCCAGTTAATACATGTTAATAAAATTCTTTATTGCTGTTTTAAATCTTTAAGTATAAATCCTATTTCATTCACATTTTACAAACATAAAATAAATTCTAACAACCTCTAAAACATTTTTAATCACTGGTTTACACTCTCTGATACATGGTCAACAGAATGGTCTTCAGGCTGAGAAGAAATGTTGAAGGTTGGGTTGTGTGCTGGTTGCCAGTGCTCTGCAGGGCTGACAGGATGAGGAGATGTACTGAGGATATCTGGGGGTGTAAGCCTAGGCTGAGGATTTGACTGCACACTGGGATGGGAATGGGGCAGGAGGCTTCTTAACCCAGCAAAAAGCTGGTTTACTAAGGCCTCCATAGAGCGTGTATGTTCAGCAAGCACTCTAGCAATAAGTCTTTCCTCTCGAACATGACTCTGTTCCTGCTGCCGCTCCAGCCACAGGTTTTGTGTCTGTTGCATTCTTTCGAAAAAGTTTTGATATTGGGTGTGCAATGCAGTGCAACATGGCCTTTTGCCTTTAAACATACCTGAAACAAAAAGAAAAAAAGAGAAAATTTGATGCAATTAGCTACAGTGACAATTACTGTCCCATGAAGTACTTAGGCACTCACATAAAAAAGGCCAATTTGTGAATTGTGAATTTGTGAATTTCTGAAACTGGTGGTATGCATAGCGCCCCCTGACGGTACTAAAGTTATTTTTAAATTGATTTACATTTAGTTTTAAAAATACAATTTCACGTTTTATAAACGTTTAATAAACACAGAATTCCTGATATATTTAATTTAATAATGACAATTTATAATTTTATTGTGGATTGCATGTGATTTTCCATGCCGTTAAGTACATCAGATCTTATGCAAGTACTATCAAAGGTGGTTCTTAATCTGAGAAGACAACACAGAGTTAATAGATTTAAATTTAAAAAGAGTGAAATTTTATTAGTGTACAAATGCTTCAGATAAGACCCTCAATAAATTTACAATTTTAGAGCAGATCAAAACTAGAAAAGATTATATTAGAATATATACAAATTTCCATGACTTTTTCATGTACAATTTTTTATAATTTATATATAAATATTTATTTTTTTCTTAAATACTTTTTGAGGGCATTAATTATTTATGCATTATGAACAAACCTTGAACAGTAGGCAGTTGGGAAGTGGATGGCTGGGTACAGTTGGTCATATCTATAGAAACAGACGGCTGGATGGATGTGGAACTTTCTATAGAGGTTGAGCTCTCGTTTGATGGTTGGGTGAGGATGAGGGGCTCAGTTTCTGTTTTCACTGAGGACATTTCTGGGATGCCACTTTCCATATCATCCACAGCACTGTCTGTAGCAGACAAACATTTTAAAACTGGACACTCATATCGCTGTCACTAAAGATGCACTTCATTTAAAGTTTAGTTAAGTAATACTACACTGCATCATTTTACCGTATTCCAACACGTGCTCATTCTTCTATCGTATTCATTTGTCATTCATTCATCTACTGACTACTTTTATGTATATTTCGTTGTTGCTTAATTCACTTTGAATTGCCAAATGTATCAAACACATAAACCACTCAAAATTAAACGGAGTCCAAATTGTTTTCATTGTTTGGTTTCACCAAAACATGGCACGACCATGACAAATGTTCAAAACATCATGGTATTACCATGGTCTGCCAAAAACATGTTCATAGTACACGAAAGATACAGAACTATATCAGTGATTATACAGCGAAGTCGTGGTAACTTGGAGACTCACCATCATCACAGTCACCATCCTCAAAAGTGAAGCATTTGCTTTTCGACAGAGGAGATCCGTCTATGGTGCTCTGCTTTGACATAACCAAAGGTCTATGTCCAAAAATTTCTTCCATTGTATCGAAATGTTTAAATGCTCCATTAGAGCTGGTAATATTTCGTTTTTTGGCCTTATAGTAGATGGACTTGAGGGTTTTCCAGCGGTGTTTCACTTGATCACACGAGCGCATGAAGCCGGCTGCTTTATGTTTAGCGCAAACCTTTCTGAAGATCAAACTGTTGCGGTTCTTCCGTCCGTCTTTATATCGATCTATATTCATCTCTTTTAATGTCTGCAGAAGGAAATCGGTTTCCTCTTCGCTCCAGAAACGTGTGTTTCTTCGATTGCTTGACATCTCTGTCTGGATTTATAAATGAATATAAACGAATATGTCCTTAAAGTGGCTATTCAGAATCAGACGATATTCAGATTATTCACAGCTATTTCATTCGGATTCCTGTAACGCACCAAATGGAGAAAGGTTCCCAACTGAAACACCGCCCCTAAAAAGGATAGCCAATCAGAAGCCTGGGTGTCGCTTCCGCGCTTTCGAATGGCTCATTCTCATTAGTTGTGTTGATGGGGTTTGCAGCTTTATTGGCTAGGCTGCGTGTCAATCATTGTTCATGGCCCCATTTTGTTTTTTCTGCAAGAAGATTAGACTTTTTTGACTTCCGGGTTTGTGACTTCCGGATTGGTCGCCGCTAGGCAAAACTTTACCCGGTAACAACAATAGCTAGTAAGAGCCTAACAAGAATATCAAGAAATATGTATTCTCATCAATATAGCAACGTTTTATTTACATCCGATAGATTTTAATACAGATCTTATATTTTAGTGTTAGCATTGTTATTCCATGTAATATGACATATACAGCATTGGCATTGTTCACAATGTTTAGATTTATTCTTATAGACCCCTATAGAATGTATTACTCACAGTTGTATTAATTACCTCATGATGACATTTTTGCATGTTCTACATGTGTCTTTTCTTGTCTGCTATATAATTTTCCTGTTTCTGTTTCACAGTTTCTATATCTATACGTTCCTGTAGCTCAACTAGAGAGCATTGTGTTTGCAGTGCAAATGTCTTGGGTTCGATGCCCAGGGAACACACATACTGATGAAATGTACAGTATACGTTGAAAGTTTTCTGTAAAGCTGCTTTGCAACAAGGCACATTGAAAGCTGCACTATATAAATAAAACTGAACTGAATTAATTTGAGAAACATTTGCCATCTCTGCACAAGTATCCCAGTAAACATACCCCTGTGGGCCCCAATACCATTGTGAAATGCAGGGCACATGAGGGACAGCCCAGAGTGTGAGCTAGGGGTGGGCATACTGTGGGCACACTGGGCAAAATGTGGGCACATTTTGCAAAGTGTGGGGAAATGTTCTGCATATACAGAAAGCATTAAAACACAAAAAAGTGAATTAAAACTCTGTCACATCTGAGGCAGTGGGGACCATTTTTCCCATCTAGCCCTTTCTTGCTGTCCCCCATGCCTGTCCATTGCTTTGTCGAGCCATGTTTTAATGCAGGCTCCCACCTCACATGCTGTAGCTCAGCAGAATTTTATCACAGCATCTAAGTGAGAAAGAACACAGTTGAATTAAAAATGTTCAAAACAAAACAAGAGTTGTTCAAGTACTGTTAAGACATTTAAACCTTTAAAAAAGCTGTAAAATCCTGCATTTTGATTGGGGGAACTTGAAATTAGTTTATGGTTAAGGATTGTTCCATGTGTATTAGATGATTTGAATGGGTTATTTTGAAATAAATGATGAGTAATTCTTTTATCCTGCAATGCAGAGCTGGACTAAGATGAAAAATTAGCCCTGCCATTTAGACCCAGACCAGCCCACTACATTCGATCATTCCATAAAAGCACTAAAGACTTATAATAGGTAGGAAAGAGTGAGAGACACATCAAATACTTCTAGTAAGTGTAATTTATTAATACAATAAAACTGTATAATTCACACTGATGAATCCTAAAACAGGATCCTATAACATCCATCTTGTGTGTGCCCGTGTGTCTGAGGGAGAAAGAGACATGATGTTTTTAATCAGATGATCACTGTTTTCCATGCTATAGCATGGAATAGTTATTGTCAGCTGTTCTTCTTACCACAGGCACTACACTCTCTTCTCCCTCTCCTCATCCTCCGTACAGCCACAGGAGCTAATAAAGGTCCTGCTGCGTCAGAAAACTGTTATTTTGACACGTTTTGCAGCATCTGTCTAAAGGGTCTGTTTCTTTATTTCACACAATTTCTTTGTGCCACCCTTGCGTTTCTTCTCCATCTCTCTCTTACTGTTTTGACAGATGCACACTGATGCTGCATGCTTGCACAGAGCCCAAAAGAGGAGTTGTTTAAAGATGTGATTGGGCCAGCCTAATGTCAATTAAGAAAAGAACTAACGGGCTGCTGATTAAATGTCTCATGGGCTGGTCTGTCTGGAAAAAACAGACGCTGACTTTTTTGACAGATACATTAAACTGCCACAAAGACCCCAGCGCCATCAATGAATTATTCAGAAAAAGAATGGGCCGCTAATATACGCCCATTTTTATGGGATGTTTTATGGGATGATTAGAGTTTAGAGATTAGAGTTTTATGGGATGATTAGACAAAAACAGTATAAGATGTATTGGCTCAAAAAGTATGTAGGCCCAGCAGGAAAATGCCCTGTCTGCCATAATAGGTTTATTATACAATTGAAAATCAGCAAGGAAAAAGTGGCTCGTCGTATATGGCCTCATCATCCTTCTCCTATGCCACATTCTCCTATCTCTGCCTTTCTCCGCCATGATGAATGTGCTGTGTGGGCTCACATGGAGCCTTTATTGAGGGATGCCATAGGCAAATGTAACACACCGCCTAGTACTCAACATATCTTCAGTGATGGACAAGTGACCCAATACAGGAACAAGAAAAACTTGAATCTACTCAGCATAGTGCCTTTTCTGTCTGGCTTCAAAAGGGTCACTTGGAACTTTAGTGGGAAATTGCATGGGAAAGGAGCTCCTGATGGAGTAGGTGGGGCTGTAATGCGTATTGCATATACAGCAGTCTAAACAGCTGAAGATCTTTACAAATTCCTGAAGGAACAAGACTCTACTATCAAATACTCCTGGATATCAGAGGAAGATATTGCAAGGTTTGATGAATATGTCTCAAAAATGTCCAGCTGTGAAAGGTGAAGCTGAAGAACCAGCTGCAATTTAGTGGAGGGACATTTCATGTTTCTGTGCAAGATCTGGTGTCTGCAAGTGCTATGATCCAGCTACAGTAGATTTCCAGAACCTATCAGAGAACATCCTCTCAACTGCCTGACTGTCTGCGAGATCTGAAAGGCAAGTTCATTCTGGTCTGATATGAAAGTAAGCCTTTTGTGGGACAGGTCATCCAGGTGGTGGGCGAAGAAGTGGAAGTGAGCTGCATGCAACAGCCGGGTGGGAAGAATGCCTTCACCAGCCTTCAGACTGGCAGCAATAGGACTTAATTGGAAACAAGTCAGGGACCCACACTGGGTCCTATACACACATGGTTTGCCTTCTCCCTCCGATTCACCCGGTCTAGTTACATATACATGCACACTCAGTTTTTGAAGATATGAATTTACCCTTAATTGTTGCGGACAGATTTTTCTTAACTGTTAACTGTAATTGCAAAAATACAAGACATGAGTTCACTCCATCACTGTGATGATTTCTTGTTGCCAGATGTTTTTTTCAGAATTGAAAAGAAAACAAAGCACTTCAGCTGAACTCGTTGACAGTCATGCTTAATTTTAAGTGTCAATGTCTTAAAAAAAATTATTTATAACAAAAACTAATTATATACGTGAAAATTAATATGAAATAGAGTGCAATCTAGTTTAGTGCAATAGTTTTTAACAATTTTTACATAATTTGTCAAAGATTTAAAATGCAGATGTGTTTTCAGCATGTGTAATGTGCAGACAGGAACACACACAAGGAGAATGAGAAATATCCAAACAGAATCTTTATTATAATCCACCAGGAACAGAAACATATGTACACTACCAGTCAAAAGTTTGGAAACACTTTTTCTTTCATATTTTTTTTAAATTTATGAGTAATAGTAAACTTATCAAAACTATGAAATAACACAAATGTAACTTTAGGAATTATGTTGTAACTAAAGAAAATGAAAAATAAGGTAAAATAGGATATATTCTTGCATATTCAAGTCACCCTTCATCACCCAGTTTCTTGAGGAATCATCCTGAGAAGATTTTAGAGTTTTGAAGGAGTTTCCCTCTACCCTGCGCTCTTATCAGCTGCTTTTTCCTTCATTATTTAGTCCAAATCATCCATTTCAAAAACATTTTTTATTGTAGTTTTCTAATAAAAATTAAATTGAAATTAATATGTTGGCACAATTATATTTTTATATTTAATCAAATGTCTTCAGATTAAAAGACTTTTAAGACAAGAAACATTTCAGTCAAGCATTTCCAAACTTTTGACTGGTAGTGTATACACAAACAATAATCGACTGAGAACTGAACTGAAAGGGGCACTTAAACAGTGCACCTGACAAGTGGCAAACAGGGGATGGGAATTAACTAATGACTAAACAAGAACAGGAAAATGACCAAATAAGGTAAAACAGGAACTAAACCAAAACAAAGACCAGGGAAACCAAAAGAACAAAACAATAATGGTCCATAACTGTGACAATGTGTCTGGCCAACTATTGCAAAAATGCATTAAAATGTACATTTAGAGATAAAATCCATTTTTGTCTGGTATTTTAAAATGAAGTATTTATTTCTGTGAGAACACGTCCATACCATCTAGGTGGATAAAATATTTAATATTTCACATTCTTTGGCAGTTACACCATTTGAGGTACATTCAGTCTTAAACGGTGCAAATGCCATTTTTAATTACGTAAAATCAACATAAATACAAATATGTACATTTTAAATTACCTGATGCATGCGTTTTTAAAAGATTTTTGAATTTCTCATCTTGCCAACCTTTTTTTGTCACTGACCCATGTAATGAAATCAATGTACCATGGCACTGTAGCAGGCTTCCTCCTTACCTTGGAAACCTTTTAAAAATACAAACAAAATATAAGATAGCGACCTCTGGTTGATTTGACACAAAATTACCTGTTGTTTGGCTTGATGCTTCTGTGTGCTTCTGCTTTTCTATCTAAGATTAAGATAAGTTAATGGACTTTAGAAATGTTGGATACATGAGGTCTTTACTGTAACTGTCAGGCCTTCTATACAGTTAAGAAAGGATTTTACAGTTAGAATTTTACTGTAATATGCCACAAAGTTTGTCTTTTGTATTACTTATAAAATATAGTTAGTAAAATTGTATAATACTTTCTCTTTCACAAAAATGAACAAGCAAACAAGACAGTCTGGATAAAGAGAAATATTATAATGTAATGTGGTTACAGGTAACAATACAGTTAACAGAATAACATATTTAATAAATGCTAACATGACTACTAGGCATAGTACACACACGTAGCACATAGTAACAAATAGTTTATTTTATAATTAGTTTTCAATTATAATTCATGTTTAATATGTTTAAAGGGCCATCTCCGGATAACTTAATGCTGTAAGTTGTTCATTAAGACAACTTACATGACTATAACTCGCTGCATGATGTAGCTGTGATTGATCTACCGAAATAAGTGCCTGACACTCATCAAAAAATATACTTACAAAACCAAAGATGCTCACTGAGTTGGCTCTCAAAATATCTTTTGTCAAAGTATCTGCTGACACAACTGACACAAAAACAAGCGAAAACATTAGTAGTCAGCATTACATACTATATGAATTAACCTACTGTTTTTCAATAATAAATAGATCACGTTCTAAAACAACAATCAGAAAAAAATACCTCTTTAAAATATTTTTATTAAATTAATCTCATTTCTCATGTCATAAACACTATCTAATACTAAGAGAACGACCCCATTATGAAGATGTAAATATATTTAAAATAAGTGCTTAACGTGGCTTAATGCATTAGGTCAATGAGAATTAAAAAAGGAAAATTCAGTATACACCTTGTTAATAAAGCATACCATGCATGGGCATGCAGAAGAACCCAGTATGAAGAACCCAGTATGAAGAACCCATGATCGCAACGAGCAGTTTCACGTTAAGCATTTCCTTTCCTCTGTGGGGCGCTTGGCAAGCACAAACACTACACTACTACACATTTGTGAGAAGCTGCGCTGTTCGCTATAATGCTTATAGTGAGAGAGGGTACGAGCAATTATTGTTATTTTTTTAGTGGATATACTAAAAGACACCTTTGTTTAACAAACAAGTTATTCTAATTTGATTTGTGCTGTAAAGTTTTAGTTAAGAAAACGTTAAGTTAATATTTATGCTGGCTTGAGAAAGGCAAACTCTTCCTTTCTTTTTTCTTTAAAAAATAAGAAATAGGCCACAAATCGCAAAAAAGTCCGCAGATTTCGTCTGGCTCTGCCTATGAGTCTTCTCTGTCTCCTGCTCACTGTATGTGTGAGCAGCTCAGACGTCACTGAGAAACACTTAAGAGTAATTGACGGAAATTAATGGACTGAAGTGTGGACAGTAGCAAAATCCGGTGAACAAAATAGGTCGTACATTTACTGAAAAAGGCAGTCCGTTGCCTTTTACATGTGACACTGTGGCTACAAGTGGCTGTTATTTATTTTGTGATTAAAACTACCTATAGCCTGAGAAAAACGAACTGTTACCTCAGACCGTTTGTACTTATTCAAGATTTGTATTTGTATTTGTATACTTTTAGTTAATACTCTCAATTGTAACTGATATTTGTATTAAATTGTATTAAAAACTATTTAAATAAAATATTTTTTAAAATACTTTACCTCAGAAACGAGTTTAGAGTACCAAAATGCATATATTTTTTTCTTTTAAATGCACTTATTTTAAAGAAATAACCTAAAAAGTACATATGACATAGTACCTGTGCAAAAAGGTTTATTTTTCTAACTGCCATAATACATTCTATTTATTCTTTAAATAGTAAACAATGCCTGTGTGGGTTTTCTGTGGGCAAGCACACAGTGGGTTGGCCCACAGAAAACCCCTATGGGGGCCCACAAGGGCAAAACCATGTGGGCCTGCATGGGCTAACCCATATCACAGCTGCTTACCCTGACACTGAAACACAGGCATGAATTAACCAGACCCACATAATGACACAGGTGAAGGAAGGTAATAATGAAATGCATCAAACTTAACATACTTTGAAGTGTTTATAGTATTGTTTACTATTTAAGTTTTATTATACATTCATAGTATCTCCTTTATTTTATAAAACAGCCTCTGTTTTTCTCAGCCTCTCCTTCATTTAGAGCTGCATGGTTCTTCTTCAAATCACAGTTTTTATTGGTCTTGCAAGATGGACCTTTAATTGCTCCTTTAATAGCTGGAAGGCCATGGGCTTAGTGAACACACCATGTCACACCAAAAAGAAAAGGAATTTATTTGGATATATTAAATGAAAAGGGATATATTACATATTGGGCAGGTCACGTAAATGTGGGCCTACCATTTTTCTCCATCTTTGTCACAGTGTATTAAAATGTCTATGTATGGTTCATTAATTAACCAGCCAATGAATCAAGTCTGACTGAAAGTGTCATGCAAAGTGGCCTGTGCACAGATATTGAGGAATAAGGTAACAAAAGAAGGTCCACACAGAACAATAATGCTAATAAAAAGATTTTAATAAATGCAATAAATGAGTTGGTAGCAAAGATTTGATTCAACGTGATAACACAATTATATAAAATGGCAAAGCATACTATACACTGTGTGCCATCATCACCTACCTTCACCTTTAGACTGAGGAGCCCTTTTCAGTCCGGGCAGGAGACCAACACTTTGTCCGAGAATGCCGGCGATGGGTGCTTATCTCACGGCTGAGCTAATGCTCGCACTGGGGTTTCCCCCCGTTTATACTCAAAAAAATAATGTCTCGTTCCCATCTCTCAGGGAACCGAGGTTACGATAGCAACCGGAAATGTTCCCTTTCGAGAGCAGTTCACTCGACATTGCATTAGTAGCTGACACTATGGGAATTGTGTACAATCATGAACGGATCAGCCATACTAGGCGGAGCTGGGATAGGATCAAACACAACACCCAATAAGAGGCCGCCAACCTCCGTATGAGGAAGCAGGCCAAACAGCAGCCGACTCACAGGCTATGAAAAATTTGCATACCTAGAAAGCATCCGCACGATCCTCGCCTTTGTGCCAACGGGGCAGTAAGCAGGAATACAACATATAATGCATAAAAAAGAGAACACGGCCTGGCCGGGTCCTAACAATAAAATATAAGCAGCAAGAGCAGCAATAAAAACAATGATTATCCCACACATGCCCAAGCACAGCATAACAGCAAGACTGTGATGACCAACTGTGCCCCAGAGGCTAAAGCATGAGGAAGGCAGCGAAAGTCGCTGAAACACAAGACGGGAGATTCTCACTCACTGAAAGCATCCGGGAGGCCAAAGATGATACATCCAAATGGTAGAATCTGGCGAAAGTATTCTGAGAAGACCAGCCAGCTGCCATACAAATATCTTGAATAGAAGCTCCCTAAGACCAAGCCCATGAAGATGCCAGGCCCCTCGTAGAATGAGCTTTGATATTAAGAGGACATTTAACCCCTTGGCTTTCATAGGCCAAAGCATGACAGTCTCTGCTTAGAGATTGACTGACCTCTAGAGCATCCACCGTAGCACACAAACAGCTGGTCCGACTGCCGAAATGGAGGAAGATTAACATAAATGCACACAGCTCTAACTGGGGAACAATGCCCGGCGGGAACTTGCTTCATCTGCCGGGTGCGGCTCTGCAGAAAAAGCCGGAATACTAATGACCTGAGCCCCAAACGGTATAGACAGTGTTTTAGGCACATAGCCCACTTTTGGTCTCAGAGTAATGCTACAGTCATTAGGTCCAAACTGCATACAGTAAGCGCTGACTGAGAGCGCTTGTTTGGTCACCAGCATTTCCATCAGATTGGGAAACCAAGCTGGTTCGGTAAAGTGCGAGGTGCTAGCGCCAGCCCGAAGGGGAGGACTGAAAATTGATAAGCCGTGCCCTCGAAGGCAAACTTCAAAAAGCACCTGTGATGAGGGACTATCTGAATGTGAAAATAAGCATCCATCAGATCAAAGCAAACCAGTCTCTGGGGCAGATTTGTGCTAAAATATAACCCTAACAGCGTCATCAATTTGAAAGGACGCTTGTGAAGCACCCGGTTGATCGGCCTCAAATCCAAAATCGGACAAAGCCCGCCATCCTTCTTTGGCACAACAAAATAGCGGCTGTAAAAAGCAGAAAACAGAATTGCTTTCCAAGCACTCAGGGACTCGTATAGTGACATATAACACTGCTCGGGGCGGGAACTGATCTCTGTTAACTGTCTGTTAACAGGGCAAAGCTCGCAGCGGACAGAGGGGGAGGAGGAGGAAACATCTCTCTTTAGGAAGGTGTTAGCGTTTTTATTTCTGCAGACATAATACAACCAATCGAGAAAAATTCTCTTTGTTGCCCGCAACCGCCAGGGGGATAAGAGATAAGCGTGTTTCTGAGCATCAATGAAGCACTTCACGACCGACTCCACAGCGTCACCAGAGAGGCCACAGGGAGAGACTGGAGCTTTTAGAAGGGCCTTTTTGTCCACCTCTCTCATGTCTGTCAATGTGAGTCAAAGGTGGCAGTGCAAAACCACCAGAAACCCCATGTTGTGGCCGATGGCTGCATGTGGGCATAAGAGCAAAGTCGGTAGCTGCCCTCACATCAAGGAGTGCCTCAGGGCTTGGGTCTCCATCATCCAGTGTCTTTAAAAGTTGTGCCTTGAACACCTGAAGGACGGCTATGGTGTGCAAGGCTGAAGCCATCTCACCTACAGAACAGTAAGCCTTATCAGCGAGGTGAGCCATGGTTCTACACGGCTTAGACAGCAACGATAGACCTGTCCCCAGGGATGAAGCAGAGGGACAGAGATGCACCCCGAATTCCTCCTTGATGAGGGGGAAACGTGTGTAACTGCTGGCCTCCACCCCATCGACCTGAGAGAAAATATGTGAGCCCGAGGGGTGGATGCGCACCAACTGCAGCGCAGACCACACCTTGATGAGCTTGTTGTGGACATCAGGCAGGAAAGGAGCTGAACTCTGCGAAGCGAACGAACGGTGGCCCGTTTGGAGATAGCATAAGTCCAGCCTACTCCTGCCCTACTCCTTTGGAGGACTCAATTACAAATTTAGATCTTCCACGGCCTTGGAGAGAATCCTGACAAGTTCCTCTTGGAGCACTGCTGACAGGTCGGTATGCTCTCTCTCTGACTACACCTCTGACCAGTCTTTCTCAGAGGCAACCAGAGACTTATCAGCCACAGAATCCTCATCGTCCTCCACTCCGAAGGAAATAGCCCCTGCCGACTCAGGGGGGCAGAGGCCTGCTTCCATAAAAAGGACGGGAGAGCGGGTAGATGGCAGAGAACACCAGCTCAAATCCGGTTTGTCACCGCCCCTATGTGGAGGAAGCTGACCCACAAGTGGCGCACCGGTCGCTTCCCCAACTCAGCATGAGCCACGTTTCTCCGGGAGTGCATTTGGGCAATTGGACCCAGATAGCGCTGCCTCAGTGTGAGCGAGGCCCAGGCAGGCGATGCAGTGCTCGTGTGAGTCCGGCAGGTCGATGGGTCCCGCGCAGAGAGTACAATGTGATGCCATTGCTGGAATGCGGCAAAGAATCTTGCCAAGATTGCCAGTCACAGCAGGTGATTACGTTACTCAAGTGTGAAGGAGAATGATTCTGAGGTAATGGTGTTATGCAGCACATTATATACTGCAAATATAAACTATACCTTTATATTTGCATGTGACTTGCATATGCAGACGACATTGACCAGTTTTTTTACTGGCATTATTCAAAAAGATTTCAGGAAATTCAGAGAAACGGATTCCCCATAGCGTAAGCTACTGACACAATGTCGAGTGAACTGCTTTTGAAAGGGGCAAAGAAAGAGGCCCCCAGAAAGCATGCCAAATATGCATCTATGATAATGTTCTAGATGTGCAATCTAGTGAAATGTACTTTCACTGTTAAATAAGCAATTTAACACAAATTAAAATAAGCAATTACTCTGGTAAATAAGCATATCACATGGTAAAATGTGTCTCCACTAATATGAATGTTGCACTTAAATAAATCCAGTATATTTTCATAAACGTAGAAATGCATTAAAACACAGATTTATGTTTGTCCACAGTCCAAAAATTTTTTTTGTACGTTTTACGCTGTTTCGAAGGTGACTCTTGAACTCTGCGATGCATTTAGAATGTCTTGAAGTTATCCTTGTGAGCGTGCATTAACTTTGGGTTACTTTCAGGAGTTTGACTGAATGCACTCTGAGGCAGACAGAGGGTTATGGGAAATGAATAGGTCATGATAGAATGGCAATGGTCATGGGAGTGCCCTCTAGTGGATGTCAAGGGCACTCCGGCTGGTGATCGTGACAGAAATTGAAACACTGACAATGATTAATACATGCTGTACAATCATTTTTAATTGCAAATACATACACACACTGGTCAGTGTAGGCTGAAATATTTGAATGTTTGTTTGAACAAAGCAACTAAGAAATAACCTGCCATGTCTGGCAAAACATCATTGCTTCTAAGACTCATTACATCTTTATCTGATATAAAGGGGTCCTATTATGCATTTTCATTTTTTAGCTTTACTTGAAATGTATAAATATGTTATGTTGCTGTTTGAACATAAACAATATCTGCAGTTACAATTCTTAAAGTTCACTGCAAAGGAAGATTTTACAGTGAACTCCTACATGTCAACTCTGTGACGTTTCCGAACTATGTGCACTAGACTTTAAAAATTGCTGGGTTATTTTTTAACCCATAATGCTGGGTTGAGCCTGTTTGTTATATATGCTGGGTTATTTTAACAGATTTTAAACACTTTTGAGTAGTTTCAGTTTTCCAGTTGTTGGGTTAAATCTGCTGGGTCATTTGCTGGGTTGTTTCTGTACACCATTGGGTTGTTTGAAGAGGCTTGCATGCTTCATAACCTTATAATTTTTAAATGTGCTCCTTAATTGTCATTTTTAAAGCACAAAGCCACTGCTCACAGCTGTTTTAATGCAGAGTTGTGTAGTGTATTTTGGGAACATTATGTTTAGCCCAAAGGGAAAAATCACGCACGATTAAATGTGATTAATCATACGTGTTTTTTTAGAGTTTACCTGATACAGTAGAGTTAATACTAGCAATAGACTGAATTACTTGTCTGCCGGGGTATTCAGTGGATCGCTTATCAACTTTTCTGGCCTTGAAAGTCAACATTCTTACAGTACTACTTCAGAGCAGGTAACGAAATCAAGGCAGTTTAAGTGATGTTAATATGTGAGCAATAAACACAGAAACAGTTCTTGCGGGTTTATTGAACTAAGCTACGGGGAACATATGACTACACTAAAACAATAAACATACATTAAACAAACGAATACATAAAACATAAACAGTGAGAGAAAGAAGAGGAGTAAAAAATGGCAGGATTAAATCAGCTAACCACTTCTGCATGAACCATCAGTTAAATTACCTTAAAAAGGGGTAACGCTTAAACGCAAGAGTTCAGGTGTGTATAAGGCATGATGCAGGTCCTGATGCGCTCGAAGTGAGTGACAGTTCGTTGGGTCCATCCCGACGGCGGATTGGTCAACGAAGATAGACGAACTGAGCCAAAGTAAACACCGCCAGAAAGACTGTCTTGGAGAGTGAGGCAGGGCTCGAAAGGATGTGAAGTGAATGGGTGAGGGAGAGAGCGAGCAAAGTTTGCTCTGCGTAGTGGACTTTTAACCCTGGGTGTACCATCCCCCTTGAGGGCTGATGGACCAATAATGAGGTTTATACTGAGGCGGGACAGGAGTTTCTTTGTCCTGCTTAAGACTTCATTTACATGTTCCTTATACTATTTTTGTCTGATCGGCCCATAAAACTCCCATTCTTTTTTTTGCTTAATTCATTAATGGTGCTGGGGTCTTTGTGGCGGTGTCATGTATTTGTCAAAAAAGTCAGCATCAGACAGACCGGCCCATGAAACATTTCATCAGCAGCCCATTGGTTCTGTTCTTAATTGACACTGGGCTGGCCCAATCACACCTTTAAACAACTCACCTTCGGCTCTGTGCACCGTCAGTGTGCATCTGTCAAAAATCTGTCAAAATAGTCAGACAGAGATGGAGAAGAAACGCAAGGGAGGCACAGAGAAACTGTGTGAAAAAGAAACAGGCCCTTCAAACAGATGCTGCAAAATATGTCAAAATAACAGATGTTTTCTGCCCCAGCAGGACCTTTATTAGCTCCTGTGGCTGATAATGATAGTGGTGGTTGTGGCGGTAGCACTGGGGGCACTTGAGGGAAAAGTGAGTGTGGAGCCTGCGGTAAGCAGATAAGCTTTCAAAACACTTAGGCTTTGTAATAAGTGTAGATACCCCTTTATAAAACTGAGCCAAAAACACAAAATTGGTTGATTTTGTGTAAAATATGTAAAATATGGTGATAACACAACACTGTAATAAAATAATTGCATGCTTTGCTCTGCGATTATGTGAGTTTGGCTTATTACATTTATGAGTGCAAGTGTAATTAGCAACCACGCTATGTCTCAGTGTTAACATAAGGTGGTCAGAAAAGCTAGTTTACACATTGTGCACACTGGCTAAGACAAATATCAAATCCTTAAGCTAGACTTTTTAAATTTCCCTGTTGAGCTAAAGGTTTTAATTTTTTAATTGTCTCTGATACATTGCTTTATTGAAATTGAGAACATTATTTTGTTAATCAACACTGACAGTGAGTCAGCTGGCAGTATTTTTGTTTTCTTAATAATTTTTTTATGGACTGTAGAGTGAATAATGTATTTAGGACCTAACAAAATGTTTATGGACAATATACAGAAATGATATTGAGACACCCAAAAGACTGTATTTGTTTATTTATTTAGCAACATTTTATCCATTTCCTACATGGTATTGTTTTGTCAGTGCAGCTTTGTGTGCCTCTTTATCATCTTTATCGATACTGTACCTGACTGCATTGTGTTGACAAAACTCACCCCATAGTCTTGCCTTATATCTTTTTGAGCCAGGCTGAGATAGCATACCCAGAGGAGAGTATCAGTGAGAGAAAGGAGAGTGTCAGCGAGAGAGAGTGTCAGTAAGAGAGGTTGAATCACCTTTATTTACAATATATAGGTAAAAACAAAATTTATGTTTCCATTAAATAACTATATTCCATAACGTTAAAAAAAGTAACTTAAAAGGCTACAATACATCATAATTTTCATCAATAATCACTTATAAGAAAGCTTTTTTCCTCTTGTTTTTAATCAACCTTTCTACATTTTCTAATAGCTGTAACATGTTTCTTTAAATGAAAATGTTTTTTTTCCACTTGATCAACTGATCAAGACCCGCAATTTTTTTAAGAACTGCCACTGACCTCTTAAATATTTCAACATCAGGAAAATATTACTTGATGTTGACTTGTTTTCCAAAAGTCTCATCAAGGAACCCATTAATTTCCTCTAATGTATACAAAGAAGAATCTTTAATGGACATATCTTGAGAATCACCTTCAGGCCCCCATACAGAACCTCCTTGTGAATCACATTCATAATCAAGAAGAGAACCATTGTCATCAGATACCACATCATCCATTGCACTACCATCATTAACCAGACACAACTCTCTCTTTCTTAAGCCCAAACAAACAGGCTCCTCACACCTACTTGAACTAGGCCCCACAGTTACCACAATATTGTCTTGCTGTTTATCTGAATTAACATTATGTACAATATTTTCAATATTTTCATTTTGCTGATGTTCATTCACATTAATATTTGTACTAATAGCCCCATGCTCATGTGTTTGCATAGCGGACAACGCTGCACCAGAAACACTTACCTCCGCTGAACCTGCATTTTCCTCTCGAGCACTATGTTCTGCCACTTCTCCCTCTCCTGAAACGCTGGGCATATTCTCTGGTTCACGCTGTCAGTGTGGACATGCAAACTTTTTATGACCTACCGCATTCAAAACACCTTAAACTACCAGCTGGTGTATACACCATATACGTTTGTCTTTCATGTTGTACTCAGAATGAAACATCTAGAATATTCTCGGGGGTATTGGAGAAACATATACACCTGTCTTCTGAAAGATTTAATGTTTCAAAGACAGGTGTTTACATCCTAAAGTAACCATTTTGAAACCACTAGGAAATTTGCCAGACTGCATTAATTCTCATTCTAACGCTTCATCTGGAATAAAAAGTGGAATATTCGATACCGTGATTTTCACTGTCGGAGAATATAACGGGGTAACCTGAACAAAAATGTTGTTTATAACAAGGCCACTCTCAATTAAACAATGAACAAAGTTTTGTTCTTTTAAGAACACTACTACAGCCTTGTTCATATGAGAAGCGGACACAATATTCTCGTACCCTACTTCCTCACCAATCAAAATAAGCAAAGACAAAGACTCTCTCTCTACACGATATGCACCAAAAATCTACCTAAATCTAATCCAAAATGGCAAACCATACAAAGGGAAAGAGGAAAAACATAATTAAGTTTAAAGAAATCACCCAGCTCACGTCTCACCCAACACCACTCTCAACCCGTTCCAGCATGCAACAGACAGAAAGAGAGAGTGTCAGCAAGAGCTCACACCTTTTCCTACCCCCCCAGACATCCAGTCTGAGAAGAGCAGACAACAACACAGCTCAAAACACAGAAGGGAAACTCACAGACACCACTTAAAGATACTTCAAACAGTAGGGGCAAAACCATCACCACAAACCTGCTCTTCTACGCAGAACGCCCAGTTGCATGGCACACAGCCTCCTGCACACTGTTCCAGTATCACACCAAACATAGAATCTGTAAAGGCAGACAACTGTGCATTTATGAGGACTTAATCCCAGAGAACAAAACACCTGACAATAAACTTCTATCAAAATAGAACTGTAATGGTACAGGGAAATAATGCTGCCCTCACAACACAGTTGTTCAGCTACAGCACAGCTTAGCACTGCTGGAAGTGGAAATAGTGGAACTGAGTGAACATGTCCACACCCTGACCACTAAAGACACTGAACAACTTAGAGAAGAGCTGGACCAGATAAGAAATCAGCTGAAAATGTCCATCCAAGAACTTAAGAGGGAAATACACACTCTGTATCAATTCAGGGAAACACTCAGAAAAGACCTCAAAGAACTTCAACAGATCATGGGGAAAGAACTTTCAGAAATGAAAGACCACATGGGAGTTCACATGCTTCAAAGTTGAGCTACAACAAAGAGACAGACAGATAGAGACCCTAACAACACAGATGAGGTGTCTCTCTACCCCTGCAAATTCCCTGCCAAACTCCAGCAGCATATCTCTGGCATCCACCAAACCATCACAGCCCAGCAACAGCTAAAGGGAAACAGAAACATCTGCAGCCCCCAGAAACCCAGAGACTGAACCTCAGAAAAACACTACAGCCACAACCTCAGCTGAGAATCCCCCTGTCAAGATAGAAGCAAAACCAGAAGAAGAGAGTGTCATCAAGAGAGAGGAGAGTGTAAGCGAAAGAGAGGAGTGTCAGCAAGAAAGATGAGTGTTATTGAGACAGAATGTCAGTGAGAGAGAGTGTCAGAGAAGAGTGTCAGTGAGAGAGAGAGTCAGAGAGGAGATTGTCAACGAGAGAGAGGAGAGTGTCAGTGAGAGAGAGCAGAGTGTCAGCGAGAGAGAGGACACTATCGGCAAGAGTGTCAGCAACAGAGAGGAGAGTGTCAGCGACAGAGAGGAGAGTGTCAGCGAGAGAGAGGACAGTGTCAACGAGAGAAAGGACAGTGTCAGCGAGAGAGAGGACAGTGCCAACGAGAAAAAGGAGAATGTCAGTGAGAGAGAGTAGAGTGTCAGCGAGAGAGAGAAGAGTGTCAATGAGAGAGAGTGTCAGTAAGAGAGAGTCAGTGAGAATTAGGAGAGTGTCCGAGAGGAGAGTGTCCAAGAGGAAAGTGTCAGTGAGAGAGGAGAGTGTCAGTGAGAGAGTGTCAGCAAGAGAAAAGAGAATGTCAACAAGAGAGAGTGTCAGTGAGAGAGAGTGTCAGTAACAGAGAGTCAGTGAGAATTAGGAGAGTGTCAGAGAGTAGAGTGTCAGAGAGAGAAAGGAGAGTGTGAGCGAGAAAGAGGACACTGTCAGCAAGGAAAATGTCAGCAAGAGAGAGTAGAGTGTCTGCGACAGAGATGAGAGTGTCAGCAAGAGAAAGGAGAGTGTCAGTGAGAGAGGAGAGTGTCAGTGAGAAAGAGTGTCAGAGAAGGAGAGTGTCAGTGAGATAGAGTAGAGTGTCAGTGAGAGAGGAGTGTCAGTGAGAGAGAGTGTCAGTAAGAGAGAGAGTGAAAATTAGGAGAGTGTCCGAGAAGAGAGTGTCAGAGAGGAGAGTGTCAGAGAGAGATAGGAGAGTGTGAGCAAGAGAGAGTACACTATAGGCGAGAGAGAGTGTCAACGACAGAGAGGAGAGTGTCAGCAAGAGAGGGTGTCAGTGAGAGAGGAAAGAGTGTCAGGGAGGAGAGTGTCCGAGAGGAGAGTGTCAGAGAGAGATAGGAGAGTGTGAGCAAGAGAGATGAACTACAGGTGAGAGAGAGTGTCAGCGACAGAGAGGAGAGTGTCAGCAAGAGAGTGGAGAGTGTCAGTGAGAGAGAGGACACTATCAGTGAGAAAGAGTGTCAGCAAAAGAGAGGAGAGTGTCAATGAGATAGAAGAGACTGTCATTAAGAGAGTCAGAAGAGTCAGAGAGGAGAGTATCAGTGAGATAGAGGAGAGTGTCAGTGAGAGAGAGGAGACTGTCAGCGAGAGAAAGGAGAGTGTCAGTGACACTCTCGGACTTCACCTGTCCAGTCAGACTTCACCTGTCCAGTCTGATTGCACAGAGACCATCTGTGTCAGTACAGGTACCACTGTACATATGAAGCTTGTGTGCAGTGTCAGTCGCACCTGGTTCAAAAAACTGCAGAAGTTTCTGGAGTCTTATGAGGAGGATAAAGACAGTCTGCAGGAGCTGGCTGCAGAACAGTGCTGCATAGTGGAGAACATAGTGGAGAACAAACCTCTCGCTAACAGTTTACTGGCTCCTGTGATGTGTGTTTTAAACAACTACGAGTGTTTGTTACTTCCTCTGTCACATTCTATTCATCTCCTGTCCCCTCTGCTGTGTTGTCATCTGGGGGCGGCAGGCAGCTCTCCAAGACGTGGACTGGCTGAAGACTCATTTGAGCAGCATCCTGGCAGTAATTTATCTAACGATTAGTGCTGAGGGCTGGGGATAAGGAGCCCTCACCCCCTCCTACAGAGTGTCTATATACATCCTGAATTGGCCTGGCTTATGAGGAAATGAAGAGGTGAGTGAAGCTCTTGAGCAGGCAGAAGCAGTGGCAGTTGGAGGATCTCGCTCCTTGCACAGAATAGAGGAAAAGTCTGCGGGAAGCAGCAGAGACACTGGCTGATAAATATTAAGATGCAAAGTATTGCCAGGAATCTATCATGAACAGAATGATGAGAAGTTTGCACAGTCAATTGTCAGACATTGAGAAGGACATGAGGAAGAAACTGTAAACCATACATGATCAACTTCATCACCTAGACAACAGAATTAAACAGGTCAACCTTAAGAAGGAATATCAGAAGAAGCAGATAAATACAGGGGCATTTCTGGCTCGTTCCAGCCTCACACTCAGTCCCCACCAGGAAGTGTGTATAGGGTGTCCTTAAAGAATAGGGAGACCATATCATGACAAGATAAACAGATCAAATATATCAAAAATCATTGAATTTTTTATTCTTCATTTTTTATGGAATTGGAGTTTGTTCAAGGGTGTGCTAAGATGGGTGGTATTTGTGATTGTATGTAGTGGGCTGGTCTGGGCCAAAATGTCAGGACAAATTTTTTGTCCCAGTTCAGCCCTGGATTAACCATATATGGGAATGTCAGCTGGCAAGCGCTGAAAGTTATTATTATTAATATTATTCATGATTGCCTTCATTTACAATAAAACATGGGAGAATTTATGAGAATAACCCAGCAAAAATGGAGAAAAAACAGAACGCTCTCCTAACATTCCCATATGATTCCCATTTGGTTGTTTTGGGAACCAAAAAAGAATGCTCTGGAAACTACAAATCCATCAGTGGTTAAAATGACTATGTTTTGGGTTTTTTCAACAACTCAGCCTGGTGGGTTAAAATTTGTAAGCCAACTTGCAGGGTTCTGTCCAATATGTACCCAGTGCTGTTTTTTTTAACCCAGTCATTTTTAGAGTGTAGACAGTTAACCAATTACAATACACAGCTAAACAGCTAAAGCTAAACAGTTTGGGAACATTGCCTAATTCTAAAGATAGATTTTGTCGAACCAGAGCCCGCCTGCACTTGTTCAGAAACAGGTCAGTGGTCCCTCTAAAACTTTTTAGAGGTTCCTGAGGCATATGGCATCCTCAGTGGTAGTAGTCCTGCTTGTGTTGATGCATATGAGACTGCTTCAGCACTGGGTTCAGGACAGTCGAGAGGTAATCACCTCGATGTGTCACCAACCTTTAGTCTGTGGTCCCACCTGACATTCCTGTGGGCAGATGTTCCCCTAGGGCAGGTGTCGAGATGCGTGGTTATTACAGCTAACACATTGAACATGGGCTAGGCCACTGTGTGGAACGCATTGTCAGGGCAGCCGATGCACTGTCTCACCAGGTCACAACTCGTGGGGAGTGGAGACTTCACTCTTGCGTAGTCCAGTTGATATGGAAAAGGTTCAGAGAGGCCCAGGTGGACATGGTGGTTTGCTTCTGCTGAATTGACCCATTGCCCACTGTGGTACTCCCTGACTGAGGCTCCTCTCGACATGGAGGCTCCTCTCTACTGCACAACTCTCCGTGACCTCTGTGTAAGTATGCATTTCCCACAGTGAGCCTCTTTACATAGGTTCTGTCTAAGGTCAGGGAGGAGCAGCATCAGGTTCTCTTGGTGGCCCCATTTCTCAGAGCTAATGCTTCTGACAGCAGCCTGATGTATTACCCTGAGCCAGGACCTTCTCACTCAGGGGCAGGGCACGCTCAGGCACCCCAGGCCAGACCTCTGAAATCTCCAAAGTCTGGCCTCTGATGTGACGTGGAAGACTTAGCAGGTGTTTCACCAGCAATGACTGACATTATTACTCAGGCTAGAGCCCCCTGTACTAGGCAGGTCTACACTCTGAAGTGACATCTTTTCGTGGACTGGTTCTCCTCCCGTCAGGAGGACCCACATAAACGCCAGATTAGCATTGTGCTGTCCTTCTTCCCTTGGGATGGCATGATCTGGTCATGAGGTTCACCTCATCTTTTTTTGGTTCTGGATGGCCTACAGAGGGTCCCGTTTCAGCCCTTGGAGGAAGCTGATCTCAGCGTCCTCTTCTAGTGGCGCTCACCTCCATTAAGAGGGCCGGGGTCCTAAAGGCATTCTCTGTGGCTAGTGACTGCCTGGAGTTCTGTCCCGGCTTCTTCCATGTGATTCTGAGACCACGGCCTGGTTACATGCCCAAGGTTCCCACTACTCCATTCTGTGACCAGGTGGCGAACCTGCAAGCGCTCCCCGCTAAGGAGGAAGACCTGGCCTTGTCCATGCTGTGTCCAGTGCATACTCTATGCTTTTACCTGGAATGTATGAAGAGCCTTAGATGCTTTGACCAGATTTTTTCTGGAGGTCAGCAGATGGGGAAGGCTGTCTCCAAACAGAGGTTAGCTCATTGGATAGTGGATGCCATTTCCATGGTTTAACAGTCACAGGGACTGCCAGGTCCACTGGGAGTTAGAGTACACTCCACAAGGGGAGCTGCATCCTCCTGGGCTCTGGAAAGGGGAGCTTCACTAACAGACATGTACGCCCAGCACCTTTGCAAGGTTTTATAGTTTATTGTCACATCACCTCAACACATGTGTAGAGGTGAGTGAAAAGCTTAAGTGCGGCTCCAGACAGTGCAAAACAGTATGTAAAAAAGGAAAAACAGACATGTAGCGGTACAAACAATATACATATAACAGTATGTAGTACATACAGTAACAGAATAGACAGAATATACATAATCATGTACATTTATAATATACATTTGTACACACAGTATGTGCGTTTACATATATATGTATACACACACACACACACAGTAATATATTGTGTAAAGTGTGCATACAAGACCAAGTGAACCGGAGCTTGTAATAAAACCTTGTTATGTGATGTGTGAGGTAGTTAAAGTTAAAGTGCAGTGTATGGAGAAGGGTGGGTGGGTTGAGATTATGTCAGTTCACACTAAGTAATCGGACAGCTTGAGGAAAGTAGCTGTCCCTTAGTCGGCTTGTGCGTGTCCGGATGCAGCGGTACCATCTGCCTGAGGGCAGTATGGAGAGCAGACCGTGACTAGGGTGGCTAGAGTCGCTGATGATCCTCCGTGCCTTTCTCAGACACTGCCTGTTATGGACTGTATGTCCATATGTTGTATCTACCACATGACACCTATAGTGAATATTGCAACCAATAGGATATGCCTATTGGTTATTCCTGTTGGTTCTTCCTCGTCAACGGAAGAGAGGACACTGTCCCAGCTTTTTGCTCAGCGGCTGGCCACCACTTAAGCCTCCCATTAAGGGTCAGGAGGCACCTTACATGCAAGCTGGAAGGTTAGGCTGTAGCCGAACACTTGTGATGCAGGCAAGCTGACGCGTGACTCATCTGTTCCACTTATCCCTTAACGCAGTTTAGCTCCTGTGGCTCTTCGTATAGGGGCACATAATGTCGTCATTGACAGCAACAAGTGACCGACAACAGGAATGTCTTAGTTATGTATATAACCCTTGTTCCCTGATAGAATGAGACATTGTGTAAGTCGTGACATCTTTGACTCCTCCACACAAACCTGAGTGAGTGTTGCATGTCTGGCCTTTTTACAAAAATCAGAGGCAATTGGGCTCCCAAGAATGAACCTGAATGTCGTCATCAACACGTCTCATTCCCTCTATCAGGGAACAAGGGTTACATATGTAACTGAGACAATATACTGTAACATAAAAGTAGTGTGCATGGTTTGATACAATTTAACAAATATTTTAGTTCAATCTCTGAAAAGGCGCTCTGTATCCCTTTTAAATTAGCATGAAATCAGCCATCATGTTTGAGGCTTAAGGGAGCTCTGTTGTTCCCTTATTTTTTTAAAGGTGAAACTGTTACTAAGGACCCTGAAGCAATACATAACAGAACTTAAGGGGGCACATAAACAGTTATGGGGAAATATTAAGTGACTGCCTTAAAAGCTCCTTAAGTGGACCCGTAGATTTTTTCTTGCAACCTGTGTTTCACTAAGAGTACCCTTTAACTTTTAATTAAGGGTTTTCTTAACTTAAGGGTGCAAATGGGTTCAGAAACTCATGTCTTTAAAAAACAAACTTTGAACACCTATTATAGTGTTCCCCAAAAACACAAGACTTTGAAAAAAAGAACCCTTTTAAAAGTGCTTAAAACAATGCAGATAATAGTTAGAACACAAAGACATACCTTTATTGTATATTGTATATTTCAAAACAATTTATGTCTCACTAAATACATGAGTAATGAGTATTTATATAGATTTTATTATTGAGAACAGTCTCACATATCATAAAAGAAAAACATGCCTACATAAAATGTACATTTCTGTATTGTCACATAATTTAAAAATATATATGCATTTTTTACCAACAACACTATACTGTACTGTCCATTATGCTAGACGCATAATTGTCTATAAAACTTTATACAGAAAATGTACATTCTATTACAGTGTTTTCAAAATAGACCGTTAACTGCATATAATATCATTTTACACATTTCCATTATTGGTTCGCAATGAATGTACAAAAAACAGTAAAAGCTTTAAAACAGTAACAATTTAAGGAATAATAGTACACAATCATCTGACAATGAGAAAAAGTGAAATCAATCCTAGTTAAGATTGTGAGTAAAGCACGGATACATTAACATGACATACATGATGAGCCATGCATTTTCATACAGCACAAATGGGAAGGCACAGTGATGAATGTTGAAACTGAAACTGCTGGAGGCTTTTTAGTGTCAGACAAACAAAAAAGTCTAAAACAAAAACAACTCTAAAACAAGTGTCATAAAAAGTATGCAATATTACGCAACATACAATGTTACTAAAAAGTAAAGTTGCATAAATTAAAAAAAGTAAAGCAGCTGAAAAGCAGCTGAAAAGCAGCAGATTGCGCTGTTTTAAAACAGGATTTTTCAGCAAAGCCGGAATTTTCATTTTTCTTTCTAGTTAACATTGCTAATGCTAATGTACATTTACATGCTATTATTATACATTTGACGGTATTGCAAACTTTTTCTCTTTTTGTCATGATATGGTTTCATATGGTCCCTGTTAATTGTCTGGCTTTAAATGATTAAATGTCTCTTGGTCTCAAAACAAGTGTATACCTGCCTCACAGATATCATCATCATTGCTTCCATTATGTGAGTTAATTATCACATAACCTTTGGATGTAATGGCAGGTAGCTTTAAAACAGCGCAATCTGCTGCTTAATTAAGATAAGTAGTAATGGTAATTTTTTTATTTCTTAATTATTTTAAAATTGTTGCAGTGTCATTGATTCAGTCATCTTTTTATTTTTCTTCTTATTGAGATCAGGCATTTATGAATACACTGTTTTTTGTGATCACATATTAAGCAATATAGCTATAAATCAATATTGTCTCAGTGGTCAAATAACAGTCTTAAAGACAATTACTTTTTACAGTTAGTAATGCTAATGTACGCCCTATGAAAGAAATTCACAATAATACAATGTATTCTATGCATTTTATAATATCCTGCTTTTTTCTTTTCTTGTTATTCCTTTTTTCTACTGTTTTTATGTCTTGGCTAGTTGTTCTGTACTTTTTTGTAAAGCTGCTTTGCAACCTAGGAACATTGCGAAATGCACTATAGAAATTGAATTGTATGTTTGTTTTTTAACATGAGAACTAAAACAAAAAGATTATCTGTTATTTGTTGTTAAATTTAAAATATTGTTAATAAGTTTATCTGAAAACCGCAGATGAAAGCTAAATGTTTATAATTATACTTCCTGTATCATTTTAACTCTGAAGTATTAGCAGACTCCACCACTGATTGTAAAATAATACAATTTGTAAAATAGTTCATCTACTTAGTTAGTAATTCATCTACTTGTTGTATCATTTTACACTAAACTGTGTACCAGCCATGGTTGTTATTAGGCAAAACAATAAGGTATTTAGATAAAATATCAGTTCATGTTTAAAGATTTGTCAGAAAGATAACTAAAATAATGAAACATCCAAAACGAATGTTTTAGAGTTAAGCAGAAAGTATGAATATAATTATAATATGAAAATGATTACAAAAAGTCATAATTCTACATTATGGGAGTCATTTGGTAAAATTTCCCCATTCAAAAGATCACCAGCTGAAGAGCGAGTTCTCTCCTAATGTCATGAAGTAGATTTGACATCCACCAGCCTGTATAGAACCAAAGAAGACCTGTAGGAAAACAAAAGTTACAACTTAATATTTATACATTAAGTGCAACAGTTCATCCAAAAAGCAAGACACAACAAATTAACACAGTAAACTTACAGCATTCATTCAAACAGGGGTCAACTATATAATGAACGCAGACTTATTTTTTAAGCCAGTTTTATTTGTTGGCCAAAACAGTAATTTTATATTTTTTGTTAATATGTTGTTTGTCCTTTGTTAATATGTTAACTTTTACATTTTTTTTACATTTTTGTATTTTTTTCTATGTTTATTTTTTGTTTAAAAATATTTAATAGGTTGTTTAATGGCAACTTCCATTTTGACATCTCATCCCATATAATGTGACAATTCACCCCACTATTGGGCACAGACCAAAAAGCTATTTTAAGACAACAAGGAATTCAAAGAGATCCATGTCTAAATACAAAAAAATCCAAATGGGTGTTTTGTGTGGGCAAAAATTATGACTATATAATAACTTTCAATCTATTTGTGAAACAAAAAATATCTGGCAATAATAAAATAAGGATATCACATTTTAGCAGTTCTACTCAATTATCTAAATATTTCTCTAGGGATGCAAAAGCAAAGCTTACTTTAATTAGTTAAATTTAATTATTTAATTTCCAGTCCTTGAACATGTAAGGCAAAAGCTTGTAATCCACTGTTAGCAGTGCTAACAATACAAAAGCATTCATATATATATTTGCTGATGAGAACAAATGTCTGTTGTGTGTATCTGTAAATTCACATGTGCATTTGAAGAACATTCTTACATTCTAATATTTTTCTAGATAAATAGGTACTAGGAGATCATTTTTTATGTGGCAGCCATAACAAAAATAATAATCTTACTTTGTCATTTCTCTCAGCCTTTTTGTGCATGAACACTCCCTCTAGGTTTCCTGTTTTGGCAGATCTCAGTTCAATTGCCTTCTCAACCCAGTCCATAACTTGATTTGACTGGAGATAGGCTGCAATAAAACACTGGAGCATAAATATACTTGGCAACACAATAGTAAACTAGAATAAGTTTGTGAGTAACTTATGCTGGCTTGGGAAAGCCTAGTCTAATGTTTAGGACTGTAGTAGTTGTAAAGATTGACGTTAAAAGGGTAGATGAATGGATGGATGAACAGATGGATGGACAGAGAAACAGACAGACAGACAGAGTACTTTAAAAATTTCCTGGATGGTTGCTAGGGTTTTAGAGGTGGATGCTATTTAGTTGTGAGTGTACTCAAGGTGGATGCTAGGCTGTTGCTAAGGTACTCAGGGTGGTTGCTATGATGCTATATTGCATCATGTTCTGATGATGAGATATGGATTATTCATTTCATTATGTGGTTGCTAGGGTGTAGCTACACAGATAACGGGGTAAAACTAATAGATGGATGTGTGTCTGAATAAAACTCTCATGCCCCTGTGATGTTCTGGTGCTGAGATATGGCTAATATATGTTGGTTACTAGGGT
The DNA here is from genome assembly GCA_036877525.1 of Chromobotia macracanthus. Classification (NCBI taxonomy): domain Eukaryota; kingdom Metazoa; phylum Chordata; class Actinopteri; order Cypriniformes; family Botiidae; genus Chromobotia; species Chromobotia macracanthus. The sequence continues at coordinate 6,246,405 of JAZGTH010000030.1, forward strand.
GCTTTAAATCATTATTAGGGCATGGCTGGACAGTTTCCATGGTGATAATTAAAGACTACTTGCTAGTCTAAGTCAAAAGAGGTCACCCACTTGTTTCAACGATGTTCTGATGCCTCTCACCTTTTCAATGGTTGCTAGGGTACTGTAACTGGTTGCTAGGGCATGGCTATGAAGTTGAATGTCACCAGTATCATCACCATTTGTTGGTGCTTGCTAAGCTGATCGCTATGAGCCCACCCCCAAATCTCTACAACATTCTGATGCTGAGCTATGAAGTCACAAATTTCAGCCCAATGTTGATTCTATGGAATTTTTCATCCACTTTTCGTATGCCCAAAAAACATTGTACACTCGATTGCTTAAAAAAAGTCATAGCACACCTCTCCATAATAAGCCGGTCAATTTGACCCCACATTCATGGGTTATGACAAACAGAGTGGGATGAGTTACTTACCGAAGTTTTGTAAGTAAGAAAAGGAGTATTGTTAGATTTTCCTTGAATTTGGCTGAGCAGTCTTGTCGTCAATGTACTAGAATACGGTTCTAATACATAAAGAAAAGTAACACAGACTGTAGTTTAGGGGAAAAGCCTTTATTAAAGATACTTGTGTAGCATAGCCTTCTTCTAGATCTTATCCCAAGGTACTGTCTGTGTGAGCAGACATTTATACGTTGTACCAAATGTAAATTCTTACAAAAGACAGGTGGTATTGGGACCTCCTACCAGAGACCCTAGAATAGACAATAGACAATCATTTTGATTATATGGGCCATTTGGTCCACACCCTTACAGATGCGTAGGTTAATTACATTAGGGCACAGATGCAATGCAAATGAATCTAAATGCGGACACATAATTACATCAAGGTACAGATGCAAGCCAGATGAATCTGAGTACAATGTTTCAATCCCCCCTTTATCATTTTTTGATCATAAAAAAACATTATTCTATCATGTACACATGCTGTATGCAGGTTCTAACTTGTGAAAGAAACAATATTTACAAAAGTTACGTGGTTGGTTGATGCTGCATTGACAAGTTGTTCTATACAAGGTTGAGATTGCATACGATGCTAGTGTTCTATAGATAACCTCTGATTTACTCCTAGTTGTACCGCATATTCATTTTTAGCATTATCACTTTCAGACCTTTGATCAGCAAGGTGAATATAGTCAACCCAATTAAAACTAAAAACAATTATTCAAGTACTGATTTCCCTACATTTCCTACATATTTTGTTATCCAATCAAAGAATCCAGAACTTGATATTGCTGATATTTCATGCACTACTCAAGGGACATTATTAATTTTGGAAATTACATTCTTCAAATCTCCAGTATTATTGGGAATGTAAGAACAGCACTCTATTCCAGTAATTGTGCAGGTTCCACTTTGTATGGATAGTAGGTAATCTAAAGCTGCTCTGTTTTGCAAGGCTATTATTCTAATAGCTGTTAATTCTTCTGAAATCTTGTTTAAGCTTAATGTTGTGTTATGGGCTAGTAGCTCAACTTCTTTGGAGAGGTCACCAATTTGATCCAATGCTGACATTACTCCATATGTGGGAAGAAGAACATCAAGAGCTCTTTTCCATGTGGACTGATAGTGAGTTCCGAAAAGATCTGTTGATCTTTGATATCTGACATTGTCTTGGAGCAATCCTCATGGCTGGAACTAAATGGCCTAGTGCACAGATGCCAGACCATGCACAGGGAAGTTGAGAATAAGCATTGTTACTACAAATCCTGTAAACTCCTACAGTGGTATGATATACTTCTGAAAAGGTTTGATTGTCTATAACCTTATGACAGTTCACAGACTCTCCAACAAGAACGGGGTCATTTTGTTGCACACACAATGGATATGGCCCAAGGGATAGAACAATTTTAACAGGTTAATCATCCATTCTCTGGCTGGATCTCACAAAGACTTCACTAGTTTGGTGTCATATTTTGGAGTGACAGGTACAGACATCATAGGAAAACCATGTGCAGTGGAATGTGATATATTAGTCTGTAGATGTAACAACCAGTCCTGTTAGCATTTTTGGCTGTACTAGCTGCATGTAAATGTTTTTGCTGTCCATGTCATCAATTTTGGCACCCAAAACGATGTTAATTAGTAAAATTAATATAGCTGTCATAATGAATAATGCCATTCTCAGAGTTCCCGTGATAGCATTGACTTGAATTAACTCTTGAATTATGCAGCAAGGGTCAGCTTGATGACGTGTGTGGTAGTGCAGGTCCTCTGGATCACTGAAGATCTGCGATACACAAAAAGAAAGGAAACATATCTTGCCATAGAATTTAGGTTTGAGCATTTATTACCTTTTACCATTGAAATTATCGCTATTTATTTTGTCAGGACTCACAGTGTTTTGTGCTATATATATGTATAATGTTTTGAACACTTTTAGTGTTTATCACTACAGTGTTTATCATGTGATGTTATCTTCATCCTCAGGCGACAAGCTAAAGCCTAAAAACTTTAGTCCCACCATATTTGAACTAATTTTCAATGATTTATGTGTATCCACATATTTCCAGACACTTTAACAGCCGCATTAGTGACTAAAAGAACTTGAAATGGACCCTCTTTGCTTTCAAAAGTAATCGCTGAGGTTTATGAATCATTACCCATTGTCCAGGTATTATACCATGCCCCCCTTCTGGGGGTGGCTCCCATACATCATGGACTTGCTTCTCGGCACCCTGTACTGTCTTTCACAGTATTGGACCAGGCTCTCAGATGTCAAGTGCACATCAGCTTTTCTTAAATCAACGGTGCCAGGTAGCGACACGGGACAGCCTGTGATGATCTCAAAGGGGCTTAGTTCAGGTTCCTTGTTATGAGTGGCTCGGATGCTGCAAAGTGGCTCGGTAGTACATCAGGCCAGGATATTCCTTCCTGGTGAAGTTTTGCAAGGCGCTCTTTTTTCATACGATTTGTGCTGTCTGTTTGTCCTGAGGCTTGTTGTCTGTAAGGGCAGTGTAATAACCATTGGATGTTCAACATTCGACATACATCTTTGCACCCTGTAGCTGTAAAGTGTGTTCCTTGGTCATGCATTCCTATGCATTCCGGTAGACCCCATCGTGGATGTTTTTGACCAGTACTTTAGCTGTGTGTGTTACCGTGCCATGTTTTGTTGGAAATGCTTCCACCCAAAATGAATCTATTATGACCAGTACATCCAGGAATCTCCCACTCTTAGGTTGTCTGAATGGACCAGGTGGAGCTGGTGTTCCCACAGCTGGGGTCTTGATCCTAGCTCCTGGATTGTTCTTTTCACATTTGATGCAGTTTCTAGTTACATGTCATGCTTGTGTGCAGAACTTGGGATTCTACCATACATTGTTAAATCTGCGGATCATTTTGTCATCACATCCATGACCCAACAAGTGAATTTGTGTGGCCAATAAGGAAGAGGCCATTCAGGAGCAACAGTCTGAGTACCATATTGCCAGATATTAATAGTCATTATGTAGTTTTGATCCATTTTCCATCCATGACCACTTTTCTTCTCTTGGTGATTCACTCTGCATTTGTTAGATATCTGAAAATCTTTCTACCGTTATCTCAATGCTGTCTCCACACCCCTCACGTTTGCAGCTTGTTTAGCAGCAGTGTCTGCTAGGGAATTCCCTTTGGCTTCAGTTGTGTCCTTTGTGTGTGCTTTACCTTTAGGATGGTGACTTCGCTAGGTAACTGAAGAGCTTCTAGAAGTTCTTTAAAAATGGTCAAGTTGTCCATTTTTTACAGTTGTTCCAAATGCAGTCATGAATAATGTTTGTCACCACAGCTGTCCAAAATCATGAACCACTCCAAACCCATATCTAGAGTCTGTGTATATGTTTGCTGTTTTATCTCTTGCTAATTTACATGCTTCAATCAGAGCCTGAAGTTCTGCTTGTTGGGCTGATGTACCTGGGGGCATCGAACCTCTTGCTAACCCTTCTGTGTCTGATGTCACTTCCCACCTAGCTTTTCTTACTCCATTTCACAGGCTGAAGACCCATCTGTGAAGAGGACCAGCTCAGGATTATGCAGTGGTACCTCTTTGATATGTTGATCTGTTTCCAGAGTGGTGACAATCTCCTCACATTTGTGATTATCTTCATCAGCCTCTATAGGTATCATCATAGTAAAAGGGTTAGAAACAATAACAATGTTACTTACCTCCAGCACAGGTAACCAATTTCCCCATCTGCTTGCTATTCTGAGGCTCTGTGCATTGTTAAGAAAGCATGTACTGCATGTGGACACTTGACAATGATCTCTTGATCTAACACAAGACTGAAGATCATCTCAATAGCCAGATAAACTGCTTGTACTGCTCTTAGACAAGGACTAAAATACATATTATCCAAAGACATATTATCCAGTTTTGCTGAATAATAACCCACCACAAACCCACTAACACTTTTCACCTCCATGTTCTTGTGTCAATATTACGGTCATTTATCCATCTTTCTCATTCACAAACATGATAAATGGTGTTTCTGTGTCAGGTATTTCTAGAGCAGGTGCTTCACTTAAAACCCTTTTCAGTCTCTGAAATGCTTTACCAGCTTCTTCACTAAAGAAAATTTATCCTTTGAATGTGGATTTCTGTTTAGCAAATCATAAAAGGGCTGCACAATATCTGTATAAGAGTCTACCCAAGATCTGTTGTAATTGCAGAGTCCTAAAAACTTCCTTAGTTCTTGGACCGTTGGATATCTTCTGCCCTAAATAGCTCACTTCTCTTTGCATGATCTGAGCCTTTTCTAGGCTTGCTGTGTGGTCTTTACAGTTTAGATAATCCAACAGAGCTTTGACATTCTTCTTATGTTCCTGTGCAGTCTTTGAAGCAATTAGTACATCATCCACATACTGTATGATTTCAGATGTCACAACTGACATATATGGAGATGTTAAATGTGTTCTGAGAGCTTGATGATAGACAGTAGAACTGTTGTGGAATCCTTGTTGTAAACGTGTCCATTGGAATTGTTGCCCTGCTGTAAAAGCAAGCCAAGACTGAGATTCAGCTCCAAGAGGAGCCAAGAAGCCATACAAGAAGCCATTAGCCATATCTAGGACAGTAAACAACTCATGTTCAGTTCTTCAATAAGAACTGAACATTGAAGTCATTTATTTTTGCACATACATACAGTCCATCATCTTTTTGATGAACTACCTAGCAAATGTTGCAAAGAGGGGTTGTCTAGTTTCCCCCGAAGCTCAACTGCATTAAGTAGAGATTGTTTCAGTTCCTGTGTGAGAATCACAGAATCACAGACCATCCATCTCTCCTGACGTTTGCCCCTAAATGCTGTGTCTTCCCATAAGCCCTTTTGATGTCTGGCAGGTCCCATGTTCCACGGTCTGACTGCTTAATGTTTCTGGCGAACATCCTTATAGCACTTTGCTCTTCCCAGCCTTTTGTCCAAATTTATATTTACGTTATTCATCATTTGCTTAATGGTTACATTAGGAGGCTCCGTTCCATGCCATTCTGTTGTTGGTTTTATTACAGGGCTTTCACCATTGATTTGTGAAGACTTAGCCATGTCAGTACATGAGATGTGCTCTCAAGTTAAAGAAACAGAACAAAGGTGTTAATAGTGCTTATTTAAATGCCTGAGATCCACAGATCAACTTTTAAAATGATCTTTAATGTGGTTTTAACATTGAGCAATAAATTAATCTACACCAATTAATTGTTACACATAGGAAAGCAAATAATTTATATAGAGATATTAACAACTATCTGCATATCGTAAAATATTATAATATTACTTTTGCTGTTCAAATTGTTCTTTCTGAATCCAATATCAGAAGGCTTAGTTTACCTTAGTACACTTTAAATCTTTCCATATGTTTCAATAGAAGGCAAATTAACTTACAATTCCTTCATTATGGACCTCAGTCATCTTGCTTGTTTTTCTAACCTTGTTAGAATTTACCTTTTATTTTTTAAGCCAAATAGTGGCAACTGATTAGCACCCAGTCAAGAACCCTAAATTCTTGCAGCAATATCAGTTCCAAACTATTTCCAATATTACAGCCCAAACAGTATCAACTGATTAGCACCCAGCCAAGAACCCTAAATGCTTGCAGCAATATCAGTACTTCTACAGCTTCTGCAGTTTCTGGATGATTTGATACGATTGTTTTTAAACAATTCCTACAAACAATTAGAGAAAGGACCAAGCCTCTGCTTCTACAGTCTCTAAATGAACAGACCAAATTGTTTCTTTAACAATTCATACAGACATCAGAGAAAAGACCAAGCCATAGCTTCTACAATCTCTAAATGAATGGACCAAATTGTTTTAACAATTCATTTAAACGCCAAAGAAAGGACCAATCTTAATAAACAATGCAACATTACATGTACACTATGAACACTGGTCTGCTTAGGTTTTGTAAGATGTTCTTTTAGAGAGCTGATAAGTTTCACTCACCAAATGAGGATCTTTAAGAAAAGGTCCAGATTACACAAAGAGGTTCTGTCTCCAGACTTACACTATTGATCTTTAGTTGAAGTTATAGAATCTCCCAGATTCTGCTGTTCACTTCTTGTTGCAGATGATGAGTTCTTCTTATCTGTCTCTCCTGGCTGGCTCGCCAAATTGTTAGATTTTCCTTGAATTTGGCTGAGTAGTCTTTTGGCTTGCCAATGTACTAGAATATTGTTATAATACATGAAGTAAAGTAAGCCAGACCATAGTTCAGGGGAAAAGCCTTTATTAAAGATACTTGTGTAGCATAGCCTTCTTCTAGATCTTATCCCAAGGTACTGTCTGTGTAGGCAGACCATTATACCTTGTACCATATGTAAATTCTTACTAAAGACAGGACCACCTACCAGAGACCCTACAATAGACAATAGGTGGGTCATCCTGTGTATTGTCATTTTGATTTTATGGGCCATTTGGTCCACACCCCTACAGATGCATATGTTAATTACATCAGGGCACAGATGCAATGCAAATGAATCTAAATGCAGACACATAATAACATCATGGTACAGATGCAAGCCAGATGAATCTGAATACAATCTTTCAGTGTCCAAGAGAGTAATAGTAATGCTTTGCTTCGATGTTTTGCTAGTAAGCTTAAATACAACAACAGTAAATATGTTTTATGTGGTGCTTGCAGTGGAAAAATTCAGGCCAGAATATTTCAACAATATTAACATGTTACCATGATACTAACATGATTGAACATGATTCTAACATGTTTTAGCATGATGCTAATATGATTTATCATGATGTTAACATGATGATAATATGATTTAGCATAATGTTAGCATGTTTTACAATTTTAGCCACCGTTTTAACATGACAGCATCACATTTAAGCATAAGTTAGCATGACAACATGTTTTTGCATGATGCTACAGCATTTTAACATAATGCTAACACATTTTAACATGAAACTAATGTGTTTTAGCATCAATTAACATTATACTAACAAGTTTAGCATTAATTTTGTATGATGTTAGCACATTTTAGCATGATGGTACTTAGATTGATTGCTAGAGTGTTATTATTGTTATGTGGTTGCTTGGGGTGTACCACCCCAAGGTACTTGGGGGTGGTTCCTATGCTGTTGCTAAAGTACCTGTGGTAGTTGTTAGGGTGTTGCAGTGCAGTTGCTAGGGTACGCTGGGTGGTTGCAAAGTTGTTATGCAGTTGCTGAGGTAGTTGGGGTGGTTGTTAGGGTGTTGCTATGTGGTTGCTAAGTGGTGGCTAGGGTACTAGGGGTACTTAAAACATAAACACAGTTTAACATTAATTAGCATGATGCTTCCACATTTTAACATGATGCTAGCATGTTTTAGCATTAATTAGCATGATGCTAAGTGTTCCTGTATCTCAGTTGGTAGAGCATTGCACTAACCACGCAAAGGTTGTGGGTTCGATTTCCAGGGGGCACATGCACTAACAAAATGTGTAACTTCAATGAACTGTAAGTCACTTTGGATAAAAATGTCTGCCAAATGCATAATTGTAAACGCTAGCATGTTTGCGTTTATGTTCAGCCTCGTTCTGATGTGCTAATGTTCAACCTTGTTTCATGCATGTATAAAAATGCTTCTATTGTTCATCCTGTACCTAGCATCAGAATGATTTACACTTATAAATTTAGCTTTGTAGATTTACAACAAAACATTAAATGCTCTCTCTCTTTCTTAGTTGCTTTGGATAAAAGAGTCTGCTAAATGAATAAATGTAAATTGTTTATTAAGGGTCTTCGCCCCTCTTGAAATTGTTAGTTTTCTTATTATACTTCTTCCGCTCAGGAAGTCTATGGCAGCCCATAGAACCGTAAGTAGGATAGTTATGAAATTAAGGACAGATAAAGGCAGTGGTCTGAATTGTAACCATAGCCAATTTGGAGTCTCTAACTCAAACCTTCTAGCGCCACCAACAGTTTAAATTTTACTCATGTTTATGCCCATAACTTTTGACTTGTAAGTCCAGAAACAAAATAATTTTTTCCTCTGAATCCTTGGCTCATGCCTATTCAAACCCTATGATGTAATTTTCCGTCATGACAAGTTTTCTGCCATTTTGGATTTTCCAAGAATCCTACTTTTTCAAAATCCTCCTAGGCCATTTGTCTGATTTGCATGAAATTTGGTATGTAGCATCTACAGACACTGCGGACAGAAAGTTATCAAATGTTTTTTTGATTAAACCAACCGTTCTCAAATAATGCGCAAACGAATTGGATGTGAAGCTGTATCTTCAAAACGCATAGGCATATTGACACCAAAACTGGTGTGTGTCATCACAGGCATAACTTGCGGGGGCATGCACAGTTTCGGCACAGTGCCAATTACTGGTGCCGAGATAAGAAAAAATGGCTGTTTTGGCATATAACTTTTGAATATTTTGTCCTAAAATCATGATGCTTATGGTCTTAATTGATTCCTTGAGGCATGCCGAGTCAAACAATATCCAATTTTCCTTTGTCTGCCATCTTGGGCGTCGACCATTTTGAATTTTGTCATTTTAAAATGCTGTGTTTTACGAATTCATGAATGTATCTTTACAAAACTTGGCTTGGTTCATAGAGGCCATGTTCTGAGAGGACCTGTAAAGTTTAAGGTCAGTGTCCCCTAGTGGTCAAGAGATATAACGAATTTATGAAAATGACTATAGCATGTCCTATGATACCAAATTTGCCATATTGCACCTTATTCCTGTCCACCATATTAAATTTTATTTAAAACCTACTTTTTCAAACTCCTCCCCAAAATTTGTCCGATTTGTATGAAATTTGGTATGTAGCATCTAGAGACACCCCTGAAAAAAGATTTTTGATTGATCAAATGGTTCTCGTATACTGTATGCTGTATCTTTGCAAAACTTTAGTGCTTTGATATGAAACTTGGTTCATCAAGGCCATGTTCTGAGAGGACCTGTAAAATTGTAGCTCAGTGCCCCATAGTGGTCAAGAGATATATATCAAAATTTATGAAAATGAATATAACATGAAAAATTCAACCTATTGTCATTTCAAATAGATCATTAGTTTTGCTGGCTTATGTCAAATCCTACAATCCCAGATTTGTCAAATTGCATCTTATTTCCTGTCCACCACTTTTCCGAACTCCTCCCACAAATTTTGTCCAATTTGTATGAAATTTGATAAGTAGCTTTTAGAGACAACCCTGACAAAAAGTTATTATAAGCTTTTTGATTGATCAAACGGTTCTCATATACCGATATATATATGTCGTTGAAGGGCTTGACCCCGTAATTACTGCTTGCAGCTATATTTAGTTATTATTATTAGTTTTAAAAGTTTGCTATCAGGGAATAACATACTTTGGAAAGTTGCAACTGGCCAATCAGAATTAAGTATTTTAAAGCACTATGTAATAATACTTGTTACATAATACAATTAAAGAAACTCCCAAAGTCACCAGAATTAATGTTGTTTTTGCATTTGTAAAGTACTTTGCTAAAAGTTTTGGGGAGCATGTGACCCAGTGATGGTCCAACTCCAGAAATGCCTCAGGGGAGTTTAACCTCATTAAAAAATATATAATGTAACAGGAACAGTTTTCCTGTAAGACGTTAGATGTTGTCTTTTCAAATATAATCAAATAACATCAAAAGTCAAAAATGTCAAAAGTCTAATAAATCTAAAGCAGAGCAGTACAGTCACAAGCAAACTTGAGTATAAAATGACTAATAATATCCACAGAATACAGACATGACCTCTGTTCTATGGGCAGAACTATTGTTTATCAGCCCTGCAGATTGCTTCCTGTGTGCTGCATGGCTTATCCTATATATCCTGGCAGTAGACTTTCTCTACAGGTGTGGTGTGAAAATTGCTTAATTTCTGCATCACTATGTGCTTTAATGTAAATTCAGTATGCCTTGTCACATTAAGCTAAACATGTATGTTAATACTCTGTTGTTAAAAAATGACAAACTACTTCACTTTTCAAAAAAGTGTCCTGTCTGAAGGAAGCTAGAAAATCTTTCAACTTTGTTGTCCTGTGATTGTACCTAATCTCAGGAAGAGTATGTACAACACGAGAATACAAGAATGAGATATGATATATATAACTATAACTATAATCTATAAAGCACTTTTAACATGAAGCAAACTCCATCCACAAGAATTATACTGGTAACACATAACAAAGAAATTCATCCACAGAGAAAAGCGTTTTCCTCTCAACCCACCTGAATCCCTCACAATGTTCAAGAAATGTCTATAAACGTTAGCTACAGTATGTAATCTGGTTACTAAGATGGGAATGAAATGCTGTGTCCTGATGTTTACACTATGAAACAAATTTCATATTTATAGACTATCACAGGGTAAGGTGGCATAGCAATGCACACCACAGAGAACTTATAAAGCTCCTGTATTAAGGTCACCTGATTCTGTTACCTGACTGCTGCAGACAATTTCAGACAGCCAGGTTACACGTTTAACCTGAAATGTCCCCTTTTGAAGGAACTCAATGCTGTGTAGGATGTTGACGCTATGGAAACCTTAACACCCACTACGTCACACTAAGGGGGATGCCTACCCAACAAGGCTTTTTTAACACTTGCACAGCCGATTGTTAAATGCAAAATGGACTAGGTCAACCCTGAAGCACCTATGATCCTGGGGTTCAATCTATGTCCAGACAATAAAACCTTATGAAAGGTCAGCCTGCTGCACAAACATCATGCAAGAATGCACCCCTAGACAGTTCTTTAAATGGTCAACCGGGTCGGGTCTCATTCTATTAAATCAGGTCCCAGATCTGTTAACATTTTAAGTAATACCCTGGTTGATCAGAAAAGACTGGTTGTGATCAAAGTCAGACAGCACCGATGATAAGAGTGCATGTTTTGTAACATTAAAATGCCAAAGTATGAGCCAGGAAAAAAAAATGTGCATCAGGGCACTAACTATTTCTATGGAAACCAGAGCATCTGCAGTGATGTGATGACTACCAACTACCAATTGGTTCTTTTATTTTGAACCTACGACAACTTTGTTAGTTTCCTTTTCTACTGTATAGTAGTATGAAAAAACCTTGATGTATCTAAAAATCACAGTCAGACTTGTCTCAGCACAGGTGATAGCAAATTATTAATGCTAATGTAAGTGACACTGGCACTGAATGAGCGCTGTTATAGTTCTAAATGGCAAATAGTTAAAGTTATTATGCAAAATACAAAAAAACTGCAAAGTTGCATTTGTCTTCCATCACTTTAAGTGGATTAAGCATGCTTCTTAAATCAGCAAAAAAGGAATAACATGGATGTTTCAGGAGAAGGATGGATTGCATCATGATCAGGTACACGGGAACATAGCTACTAACATTATGTAAGATACAAACTTTTAAACGAACTGGTTAATAGCAAGCTATGAAATCTGTGCTGATCAGGTCTGTGTATTTTGTCTGGATCCGTGTCTAGCTTTCAAATAATTGATGGGTCCAGGTTCTGAGTATCACATTTTTAGCATTTTCTTGGTCACATATGGGTTCAGGTCCCAGAAAATAGACTGATCTGGGTTGGTTCCAGGCGTCACATTTTTGCATCTTTTAAGGGTGGGGAACAATTTTTTGAACCTGTGAAGACCTTTAATTTATACCTTGAGGAAAGCAGAGGCTAGCCTTGCCCTGTGGAGGGAGCTCTGGGTCTCAGAATTGTCTCAAAAATCTCAGTTATGAAACCAGCTAGACCCAAAATTTTCAAATCTTTGGCTGGGGGTTAAAGATCAACTCCTGCACTTGAGACAGAAGGTCTTTATGAACAGAAAGCTCCCAGGGAGTGGTGTCCAGGAGAGACATTTGATCTGAGAACCAAACTAGGGCTGGCCAGAACAGAGCCACTAATAATAGGTGGAGAGCAGGTGGGTTTCCTCTACAATGATGCAGACGAAGAGGAGAGGTAGCCCACAAGCCTTTCTTCGACCTTGTTCTTATGCAAGCACAAAACTGTAATCAACCATAACTGTAATTGCCTATACATACAAGCCGAGTGCAGATTATTCCAAAATTCTGAACGCCTTAGTGTGGAGATCAGGGAAGAATGGGAGATTTAGGCAGGAAGAATGAGAGATTTAAGCAGGAAGACTGCACCTGCATGCATGCCCACATCTAACTCAGATCCAGCATTAGATCCTCATTTGGATCAGACGAAATTCAAAGCAAAGACACAAGCCATCTTCTTGTCGACACATAGGGCAATATCTATGGCCCAGCAGAGTTCTTTCAACACCCCTCCCGCCCATTTCGTAGCCTGCAGAATGCTGTGCATTTAGACTAGAAGTGTTTGAGATGGGTCTCAGACTCGGGTTTCAAAGTCACCCAAAGCTACTTGGGTTGACTAAGCTATGTTCAGTTCATCAGAACTTGGTGACGCAGCCAATAACATATGTTCATGCAGATTGGAAGAAAAACACAAAGTGACCTTCCAGATCTGACATAAACACATAGTAGATAGGAGACAGAGCAAGACAAATGGAGATACCTGTCTCAATGTATCTGCCTCTGCTAACTCATGCCCAAATGATCAGTGCTGCTTCATTGCCTCGGCAAACTTACAACACAAGCCATGGGAGAAAGATCTCATAGAGAGTCAGGTGGGAACAGAGCATTCTTATCACGAGACTTATCACAAGTGTGCTCTACTCCTAGACAAAGATTAATAGATTGAGGGACAGGGTGGCATGCACTTTCTAAAGTCTTTTGTTAGTTTGTTATATTTTGCCCACACAATATACAAAGTCTGTTCAATTTCATACACTACCTCAAACATACAGCGTCCTGTAGACAAAGAAGCTGGTGGCATTTAATGCAGGTGCCTTTTAAGGTCTTTGTGGTGTGCATTGCTAAAAAACCTACAATAGCCTATGATTTCAGGCGCTGAGACATCAGTGCACACTGGAAGCTGTCCCAAAGTGTCAACACCATGACACAGTGTTATATTCCATAAACAAGCACTTGACTAAAGACTGTTGAATGTGCTCTGGTTATTAGTTAATAAAGAATTCGCTCTAATCCTCTTCCACTATTTATTCTTTCTTTCCCTCTTCTAGTCTGTATTTATCTGAACAATTGTTGCTTTTTGTATTTTAGCACTTTTCATGCTATTACCTCTTTAGGATGAATGGCCTCATTGTACTACTCATCACTTTCGATAAAATGGTCTACTGAATGATCATGTAAATGTTACATGTGGCTTTGGAACATTTCTGAACACTATCTTGGATGTTCTAACTAATACAATCTGCAGTTGTGTTATATGAAACTCACTGACAGAGGCAGGCTTCTCCCCCCACTGCAGCACCGTTTCCTTGGTGATGCAGCCATAGGTGTCAATATAGACACCCTCGTCTTCATAACACAGCAACAGCTTCATCCCACTGCTGCTGGGGAGGATGATAAAGGCATGAGGCCGAATCAGACCCTGGATCTGAAACACACACGCATCCTATTTTTAGACAGAAAGACGTGAACTGATTATCTTCCTCCTAGTGCAGAAGGAATACATTCACAAGCAAATCACAAGGAATAAGGACAGAAAATATTCCTTAGCATCAAGAGAAAAATTGTATTATTCCAGTTGGTATTTAACTAAACATCATGTAATTAGTAGAAATGCTGTTCACACTTCATAAATGTACACAGTAAGTGCAGTACATGTTTTTACCTTAATTGTTACTAAATTACAGCAAACTACAGCAAAATTATTATTGGCAATTAACAAAATCTGTCATTCTATCAATTACTCCAGATAGTAATTTAGACTTTTAGTTTAAGCTACATTTAGCTACATTTTTAGAATATGGGGATTTTTTAACAGCACTAAACAGCATAAATTCTGTGTTCTTTATTGATAAACAAGTAGTTTGAACCATTTTTAAGATCACATGCAGTTTTAGAGCGGTGCTTGCATGTCCAAAACTCCTGCTTAAATACTGCTTATCTACTTAGATCATACTAACAAAACATTAAAAGGGAAATTCTAAATACAATTGTTTGCATTTTAATGTCTATATTATTAAAACATTACACACACACCACTGTACTTGCCTGACTAACAGATAAATTCACACACACTTTGCAGCTATCCCTCTGTAGAGCCACCACAATCCTGAGCATCAACACAGGCATCCAGAGCCGCAGAGCAATCTTTATCCTCTGCCGCGGGATTCTCATCAGCACTAGCCGCGCAAACACAACACCACAAACAGAGTGTGTGTGTCCAAAGAGAGGCAGATAAGCACCACAGCAAGAGCAGGTGGAAGAGAAGTGTGTGGGAAACAGTTTACTGATGAGTGTGAGAAAGTGAGCCAGCTGTGTGAAAAATGCAAACAATCAAACACAGGAGTTTTAAAACAAATGTGGGTGAGTGAATGAGTAACAAAGTGACAAAGAATGAAGGACAGAATGAGAGAGTATGGTGAGAAGATATTTGCAAGTAAAGCTACATCATGTAGAGCCACCCACACCCATGATCTAGCTGCTTCACGTCACTGTTTTACACTAAATTTATCTACTGCCTGTTGTTAGAAAAAAAATTGTCAAATAACAGGTCATTTCAATGGACTTGCCTGGGGAACATAGCGAAGGAGTTATTTTTGGACCAGAGATCATTTTGGAGAAACTAGCACACGTTGGCACACACATACTTGGATTTTGAGGGTGAACTATCCCATAACTATGTGTGACACCTCAGTGGAAGGTGAAACTGCCTTGGGTGAATGCTCCCTGTGCTGGATTTACTCTGAAGCTGAATGCTGGTGTGTGGGGCTGTCAGTATTGGAGTGAGATTTCACTAAGCTATGCCACACTTTGTTATTGTTGCTTTTCTGGGACAAACCTGATGATTTTCAAATCTTAACCAATTTTAAAACCATGGGAGACCACAGACATAAGAACAGTTTCATTATAATCCTCCAAATGAAGAAGATTGTAGTAACAATTTCACAGTGGCGCAAGATCTTGCAAAAACTTGTTTTTAAATGTGACTTCGGAAAAAATGAAAACTCTTGCATGTCATATCATAACGACAACCATACTGTTGCCATAGTTACAAGTTGATCTCTCTACTTTTGTGACAGGCTGGTGGCTGCCATGTTTCAGCTATAAAATCAAGTAACATTTTGGACTGTTTCGAAGCAGCTTTTCAGAAAACAACTCTTGAAGTATTCACTTAAAACTTCAACTAGCACAGAGTGGAACATTGGTTGCCAGTGACAACTGTCAATAATACAGTTTTGAGGTCATTATACAAAATAATTTGACCATTTAATAAGTATTGAGTATTAATCTGGATTAGTATTATCTAAATTCCCAGATTACAGACTAACCCCATGTCAAAATATACTGTAAGCAAACTTCTGCATTGTATAACATCTTCAAAATAGTACACCAACCAAGTAGGAAATGCAAAATTTATTGCTTGGAAAGCAGAACTCCTTTCCTGTCCTCTAATGCCTAATCTAGCAAAAGACTGTTGAGCAATAGGGCACAGGTTGTGGGACATGCTGTAATCCTTGAAAACTACATTAGGTAAAAGACAATACAACATAGAATACAAAATATAACTAGAAACAAGGATATTTAGGTTTATTCTGACCACAAAATGTTTTATGAATTAATGGCTGCCGAGAGCAACAATTTCAGCAGTGTTGAGTCACCATTTGAGTTCCAATGTTCCAACAAGTTCCAATGTCAAATCCTGAAAACTAAAGCATTGGAAAATAACAGTGGCCTGCTGCAGGACTTACATGAACTTACATGAACAGGCGGGTACAGATCGAAGGGTGTGCCTGAATAAATATCAATGACATTTAATCTCTGGCTATTCTCAACTGTCAGGTCAAGTGAGAGGGGCTTCTGAAGCAGGGAGGTGAATGACTGCCCAAACATATAGAAGAGCTGAGTTATTATTTTTAATCTATAGGAAAATAACAAATACTACTTGCAAGTTTATAAAACAAAATACAAGCATCCTGTGTTTCTGAATCCATGCAAGCGTTCAAAAGAGCAATCTAAGTAAAGTGTTACAGTGTAAATATAGACAACAAAAGCTCATTTCAGAAATGGAGTAAGTCTCTCAGGGCATCAGTGAAATAGGACACATACTCTGAAGTGACCTATTTACAGAGACAAACCCAACTACATTATCCATCATTACAAGAATATCTACATATCTCAATGAAAGGTGATTAGAAATGCTGGATAGTTTTAAGATGAGTTTAAAAAGTATGTTTCAATATTGATGAAGGGAGAGAACACAGGAACAGAACAGCTTAACATAAATGTATTTTATTTGAAAAAAAACTCCAACAAGGAGGCAGAACAAAAACCAAACAAGACTAAAAATACCTTGATTGCTGAGCTCAAACAACATATGATGCAGGATACTACTCTCTACAAGAAACAACAAACAATACACCAGCGCAAGACAGCAGACACAAGGGCAATAAATAGGGAACAAAACAAGGAGGGTACCGATGGCAGAAAGGTGAGGGGCAGGAACTAATGATGGTATAATTAACAATGAAACAAGAGGGAAGGGTCAACACTCAAGACAGGAGATCACATAGCACAAAGTAAACAAATAATGGACATGTGCTTCCACACAAAGAAAAGCAACATACAGATCACAGGGGACACAAAGTTTGAGTCTAGAATCTTGACTCCAAGACTCAAGAACCAAGACTAGGATTGAGTCAGGATCCAAACATCGTGCTACGACCCAAAAACAGGGCTGTCAGGATCCTGGCATAAGAATTTAGTAAAAACCCAAGACAAGGAAGGAAACCCAAGACAAGACCCTGACAGTATGACACTTATGAATGTTAATACCCCCTCAGCTTTGGTTGAAAGCAAAGACAGGTGAATCTCAAAAGACCTGTGAAAAACATTTTGTTCACATTTCACCCCATTACAAATGCCAAAAATGCCCAATCACAAAACATTTAAGAACCAAAATTATCGATGAGGAGCCACGTAGCACCATGTTCAGTGTAAGCTTTCATACATAACACACTGGAGAAATATCGTATAAGAGCGTAAGGGTCCACTTCATATCTACAAGACAAAGATAATGAAGACAAAATGTGTGTTTAAAAAGTCATGTTGATTGATTAACAGGATAAGGTGCAGGTGTTTGATTAGGACTCTGATTAGGACTGAGCTGTGATTGTCTGGGGTGAGAACTTGGCAAGTCTGTGACAGGTAGGGAATTTCGGCAGAAATAGGAAAGTCATATGTACCTAGTAGTAATTTATGGGCTAATTTTTGGTGAACTGCTTCTTTAAGGCAGCTTGCACAAAAACAGCTTCTTTCCAGTTCACACGGTGTGCGCTGGATGCAACAGGATGTGTCACGTGATTTAGCACGCCAATAACTGTGATACAGCACATTTTGGAGCCTTGATTTAAAGGTTGTTGTATTATTTCTGAATAAAATAACATGCTTAAGTATTTTAAGTTTTTTAAAAGAAATTTAAAGTATTTAATTACAAATTACATGTGATTTTTTTGTCCAGCAATACAAATGACAAAACACACAAAAGTAAATAAATATGCTTTTTAAATACATTTAATTAAAAAATACTGTCCATCTCTGCTCATGAAGCACTGAAGCTTTCCTCTAATTGTTTCAAAGCTTCAAAGCTGTGATTCAAAGCTTCGAAGCTTCAAGAGTGTTGAAAACAGTGCCATCTGTTTGTTAGGGAAAAAACAAAAGGGTAGAAACTGTTGGAAGAAGCTGTGTTGGATAAAACAGCCACCATATACTCCATGGTATTGATGTTACGTGCACAAATGAAAGCCTGACATGTGTGTGTATGTGCTGAATTTCTCCATACAAAGTATATTATATATAAATACCAACACCATTAAATACTCAATTAAAATATAGCTACAAGCAGCAATTACAAGGTCAAGCCCATCAATGGCATCAAGGGAAATATTTGCGGACATGAGATTAAGAAAAGCAGTTAAAGAAAACATAAGTAAAACCCATTACAACATATTAAAACAATTTATAACTTTTAACCAATATGTGGCACTGTCACCACAGCTGTCAGGATGTTGTGAGAATACACCTAATTTACAAGTCAATACACAAAAGATTCAGCTTATGTTTTGTAAAGATTCAGCCTGATTTCCATTTTATATGCTCACCATCAAATTCATTGACACAATATAAGAGAATGATTCCATAAGTTTGTCTTAGTGTCTCTAGATGCTACATAACAAGTTTAGTGCAAATCAGACAAAAGCTGTGTAAGGAGTTCGAAGTATGTTTTAATATAATTCAAAATAACTGACAGGAAGTAGCGTTGACTATGACAGATTTGGTCATAAGATATAAAATATAATATCTCATAAAATATGACTTAAAATATAAGTTATAAAATATAAAGGAAGAAGTCACATGACAATATGGCAGTTCAGTTGAACGTTATAAGCGTTAAAATATTTTTTATATCTTTTAACCACTAGGGCGCGCCAACCGAAAACTTTGCATGTTTCTCCGAACTTGGTTCTGATAAACCATATTAAGTTTCGTAACGATTTGTTATTGTGTTCCATGAAAACTGCATTTTACACAAAATTAAAAATGATCAAGGTACAAAACGGCCGACCATGGAACACTGGATATCATTTAACTCCTAATGTCTCAGGAAATCTAAAGAGACTACACTAATAACTTTTATAAACTTTAGTCTTTTGTCATAAACAAAGAAATCTATTTTTTTGTATCTATGGACCAATAGGTGCTGTTGTGACAAAACTGTGCATGGTATCTCAGGTCAAGGCTGGGATGACACATACCAAGTTTCTGTCAGGATCCTGGCTTCCTGTTCTGAGTTTTTCTTGATTATCTTGCCATAATCCTGACATCCCTTGTGTTCTGTGTCAGAGCATGTTGTCTGGATCCTGACTCGTTCTAGTCTTGGTTCTTGTTTCTAGGAGTCGGGATCTGAACTCATGCTCTGGGTCATTGTTTTCTGTGGAAGCACATGGCCTCTGTTTTGTTTACGCCATGTGCTCTCTAGTAAGCGCGTCTTGGCCCCGCCCCCTTGTTTCCTTGTTAGTCTTGTTATCGGTCTATGTCCTGCACCTGTTTGTACTTGTGCTTTCCCATATTTAATGCCAGTGTCTTTTCTGTCTTGTACGGCTCGTTTTCGGGTGTTTTTCGTGCAGTTCGTATGGTTCATACGTTCGTGTTTTCTAGTTACTTGTTTCGGATTCGCTTACAAAAAAAAACAAAACAGCCCTGTCTTGTCTTGTTTTTGTGCCGTTTTTTCCCCTCCGGGTTTTCGGGTTTAGTTTCGCTTTTGCTCCGGTTTGTGGAGGTGTCTTTAGTTCTATTTAAAGCTTGTTTTGTTTCTCGTTTTGCCTATTTTATAAATAAAGACTTTCTGTTCAAACTCTGTCTGAGACTGGGATGATTTAAATGGAGTGTATTGATTAAAGTTTAAAGTACAGTACTCTCCTCACAAACTAACCAATAAGTCTTTGAACATTCTGACACCCAAAACAAAAGGTGCACATAACTAGACAGAAAGTGAGGCTTTGTTTAGTGTTGATTGTACAATTCTACATTTACATTCAGCAAATGCTTTTATCCAAAGCAACTTGCAGTACATTCAAGTTACACATTTTTGTGAGTACATGTTCTCCCCTTGGAATCAAACCCACAACCTTAGTGTTGCTAATACAATGCTCTACCAACTGACTTTTGTTTATGCTACTTTTGTTTTAAATTGCCACAGCACACTGTTTCAGTAATGTGCATTTCTTTTTCCTTGTATAGTGTAGTGGAGATTGTTAGCTGTTTAAATGGTATTGTGGGAAGTAATTTTGGGTCATGTTTTAAAACAATGCCACTAACAAAATATTTAAAATTCCCACTTTACCTTTATTCACCCCACTGAAGAATGGCCTCTACTATAATATGAGACTTACTTTGAAATCCATTAACTTGTCATATGGCTTGTGAGTCCATGCAAAGACCTCCACTGTGCTCCTAAAAGCAATAACCATGAACCTGACATTTTCATAGTAACTGAAATCAGGCAATACAGTGCACTTAAGACATACATATTTTTGATCAGTTTGTGTGCTGTTTGGAAATTTGGCTAATAACCCTGGTGTTACTAGTATCACCCATTTATATATTAAATGAGACAAAGACATTTATCAAAAACAAATCTTCCAGGTTTGTTGGTTTAGGTTTAGCCCTTGTATGTCCAATATAACACAGGCATTTTTAAAATAGAAAACTATTGTTCTGGACTCACCTACTTTATAACTGACACACCCCTCTCCCACTGAGATCCAGCACTGCTTCTTCTCCACATCTGGATCATTATGCAAGACCTTTTCTCAGTTTCTCAACCAGGACAGAGAGTAAAGTTTCTGCAGTCATAGCCCTTGTTTTAAGAATATGCTTGGATGTCATGCCCCCTTCTGTGAGGTATTCTACCCCAAGGGAGCCTCCAAACTTCCACCTCAATGGTCATGGGACTGTGCCATTGACCTCATTCAGAATGAACCAGTGCCCCATGGTAAAATCTATCCATTCTCCATCCCAGAGCAAAAGATCATGGAAGAGTATATCCTACAAAAAGCTCTACAAGAAGGCATTAATAATAGCATTAATATAGAATGTGTTTACCCGCAGAAGGCGTGTTTACCCGCATTTAACAACAACTTTAACAAATACAATAGGGTTTAAATCCCTTATAATAAAAATCTTTATTAAAATAGGGTTTTAGTGATACGTGCTGGAACCCCTTTTTTTATATTGTGGTGTTGGAGGGCATGTTAGGTCTACATGCCCCATATGTCCTCCATGTCTTGCGGTGAAGTATATAAAGTCTTCTTCTGTCAGTAAAACTCCCCTTACTGCTAATATAGTCCCACCCTTCGATGTAACATCTGTCGATCTGTCAATATAGAACTAGCATTGTTTTTGTTCCATTGTTTTCAATCATTTTAAAAAGTAATAAGTGATAAAAGTAAGAAACAATTGTCTGAAAATTGCTGATTGTGTCTGTGGTTGTCATTGTGTACTATGGCTCAAAAGGGAGGCCCACTGTCTTTGACTTTGAAAACCCCTGCTTTAGACCAATCTGATAGTCTCTCAGTTCTGTAATTTAGTTCTGTAATTAACAGAATATAGCAAATGTCATCTTTGAATAAAATAAAAGTCATCAACAGCCATGCAGAGTATGAAGGTGTTTGAAAACTTTAGTCTCTCTCAGCAGTTTAAGATTGAGAGCACTTAAGAAAACAGACATGGAAGAGAAAATCTGAGCTCAAATGGAAACCAGGAAACAGAATCTGTGTGCTATGGAGAATAAGGGTGTAAATCAGACATCTCCTGACAATAAAATATGATATTGGTTCTCTAATCCAGCATTACAATACCTCAAAAAAATCCAACAATATGATTTGATTCATTTAGGGGTATATTGATTGATTTTTTGATATTTAGATAATATGTGCCTAGTTTACACAGCCAGTTACATTTTTATTCTCACAAAACTTACAAATGCAACAAAAATACATACCATGAATGTTTAATTAAACTTATAATTCTCTGCATATCCAGTATCCCAATTGGGACATTTACAACACAAAATACACTTTAGTTTATTTTTTTCAATAAAAAATAATAAATAATGGGCACATGATTTGAGGTGAAAGTGATTGTATTTTGTCAGCCAAAGTGCTTTCTTCAACTCAACTCAACATCTTACACGGACGCACCCAGACCCGCGGTAAATCCACAGCTTGAAATTAACATTACAGCCACCTCTACGCATCTCTATGTGCAGGGCTGGTACGTGTCCAGCCCATGTGAACTTCACCCCGGCGTAGACACACCAACGGTGTGTAGCGTGACCCAGGACCCAGGCAAACACCGCTACCCCTACACCTCCTTCGGTTTTCGAGATCGCTACCCACAACCGCTTGATTCCGTTGGAATCTTTTCTAAGAGCGACCAAGCTTTTTCATCCAGGCGGCCTGCAGGATGCGGCCTGGAGGATCCTGCAGGCCGCATTCTGGTGTCCCCACCCGACTCATCCTGGCGGCCCCACCCGACTCGGAGCAGATCTTATGTCGGACAATATCTCCAGGACACTACGCACAATTTGACTACTTAGTTCAGCCTCCACTTATCACTGTTCTGCTTTGTTAACAAATAAAAATGCTTGTATAGTCCAATCAAGAGACTGTGCCCTGCATGATAAGGCACAAAAACAGACCTGCAGCAAGACCTAGACAAAATTTTAGTTTGATTAAAGCAGAAAATAACAACACAAGAACAAAAACACCTCCTGAAATTTGGGCTCCTTAACATAATATTATTCATACCAAAGGTGGTTATAGTAAATGAAATGATCTTAGATAACAGTTGATATAATCTGTTTCACTGAAACTTGGCTCAAGCCAGATGACTACATTGGTCTCAATGAATCTGGCCCACCAGGCTATTGTTATAAACACAAGCCCCGTCTGGTTGGTTGTGGTGGTGGTGTTGCAACTATTTACAAAGACATACTAAAGGTTTCTCAGACTAAGTGACACAGCTTCACTTCTTTTGAATTGTTGGCGCTCAGTGCTACTATACCAAACATAAGGAAACAATCTATGATTCTTTGCGTTGGCTACTGTGTATAGACCTCAGGGGCTCTACATTGAGTTTCTGAATTAATTGGCTGATTTTTTAACTGATCTGTTGGTGATTGTTGACAAAGCTCTGATTATTGGAGAGTTTAATATTTATGTAGATGATGCAAATGATGTGGTGGGAACTGTATTCAAAACATTACTAGACCTAATCATCGCTTTAATCACACACTAGATCTAATTATATCACATGGACTGAACCCTATAACCATAGATATCACACCGCAAAGTTATGAAATCACTGATCATCATCTTATTTCATGGATAATATGAATCACTGATGTTGCCTTATTGCTCCATGCTATTAAATGAGCAGAACCATTACCCCAACCACCAAAGACAGATTCACAAATGCCCTGCCCGATCTATCTAACCTACTCAGCACACCTATAAATGCTAAAGATCTAGATAAAATAACAATTAGCATGGAATATATTCACCAGTACTCTTGATACTGTCGCACCCATCAAAATAAAAAGAGTTAAAGAAAAAGTATTGCCCCATGGTATAACAGTATAACTCTCACTCTTAAGAGAGAAACCGGCAACCTTGAGTGGAAATGGAGAAAAATAAATCTGGAGGTTTTTAGATTAGCGTGGAAGGACAGTATGTCCCAATATAAAAAGGCTCTAAAAGCAGCAAGTCTGTCTTTACATCTTAGCACACAAATAGTGTAGGAATTTGCTTTGGGTGTCTCTTCAAAATGTTACTGGTAATACTGGAGTCTGGAGAAGCACACAGAGTGCAATAGAGTGTTTGCTGTCCATTGTGTCAGTACAGCTTAAAAGTTCAAAAGAAAGCAAGACTCTGTACATATATTCCTTTCTTGATCCTGGAAGTTTGGCAAGCTTCTGTACAGAGGATCTTATGAAGCCCAACATTACTAGAAAGACCAATATTCTTCTTCGAACAATGAGCCAGGATAAGTCTGTACCCTCTTATATTCTCAGTGGGTTGGAAGTTTCTTCACTGGAAGAAAATTAATTTATTCCATTGCCTGAAGTCTACACACAAAAGAACATGCTAGTTGACACATCAAACATTTCCACAAAGGAAGAACTCTCTAAATGGCCTTACCTGAATCAGGTACAGATTCATAGGATTCCAGCCAAGGTGGAGTTGCTGATTGGAAGCAATATTCCCAAAGCCATTGAACCTTGGGATGTCCTTAATAGCCAAGAGGATGGGCGATATGCAGTTAAGATCCTACTAGGATGGGTGGTTAATGGTCCTTTGCAGGGCAAAGCCACAGCGAACAGGAATAGCTGTGATAGTGTTGTTGTTAACAGAATTTTTGTCTCACACCATGAAGAAATATTGAAGCAACAATACAACCATGATTTTAATGAGAGGTCAAGAGAAGATAAGAAAGATAAGGCTGAAATGTCTGTAGAAGACAAAAGGTTCATCAAGATTGCAGAAAAGTCAATTAAGTTGAAAGATAGACATTACACTCTTGATTTACCTTTTAGGAAGGACAACACAGTGTTGCCTAACAAGTACCAAGTGGCAGAACAGCGACTTCAAAGTTTGAAAAAAAAGTTCAAGATGAATGAATGGTTCAGAATGGAATATACGATGGAATATGAATTTCTAATAGAAGTCATAAATAAAGGCTATACTAAAGTGGTGCCGCAACAAAAGCTGAAAAGAACAGATGGTAAATTATGGTATATCCCACATCACAGTGTATATCATCCTCAAAAAACAGACTATAAGAGTAGACTTTGACTGTGGTGCTACCTTTCAAAGTAAATCCCTCAACTCAAAACTTCTTCAGGGTCCTGACTTGACCATCACACTTGTCTATGTCCTTACCAGAATTCGCCAAGAGCCTCTAGCAGTTATGACAGACATCAAGGCAATGTTCCATCAGGTCAGAGTGTCAACATCAGATGTTGACTTCTTGCAATTCCTCTGGTGGCCAGGTGGTGATGTCAGCATGCCTGTTGTTGAACATTGATAATAAGCAAACGTAATAGGCACTGTTGAGAATGACTTCTGTGTGAATGATTGCCTAAAATTACATCCAACAGAGCATGAAGCAGTGGTGATGGTAAAAGACCTTACCTCTCTGTCAAACAGGAGGTTTGAAATGAAATGAAATACATCTCATGAAATGAGTGAATAACAGCTGCACTGTGCTTGTGCAGTGTGCTTACTCACTGCGGAAAAGCTTCTCATGGAAAGAGCTCTTGGATTATTGTGGTGCGTGAAGAATGATGTGTTTAAGTTTAATATCACTGTCAAGTGCAGATCCCACACCAGAAGAGACCTACTGTCAATTGTGAGCTCCATCTACAATCCACTTGGATTTTTGAGTACCTTTACTCTACCTACCAAACTAATTCTCCAAGACCTTTGTAGGAGTAAATGTGGTTGGAATAAGGAAATACTTCAGGATGCAGTGGATAAGTGAATAAAGTGGATAGAGGATACAAGAGATACAAGATTTCAGAGTGGCACATTGTGTAAAGCTTTTTGGTTTTGGAATGTTGAACCAAGCAGCTGCATCATTTCTCTGATGCCAGTGAACAAGGATATGGCACAGTGAGTTGAGTGAGTTGATTTGACACTGACCAATGATATGCACATTGTACATGTGTCTTTTATGTTGGGGAAAGCCAGGGTTGCCCCACTTAAGCAAGTCACAATTCCACGTCTAGAGCTTCTAGAGCAGTGTTTTTAGTCAGAGTGGATGACATTATGCTAAGGAAAGCATTGGGGCTTGATCTTAAAAGCTCTACCTTTTGGACTGATAGTCAGTCAGTGCTAAAATATATTGCAAATGAGAATGCAAGATTCTGCACATTTGTTGCAAATAGGATCTCTGTTATCAGAGAAAACACAGACATAACACAATTGAAATACATCAGAACAAAGCAGAAACCTGCTGATCTAGCATCAAGGGGGGCAAATGCCAGCACAATTGTGAGGTGTAAAGAGTGGATCCATGGATCAGACTTTCTATGGAAGATAGTAGAGGAATGGCCTAAAGAGTCCATAAGAGACCCATGTCTCTCTCACTCAATGATCTTGAAATTAAAAGGAACACCACTGTGTATAGTACTGTCATTAAAGAAAAGGAAAATCCTACCAGCCAACTACGTTCTCAAGTTGGACAAAGCTAAAGGTGGCAGTAGCTTGGTTCTTGAAGTTCAGGAATATCCTTTACTTGCTTAGTTCCAAAAGGAAAGAAATACAGGCAGCCTGTGTGAATAAGGACACTAAGAACCAAAATGAAATATGACAAATTGAAATCATTTAAGACACCACTTGATGGAAAATCCATAAGCTTGGATAATCTCCCTGAAACAAAGTTATGCAAAGAGATGGCACAAATTAAAAAGGCATCACCTGTAGGAAAGAGCTTGAAAAAATTCAGCAACATGTACAAGCTTTATCCTGTGATGGATGATGGATTTTTAAGGGTTGAAGGAAGGTTAAACAAGTCTGCAATGCCTGAGGAGACAAAGAAACCAATTATCCTACCAAAAGATCTTCACATCTCTACTCTTATCTTTCAACACATACAGTTGAGGACAAAATTATTAGCCCCCCTACAAAATAGTCATTGTTTTAAAAGTATTTCAAAAGTGCTTTTAACCAGAGCAAAAAAAAAAAATTAACACAGCTTTTTTAGACATCCTAATTTTATTTTGGAAGCTTACATTATTTTATTTTCCACACAGAAATAAATAAAAATTACACGAAACCCAAAAACTACCAGGGTCAAAATTATTAGCCCCCCACATTTTAATAGTCAATTGTGTATCCTTTTTGCTGGATAACTGCCTGCAGTCATTTGTTGTAATCATCAACAAGCCTCTGACACTTCATTTAAGGAATCCTGGCCCATTCTTCTTTGGCAAATCTCTCAAGTTCCTCCAGATTCTATGGTTTTCTGGCATGGACATTTCTCTTTAGGTCACCCCACATATTTTCTATTGAATTTAAGTCAGGGCTTTGTGCAGGCCATTCTATGACATTCACCTTGTACGTCTGGAGATAGTTCTTCACCAAGAGAGACGTATGTTTAGGATCGTTGTCATGTTGGAAGATGAAGTGACAACTCAGACCTAGTTTTACTGCTGACTGCTTAAGGTTTTCTTTCACAATATCCACATTTTTCTTTATTCATGATCCCTTCCACCTTGACAAGATTTCCAGTTCCAGATGCACTGAAGCATCCCCACAGCATAATACTCCCACCACCGTGTTTCACTGTGGGGATGGTGTTCTTTGGGTTGAATGCCTCTCCCTTTTTTCTCCAAATGTAAGCAGTGTCTCTGTGGCCAAAGAGAAATAATCTTTCTCCAGGTTGTCCTGAGTATACTTAAGTCTGGCTTGAAGGTGTCTTTTCTTCAAAAGTGGAGTTTTTCTTGGTCTGCAACCTCGCAGTTCATTCCTGTGCAGAGCTCTAGTGATGGTCTTCTTAGAGACTATGATTCCTGATGTGGCCAAGTCATTCGCCAGTGTCTTGGCAGTTGTTCTGGGGTCTTTAGACACATCTCTCACTAGTTTTCTTTCCAGTATCTTTGAAATCTTTCGCTTCCTACCTCTGCCAGGCTTGTTCTGCACTGTGTGGCTTTCTTTGAATTTCCTGATTATACCTCTCACTCTGGTTCTTGAGACTTGGAAACGCTTGGATAGCTTTGTATATCCTTCTCCTGTTTTATGTGCATCAATAATTCTTTGTCTCAAGTCCAAACTGATTTCCTTTGTTTTTGGCATGTTGCTTTCTCAAATGACAGCTCAATGACCCATACTGAGTCTTTTATACCTTAATTTAACTTAATTATTGAGTGAGTTCACCTGTTTCACCTGATCACCTTTACACACATCACCTGTGAAGGTAAAGCACATCACTGCACAAAGGTGGCTTGTGCGATGACTTAATAAATGGTCATTTCTTATAGGGGGCTAATAATAATGTCCCTTGTCATTTTAGCTTTTTTCTTCCATAACAATGTTTTGGTGTGCAAATATAAATATTTTGGTCCTTCTAGCGAAAAATAGTATGTTCAGAAATGCTGTGTTAAAAATTCCTTGCTCTGTTAAATAGGTACTTGGGAATATCTTGAGGAAACCTAAAATTTCATAGGGGGCTAATAATTTTGTCCTCAACTGTACATGAACAGCTTGGACATTCTGGCAGAAACCATGTTCTCTCACATCTGAGAAGGAAATATTGGGTTATAAATGCCAATCTGCAGCCCACAAAGCTCTGTCTAGATGTGTTATGTGCAAATGTGTAAGGGGAAAGATTGGAAAGCAGAAGATGGCAGATTTCAGCAACCTTTTAGCAACGTGGTGTTGACTACTTTGGACCTTTCGAGAAAGGAGGTATAAGTCAAGTAAAAAGGTATGGAGTCATTTTCATATACATAACGCTTTAAGATGATTCATAGCCAGAAGAGGTCAAGTGCCGAATATTCAATTTGATAACGGAACTAACCTGGTGGGTGCAGAAAGAGAGTTTCAGAATTCACGCAGAATGGAACCAAAGCAGAATCCAGAAGGCAATGCTCCAGAAAGAAATCCAATGGATGTTTAATCCTCAAGCATCTTCACATCATGGGGGTTGTAGCATCTGGTCTGACCAAAGGTTACCAGTTGGATCGTAAAATACAAGAAGAATAGGACTCCGAATGGGGGGCTGAGATCGATTATTACCCATTGGCACCAGGGTGTCTGTACCCCCACCTACCACACATGGTTTTATGGCCAACCAGAACACCTCTGGCCTTTTGTTCCCCTCTTATTCCTGACAGAGGAATGCCCAAAAGGGGGGAAGATAGGTCTGCTCACGAAAGTGAGAAAAACCAGGTGACTGAAGGGACTGAAGGACCTTCAATACACATCAGGAACTTTTGTCTCAACTCAGCCACCAAAAGAGCTATCCAATGTATATATATATCATCATACACTACAGGGTGTATGGGAGAGGCTCATTCGAATGGTGAGGCAGACCTTGTACTCTATTTTACAGAGTAAAACCCTTGATGATGAAGAATTACAAACACCACTTACCAGTAGACCACAACTGCCCCCTTCAATGAAAGAGGCAATCCTGAATAGTTGTTCAATAACAACATTGTCTGATGACCATCATGATCTTGAACCTTTGACACCAAATCGCGTTCTCCTACTAAAATCTAACCCTGCAACCCTGCTAGATTGTTTCAAAAGTCAGATGTATACATCAGGCATAAATGGAGGCAAATACAATATTTAGCAGACCTATTCTGGAAGAGATGGTCCCAGGAATACTTACCATTATTGCAAGACTGACAAAATGGTTTGCTGCCAAAAGAGGACTACAGAAAGGAGATACTGTGTTAGTCGTAGACAGTTGTAGACAGTTATACGTGGTAACTGTGCTAAGAACTGTTAAAACGAAGACAAAGACTGGGTTCCTACAAAGACCCATTATAAAACTTTGCATGCTATTAAATGCATAAAAGATGGACTGAACCTGAAATTATTACAATTAAGATTAAAGATGAGTATTCTTTTTTTGGCATAAACACAGTTGGCTCCATTTACATTTAATTTATTGTAATTGATGCTTAAACCCTCAATTGGGGCTGGGTGTAGGAGATATACTTACTGTCTTGTTTAATTTGTTTACACTTGTTTATTTAAATATCAGTTTGTTATAATAGTGTTAATTGTATGTATTTCACACTCTGTTGTGTAGAGTGTGTGTGCCCTCTATAGGTGAGGTAGAAAAATGTTTAAATAGAAATGCCACCCCTGACAGGGTGGGGGGTCTTTTGACTGTGCACATGGAGCTAGGATGGCATGGTGCAAGCGGTTTTAAGTTGTTTGTTTGCTTTGTTACAGTTTATCATTATTTTGATTTAATAAACTTAATTTAATGTTTGGAACATCCACAACTCTCTCTCTTGATCTATTCATGCTACTTTGCACGTCAGGTGTAATGCATCATCTCTTCCCACAGTGGCCAAGAAACAAGAGACAAAATTTGAAATTTGGAACTTGTTTTAACCACTACAAATAGAAAAATATAAAAAAACCCTAGGTTTTTATTTAATACAGTTGCCAGATAAACTAATAAACAAACACTACCTGAAGACAATGTGGCATCAAACTTTAGTAGTAATGACTTCATGAACTTTTTCACTAAGAAAATTTAAACCATACAAAATACAATTAAAAATACACAACCTGCAACTTTACTTAAAGATTCACCCTTTTAAGCAATGCTTTACAGCTATAGGTCAGGATGATCTACATTAACTTATCATTGCTTCCAAACCAACATGTTGGTCCCTCATGTCCCGAGTCCTTTCAAGTTAGTTATTAAGCCTCTCATAAAGAAACCTCAACTTGATTCAAATTAACTGGTAAAACTACAGACCCTTTTTAAATATCCTGTTCATGTCTAAAATATTAGAAAAGGTCGTATCTGCGCAGCTGTGTGCCTTCTAACACACTATATAAAACAATATTTTTGAAAAGTTCCAGTCAGGATTTAGACCATGTTATAGCACAGAAACTGTACTGGCCAAAATTAGATTAACTTCTAGCTGTGGACAAGGGTTGCATATACTTGTTAGTTTTATTTGATCTTAGTGTGGCATTTGACACTATAGACCATGTCATTCTGTTAGATTGACTACAAAACTACAATGACATTCAAGGTCAGGCTCTTTAGTGGTTTCACTCCTACTTGTCTGACTGCTACCATTTTGTTCATTTTAATGGGGAATCATCACAATTAATGACCGTAAAATATGGCCTGCCTCAAGAATCTATTTTAGGCCCTCTGCTATTCACATTATACATGCTGCCCCTGTTGTGGTTTCTGCCACATCTTAGAAGGTTCACTTAAAGACTTTGATGCCAAAAGATAGACTTTATTATCAGAGACATAAAGCCGAGTTGGTCTGCAGAACAACCATCTGTGCCTGGTTGGGGAAGGGTCTTTATAGGAGTCTCCTCATGCACACATTTCAAAATGGGTTAATGAGATGTTCCCGGAGTTACTATCTTCCTTCCTTGGGCCCCTAACAATAACAATAGATGTGCTTGCACAGTTAAATGTAGAGTAGAACTATAATGGTAAAATAATTTGTACATGATTCCTTTATATTTTGGTTAATAAAATCTTCTTCACCCCTCGAAAATATCATTAGAAGTCATCAGATAAATTTCTGATGTTACTCAACTTTATATTACGGATGATATTCCTACCTCAGCTAAATTATCAGACTATTTTAAAGACATAAAACATTGGATGACTCATAATTTTCTTCTTTTAAATTCAAATAAGATATTATTTGATATTATTGGATATTACTTTGGACCAAACTCAAGTAAACAGAAGCTCCCTGAATACAGTTTTCAATTAGAAGAATGTAACGTCACCACTTCTAATACTGTTAAAGACTTGAGCGTTATATTAGACAACATCTGTGTAACATCTATTTCTGATGCAGAAAAACTGGTCCATGGTTTTATGACCTCCAGACTGGACTATTATATAGGTGGCTATATTATATTATTATATATTACTATAGGTGGCTGTCCAGCTTCCTTAATTAACAGTCTACAGTTAGTCCAAAATGCAGAAGATAGAGTTCTTACCAGGTCCAAGAAATATGACCATATAACCCCAATTTTGTCATCTCTACACTGGTTACCTGTTAAATTTTGTGTTATTAATAAAATTCTACTGCTTACCTATAAAGCCTTAAACAGGTTAGCCCTTATGTACTTAATTGATCTCCTCTCACGCTACAAGCCAATGCGTGCCTTACACTCACAAAACTTTGGACTTCTGAATCGCAGAACTGCAAAGTCCACTAAAGGCAGCAAAGCTTTTTGCACTTGAATAATCTGCCTGATGCTGTTCGGGGCTCAGTCACACTCTTGCAGTTCAAAGCTAGATTAAAGACACATCTCTTTAGCCAAGCATTCTCAGAATGCATTTCATCATTTGTTTTTCCATTTTACCCCCCAAAAAAAGTAAATAAAATTTTATGCCCTTAACGTTGTGAACAGCAGCTACGATAATTATTCTCTGTTTTGTTTTTGTATCCCAGGGTTTCAGTCCCAGGGTAGCTACAGATTTAGTTTGCTCCAGAATCGATCTAGCATCCGACAGACCGACCCAAGCTCCAGTTTATCCTGAAAATTGTCCCTGCTCCAGTACAGTCAGGTGCTCATCCTCACCCCATAGAACGTCTACAGTGATAGCCTGGGCCATTTAAAAAAAAATTCACATAGGTTTGAATAATGCTTATCTGCTTGGTTGCCTGTTAATTTTTGTTTGTTGTTAGAGCTGCAATCAGTAACTTTATACCATTATCGGCATCATTAACATCATGGCCTTATCCTTGTTGAGACAGCCCTTATTTATCTCTTTCTCCGACAGGTAACTAAATCAGATTTGTAGTTATAATCCGTACAAATGTTTAAATCATTTAATTTGAGCCATTTTAACTAATCATAGTTACAGACTGCAGATTCAGTGTGCCAGAGGACAACTGGCCCTCCCTGCTAAGCCTGGTTTGTCCATTTATGCATTATTTCATTATTCTACATTTATATATCACTGGAGTTTTGGTTTCTTGTCACTGTCATCCTGTTGGCTTGCTTACTGGGAGACATTCGCTTACAACTTTCACTTTGAACATTGTGTTAATTATTATTGTTTAATAATTTTATTAATTTCAAAAAAATTTTCTTGTCATGCTGGAAGCAGTTCTATCATCGATAATGGTGGAAGTCCAGTAAAGGTCAAATTTTTATGCTAGAAAATGGACAAATGCAGACTGGCGTTGGAATGTCTGAGTGTGAATGTGATCTGCAGGGTAAACCACTCAAGCTCACATTGTATGTGATGAAAGATTCTGATTTGACTGTCCCAATTATTCTTGGTATGGATTTCTTGATTTCATCTGGAATTGTTTTGGATTTCAAGAATACACAGTACAGCTTACCATCTGATGATGGGGATTCTGTTGAAATATTTTCCCTTCTATTTTCTGAATCATCTCCTTCCCCTTTTGTGCAGTTCTATCTTGCGTTACCTACTCCAAAAATGTCTAAAGAAACACAGTTCAATTCAAATCCCAGTTGGAGAATTTGATGATGGATTGGCCATCTGCACCCATGAAATTGGGCATTCTAAGATTGTCAGTCGTTGTATAATTACCACTGATGACGTACCGGTCAGAAAGAGAGCCTACAGAGTGTCAATAGATAAGCAGCACTTCATCAACAAAGAGATTCAGGAACTACTAGATAAAACCATAATTTGCCCCTCAGTGTCACCATGGGTTTCACCAGTGGTTGTTGTACCCAAAAAAGATGGAGGTTCACGACTATGTGTGGATTACCAGAGGCTTAATGCAAAGACACACTTAGATGGCTATCCCATGCCACAAATTCAAGAGGTACTGGAGTCATTGCATGGTGCCCCAATTTTCAGTACCCTGGATTTAAAAAGTGGCTACTGGCAAGTTGAGATGGAACCTGAGAGCATTCCTAAAACTGCATTTGTTACTTCTGCCAGGCAATATGAATTCTTGGGTTTTCCTTTTGGTATCAAAAATGCCACTGCCTCTTTCCAAAGATTAATGGAATATGTGCTATATGGAATATATAAGACATTATAGGAAAATGCTGCTTTGTTTACATGAATGATATTGTTGTATATTCTAAAAATGAGCAGGAGCATTTACAGCATTTGAGTCAAGTTTTCAATTGTTTACATCAAGCAGAACTGACTTTGAATCTCAAGAAATGCAACCTTGTACAGAGATCTCTCACTTTCCTGGGTCATGTTGTATCTGGGGAAGGTGTTAAGACACCTTCTGCATTGACTTGGGATTTCCAACATCCCAAACCTTCATCAAGGCTGACGCGGTGGACTATTCGTCTACAAGGATACGAGTTCAGCGTCAGGTATAGAAAAGGACAGTGCAACGTAGTACCAGATACCTTGTCACGCAGCTTAGAGACTACTCCACCTCACCTGTTAGCCATGGTCAAATCTACCAGCTCTTTTGTAACTCCATCCAACTTACTGGTAGACTGGTCTGACAGTATTACTGCACAGTCAAGTGATCCAGAAATTTAGGAGTTATGCAACAAGGCTGCTTGCCAACCCAGTCCTGTGCCTTTCTGAATGCATTATGTCCTTGAAAATGGCTTCCTTTTTCGTAGTGTCCCAGATGGTGAGAAAGGATCAAAGCTCCAACTAGTCATACCTGCTTGCCTGTAAGGTAAGTTTCTCAAGTATGCCCATGACAATCCCTTAAGTGGGCACCTGGGTCGGCTTAAAACACTACTACGACTGATGAAAGTTGCTTACTGGCCAAGAGCTGCCGTATGGAAATACTGTTAGAAATGCGAAACTTGTCAAAAGTATAAACCATCATTTTCAAAGCTGTCAGGTTACTTGCAAACAACACCAGTGGTACGACCCAGGTACATGCTGGGTGCGGATTTGATGGGCCCTTTCCCCAAGGGCCCGGATCCACTACAAATTAGTTGTAGTGGATTACTGTTCAAAGTGGGTGGAGCTTTTTCCATTGAGAGTGGCAAAAGCACCACAAATTGCCCGTATTCTAGTTGAGGAGATTTTTACAAGGTGAGGAAATTCTGTCTATTTGGTATCTGACCAAGGAGCGCAGTTTACATCCCACTTGTTAAGTCTTGTCTGCAAACAATGGAGAGTTATACAGACATTAACTACGGCATACCACCCTCAAACTAATCTCACTGAATGGATCAACAGGCGATCATATGAGGCGATCGCCTCATATGTGGGAAATGACCATTGTCAATGGGATAAATGGTTACCTGAATTCAGGTATGCCATCAACACAGCCTGCCAGGAGAGCACCGGCTACACACCTGCTGAAATTGCCCTGGCTTTGTAAGTTGAGAGCCTTACCAAGACCACCCACTCCTGATAATCCCACTTATGACATTGTGGAGAGACAAGAAGGCATGATCCAGCTAGTTAGGGAGAATGTGGAGAGAGCTCAGGCAAAACAGAAACATTACTTTGACTTGCAAAGAAAACAGGCCATCTTCCAAGAAGGGAATGTTGTCTGGGTTCGTACTCGAAGATGCGGTCATGGCAAAACTGTCTCCTAGATGGAAAGGTCCTGCTAAAGTTCATAAATGTCTAGGTCCAGTTAATTATGCCATTTCATTCCTTGATTATTTCTGACACTGTTGATACTTATCATGGTAAAAATTTGAAACCTTTTTATGGATGTATTAAGTCTTCCAATGAAGAGGGGGATATGTAACAGACAAGCCTGTTGGTTAAAAAATGGCAGTTAAGGGCTATTCTGGGCTTGTCAGCAAACTTTTAATGTCATATGCCCCATGAACACATGCAAGAACTTCCAGTGAAAGAAATGTCTCTCATTTTTAAAGAGAGCTGGAGACTTTCCACAAAAAGCATTATGGCATTTGTTTTGTATAATTATTTTCAAACTCTACTGAAGTGATGTGAGGTGCGTGACTGACATGGTAGCTGCTGAAAATTATGTTTACTCCTCTGTTAATGCAGAAACTAGTTTGGTATGTGAACTTCACAACAGTGATGTTGTGATACCCTGGTTGTGACTGTCTTGTTTTTCCCCATAGTGTCTTTGAGTTTCAGAAATTGAAGTCAAACTTGTTGTAGTATTGATCCAACATGGTATTGATCCATAATACGTAGTATTTCAACCCAAGATGGCGGTGCGACAGTAGAGTGCAGTGGCCACTCCAGATACAAAATGGTGCTATTTTTGTCTTTATCCCGACTTTTAAAGGCACATGGACATCGGAACTCTCTGTGTTCATGTATACTACCACCAGACACTTATAAACTTCGGAAATAACACTACAGCTACTCCATTGTTCCAACGTGCTTCAAGACCACCACCATCATTCCCATGCCAAAGAAGTCACCAGTGTCCTGCCTCAACGACTACCATCCTGTTGCACTTACACCCATCATCATAAAGTTCATCGAGAGGCTCGTCTTGAGGCACATCAAGACCCTGCTGCCCCACTCACTGGACCCCCTGCAATTTGTCTACTGCCCCAACCGCTCAACAGATGACGGCATCACTACCACCCATAGCATCCATCTGGCCCTCACCTACCCGGACAATAAAGACACATATGTTTGAATGCTGTTCATAGACTTCAGTTCAGCATTCAAGACAATCATCCCTCAGCACCTGATTGGAAAACTGAACCTGCTGGGCCTGAACACCTCCCTCTGTAACTGGATCCTGGACTTCCTGACTGGGAGACCTCAGTCAGTCCGTATCGGGAACAGCACCTCCGACACCACCACACTGAGCACTGGGGCCCCACAGGCTGTGTGCTCAGTCCATTGCTGTTCACTCTGCTGACTCATGACTGTGTAGCAATGCACAGCTCGAATCATATCATCAAGTTCGCCGATGACACAACCGTGGTGGGTCTCATCAGCAAGAACGACGAGTCAGCATATAGAGAGGAGGTGCAGCAGCTAACGAACTGGTGCAGAGCCAACAGAGTCTCTGAACGTGGACAAAACTAAACAGAATGGTTGTTGACTTCGGAAGAGCACAGAATGACCACTTTTCGCATAACATCGGCGGCTCCTCCACATAGATCGTCAGGAGCACCAAGTTTCTTGGTATTCACCTGGTGGAGAACCTCACCTGGTTGCTCAACACTAGTTCGATAACAAAGAAAGCCCAGCAGTGCTTGTAGCGAGCAGCGAGGAAAGCACATCTTCCAATCCCCATCCTCAACACGCTCTACAGAGGGACTATCGAGAGCATCCTGTGCAGCTGTATCACTGCCTGGTTTGGGAATTGCACTGCCTCGGACCATCCAGTGGATAGTGAGAACAGCTAAGAAGATTATCAGGGTCTCTCTTCCCTCCATCACAAACATCTACACCTCACGCTGCATCCGCAAAGCCACCAGCATTGTGGATGACACCACTCACCCCTCCCACACACTCTTTATCCTCCAGCCATCTGGTAAATGGTACAGAAGCATTCGGGCCCTCATGACCAGGCTATGCAATAGCTTCTTTCCCCATGCTATCAGACTCCTCAATACATAGAACTGGAGCTGAAGGAACACACACATTTATACACACACAACTGTTTATCCTCCACCCTGCAATTTTGCACATGCTAAATACTTTTTGCTGTTGTAATACTTTTGGCTGCTAAATACTTATACTGCACATAGTCGTTGTTTACACTTATGTTAACACATATCTTTATTTCACCAGGATCACTCTGGAACAGAACTGTGTGCTGGTCGGCGCTGCACTGGGACATACTATGTCCACTTTCTGCCCCAGAAGTCATTGTACTGTCTTCTGCTGTCTGCACATGTTTGCACTTGTGCGCTTTATGGATAAACCATGTATAAATTCTGTAGCCTTGTAGTCCTGTGTTGTTCTCTGTTTTATGTAGCACCTAGTTCCTGGAGAAATGTTGTTTCATTTCACTATGTACTACGCTCCCTCAGTAGCACCTCTACTAAGCCACTATCTCTATCCATTGGGTTGTAGAACTGCCAGTCAGCGGTCAAAGCTGACTTCATCCCTGCCTTCACCAGCCAGTCAAACCTCAGTGCCCTGGCTCTGACAGAAACATGGATCAACAAGGAAAACACTGCAACTCCATCAGCCCTCTCATCCAACTTCACTTTCACACACACCCCCTGCCCCACAGGCCGCGGAGGGGAGACAGGTGGAACACATGGAATTTTACTCCACTGCCCTCTCTCTGCAATAATGCATCATTCGAGTATCATGCAACAACAGTCTCTTCTCCAGTAAAAATCCAGTAAAAGTAAAAGTTGTCATCTATCGCCCCCCAGGTCAACTGGGCAACTTCATCGAAAGAACTCGACATGCTACTATCATCCTTTCCAGAAGATGGCACCCCAATGGTAGTTCTTGGTGACTTTAACATCCACCTAGACAGACCACAAGCAGTTGACCTCTTAGCTCTTCTGCCCTCTTTCGACCTCCTACTAACTAATACTCCTCCCACCCACAAATAATTTTTCAGTGGAAAGTGTCACCACCATGTGTTAAAAGAGCATGCAAAAACTGAAAAGAATGGGTTGCAGACACTATCCCATCAAATCTGTTTTCATGTAATGGTTTTCAAGGGACATCTTCAAATCATTTTCAAGTACACCCACATTCTGGAGCCAATCCAGACACGTGCAGTCCATGTGTGCACATGCCTGCCACTGTCCATTCTGGCGTCACAGACAACCAACAATTCTGTACTTTTTCCTCCTCCTGTCATCCCCAAAGCTCCACCTTGGTCTTCAGTTCCACTGGTTCCGTCTGGAGGGGTCTTCTAAAAAATACATTAGGTGTATTTTTAAAGTGTGTCTGGAGCAAAACTATATTGTTTTATTTTTACCTTTTTATGACCATACAGATAAGAGGTAAGAAATGGTAAAAGGTTTACTTTTATTTTTGTACATTCATAATGGCAACAAAACATTGTGCCTTTTTTGCAAACTTTTGTAAAATCAAGAAAACAAACAGGATGTGCTTCCTGCTGTCTCGGTTTCCATGAATTTGTAGCCCTTTCACAAAAACGAACTGAAACGGTGTATTTTTCTATACATTTTCATTCATTTTGTTAATCTGTTAATTATTTTAGTAAAACGTATTGCGTGTAGGCCAATTTCCTTTTATATAAGCAATTTTATTCTTTTTCTACATTCACAGAAATGCTGCAGGTGCTGCAACTCTTTTTATACCCAATATGAGATAAATGTTATTCTCTCAACTAAACTTACTGTCCTGAGTTTTTCTTTGCCCTTTTAACACAAATCAAAACCAGCTTGATTCAGCAGAGATATGAATGAAGATATAAATAAATATGAAACTGATCCAATAGACCCAAGCTCCAAATTTAATTCTCTTTTAAATTAACAATAAACGTTAAAAACAATGGAGGTGATAGTAACCCCCAAGTAAAACAAACATCACAATATTGTAGTAATGCCATAACAAATCCAGTGACTCACTTGGACATAAATCAAAACGTTTGTTTAGCTCTGAACAATTCCCGAACCAGCATGGCTCACATGAAGTGAATCACCATTTAAAGAATCACCACACACAAACAAATCGATACTCAAATATTTAAAATAGGTCCAAAATGTCACAAATATAAAGTATCTAGATATTCGTCACTCACTGAGGCCCATTTCCGTTGGTGCACTTATGGTAACAAATCTGTTTTCAACTGGATTTATGAGCAACCTAATTGAGCGTGAATCTAATGCCCTGAATGGCAACAAGCATCTGTATTCTCCCTCAGAAGAAAGTTTAATGTGCTATGATGACAATGCTGAAGAAGAAATAAGGAGTTGTAGGGGATCAAGGTTTACAGAGGTGGATAGCAAACAAGAGAAATCGTTGCTGTGGTCTGTTGATCGCAACATAACTGCCAGCCAAAACTTTCCCAGCCAGCCAATGAGAACTTGAAAAAAGTTCTCATTGGCTATACATTACAATCTTCTTGATGAAATAATGAAATAAAATACATAGATAAACAATGAAACATTTTACAATTTTGAAAATATTAACAGGGCTACACTATGTTTACACTACACAAGTGTGCAGTATGAAGTGATGTACAGTAAAAAAATGTTATTTTAGCATCATCTGTACACATAAAATTTACGAGCCAACATATTTGCCTGTCCATACAGCTCTGCGGTTTCTTCTGAGCTTGACAATGAGATCATGCTGGCACCGACATATGATCTCACTGCTGACAGTCAGGTGGATGTCCTTTTTCTGCTGCTTTAAGAGAGCTGATTGAGGCTGTTTCTCGAGCTGTCGAGAAGCTTAGCCTGGAGTGGCCAGATGAACGATAGCAAGTGATAAAATCCAAATTGACCAATAGATTTTTAGATGTTACTATGGCGTCATTTAAAATATCATAAATTCTTTTAAAACTTTACATTAGCCTTACCTCACATTATTCTCTACATTATTCTGACCAAGCCTGTCTTGTCTAAATGTAAGTGGACTATTTGTAACTAAGTTTTAAGTGACACACTTCCTTTTGCCAGTTGGTGGCGCTTTTCCCATTTTTACCATAATGTTACGTCCCTTAGATTTTAATATTAGGTGGTCTAGGGGTAAAGGGAGAAAAACATTTAAAATTGTGTGTATGTACATATGCGGGGGTGCTGACAAGCAAATAAAGAGGAAAAATGTTCCCAAACAAACTTGTGACAATTTAATGTGGATAAAGTGAAGAGCTATTTACACTATTTACAATATTTACAATACAAGCAACGAAACATTTGACAAAACAAAATGAAGGTGGGGAGGGGGAGCACAAGAGGTGACAAATAAAGGAAAGAAACAAAAACCAAACACAGCTAGCTAATTTTCAGAGCCTAAGCTAACTACCAAAAGAAAAAATGTAGAGAGAAATAAAAAGATCTTCAGCGTAACGATGCCCTAACTAAACTGCTCTAACTAAACTTGACATAAAACAAAACGTACAGCGGGTGGCAACCTCTGCTAACCTAGTGTGTCTAATACATCCATATTTTCCTACGTGTTGCACAATGTATGTTGCGCGATCTACTTACCTGCTCACGCCTTCTCACCCTAGGGAATAACAAAGACGGAACAGTAAAACGAAACGACTGTACAAATACTGTATTGACAAAAGGACAACAATGTATTTACACACAATAAACAAGAAAACTCTGACGTATACTGTACAGGTAACAAAACGAGCTAATTGAAATAACGAGCAAAAAAACAACATCAAAGGTGAGCGAAAAGCTGAAACGCGCGGGACAGTAACGGTTTTAAACTAAGAGATGTGAGATGATTGGATAACGAGAACCGGGGCGTCATTCTCCAGGGCAAGAGTGACAGACTGGTGGGCCAATGGAATCTGAAACACACAACAGACTAACATACACAAACTTACGCAATGTACGTACGTAATGGCGTACGTAACACATAATTTTACCACTTCACCATGGCAACATCATTTGAAATATCAAAAATCCCTTCAAAATTTTGAATTTTCAATATCTTGACGCTCACCAAGTTTGGTGACAATCACATCAAATCTCTAGGAGGAGTATTTAAAAGTTCATGGCATGCACTTTTCAGTAAATCCAAAATGACTGACTTCCTGTTGGGCGGATCTAAGGGGTGTCAGTACGAAACTTGTTTGGGTCGACATGACCGATACACATACCAAGTTTCATACAGATCCGTGCATGCGTGTATGATATATGGACCATAATTGTGCCCCACTACTGAGCTCCCCTGCCTCACCCATTTGCCATCCTTTGCCCGGCTCTAATGGTTGATGACTTTTTGAGCATGTTAAGGGGCCCAAAAGTCACAAAAATCTTGAAAAAAATAATAAATAATTAGATTAGATTCAACTTTATTGTCATTACACATGTACAAGTACAATACAACGAAATGCAGTTTAGGTCAAATTTACAATGTAATACAATGTGCAATGATGTGCAGTGTATATTAAATACTGAATAGAATATTAAATAGTGCAGTTGAAATTATGAGCAGAAGTTAACCCGAGGTAACAGTGCAGTGGATGGAGTAGTGAATTGCAGTATAATATATACTGCAATTATACAATGATTGAAAGCGTAGACAGTCAGGTAGTGCAAATGAGCATTAAAATAGTTCCTAAGTGCATTAAGTGATCATGTAGTGCAAATACAAGTTTAATAGTGCAAATACAAATGTAAAGGTTATGGTTTGATTAAAGAGGTATAAGGAGGATGAGGGGAGTGAAGGTGTAAAGGAGATGCAGTGGGATCAGCGAGGGGCAGAGTTCAGTAAGGAGACAGCTCTGGGAAAAAAGCTGTTCCTCAGTCTGCTGGTTCTAGTCCGGAGGCTCTTGAAGCGCCTGACGGAAGGCAGGAGAGAAAACAGTCTATGGGCGGGGTGAGGGGAGTCCTTAAGAATACTGCACGCTTGACGTAGGCAGTTCTTCCTCTGTCTTTGATGGCTGGGAGTGGAGACCTTGTGATGCGTTGGGCAGTTTTAATCACCCGCTGCAGTGCCTTTTGCTCCGCAACAGTGCAGCTTCCATACCAGACTGTGACACAGTTGGTTAGTATGCTCTCTATTGTGCAGCGGTAAAAGTTCACAAGGATGGCTGAGGACATCTGATTTTTCTTTAGTGTCCTCAAGAAGAAGAGCTGTTGGTGGGCCTTCTTGACCAGGCTGGAGGTGTTGGTGGTCCAGGACAGGTCTTCTGAGATGTGGGTCCCCAGGAACTTGAAGCAGGAGACACGCTCAACAGTCATCCCGTTAATGTGGATGTGATCATGTGTGCCTTCTCTCTCCTTCCTGAAGTCTACAATCAGCTCCTTAGTTTTGGTGGTGTTAAGGAGCAGGTTATTTTCTGTGCACCATGTAGCCAAGTGCTGGACCTCCTCCCTGTAGGCAGTCTCATCGTTGTTGCTGATGAGACGGATCACCATAGTATCGTCTGCCAACTTGATGATGGTGTTTGATCCATTCAAGGCTCTGCAGTCGTGGGTGAAGAGGGAGTAGAGGAAAGGGCTCAGCACACAGCCTTGTGGTATGCCAGTGTTGAGTGTGATGGTGGTAGAGCAGGTGAGGCCTGACCTAACATGCTGAGGTCTGTTGGTCAGAAAGTCCATAATCCAATTGCAGAGTGAGGTGTTAATACCCAGATCTCCAAG
Organism: Chromobotia macracanthus; assembly: GCA_036877525.1. Lineage (NCBI taxonomy): Eukaryota > Metazoa > Chordata > Actinopteri > Cypriniformes > Botiidae > Chromobotia > Chromobotia macracanthus. The sequence goes on from JAZGTH010000030.1 coordinate 6,289,362, forward strand.
TTTAGTGATTAGCTTGGAGGGGATAACAGTATTGAATGCCGAGCTGAAGTCAACAAACAGCATCCGTGCATAAGTATTCTTATTGTGTGTGAGTACAGAGTGCAATGCCATGGAGACTGCATCCACTGTGCTCCTTCTGCTCCGGTATGCAAACTGGAGTGCGTCCAGTGTAGATGGAAGACAGTATTTCAAGTGTTCCAGGACCAGCCGTTCAAAGCACTTCATGATAATGGGTGTGGGTGCTACAGGGCGGTAGTCATTCAGACATGTTGGTTTTGAGTGTTTTGGCACTGGCACAATGGAGGTGGTTTTAAAGCAAGTTGGCACAGCTGCTTGAGCGAGGGACATGTTAAAGATGTCTGTAAAAACCCCAGCGAGCTGCTCTGCACATGCCCATAATCCTTAGAAAAACACTAGGGCCCATTATTACCCCCACCATATAGCAATGTTCTTTTGCCAATACATTGATTTTGTTTAAGGTGCACAACATTTGATGTGAAATTCGTGTCTTATGTAAATCAAAACATTGAAGAAATCAAAGATAGGAAACTATCTCTTTAAAAGTTTACAGCCCGGAGCAACTCACCTATCAATGACATCATACTGTGAATGCCACATTTAAAAGAACAAAAAGAAAACCATTTTAAATAATGGCTATACAGTTTAAATGCTCAACACTGAGGCACAGTCTTATTAGTGGTGTCTGCTGTTTTACAGACCATATTGCCAATAAGCAAACATGTAGAAAATCCATCTAAATACCTAGCAATGCAAAACATGCAAGGACATCTTTACATGGACAAACCACTCATATTTTCTTTTCAACAAACAACTGTAAGTATGCCATTCCTAGGATGAAGTCCCTCAAAATTGTAAACATTGCTGTTTGTTTGAGTGACCCAACCAGTCAGGTACAGTAACACTAGCTGCATTTACATGGACCTAAATAATCCAATCTTAATAGGACTGGAAGCACAATCAGATGTCACATGTAAACAGGTCATTTGGAATGAATTGACAAGATCTGATTAAAATTTAATTAGGATTGTAAGGGGTTGTTTAAAGCTTTTCTAATCTGATCGAGAGTACATGTTAACACTTCAATGACATATGGTAAATGGCTGTTGTTGTTAAAAGTAAGATGGCGAAGCAAATCTCTAGGTAAACAAAAAAACCTATGGCAAGAGGTAGAGTGCTAGTATGCCCATCTTGGAACGGTGAGAAACGTGTATTTGTGCACTGTGCACGTCAAAAGATCAAATCCGATTCTAAGTTTGTGTCATGTAAATGCACATATCAACCTGATTACTTTATTTAGTGTTCATGTAAACACTGAATTCGGTTTCATCAGTCTGAGTGTTTTCATTCTAATTGAAACAGAAAGTGTCTGTGTAAACATAGCTAATGTCTCAAACAATGTTTGAGCAGATGGGAGTGTTTTGAAAATCAGCGTGAAAACACTTCTGTTGATTCTAGACGAGCAGAAAACACTTTACAGTTTAAAAAGTAATGTACATTTTGAACACTTTGTTTATGGGAAAATGGCAAGCACTAAACAAACTAAAATGAGGAGAGAAGTTATATGAGCTGAAGACATCAGCACAGGCATTGTTTCAGATGAGTTAAGATTGAGATCCCATTTGTCCCATTTGAGTCCCTGTTTAGAATAATGTTTGTATGGTACAGAAAAAAATCCAGCAACCTGTGTCACTACAGTATTGCATCCATGCATTAGATTTAAAGTGAAAGTAGCCTAATATACCTGCTGATGTGTATAGCAGTAATGTTAACAAAAGAAAGCAAAAGAAAAAGAGAGACTCATCACTTACTGCTCTTGACTGATTTTTTGTAGCTTTAATATGAACACATACAGCAAAGACTGTTTTTACCATTTTTAAACTAATTTACCCTGTGTTCTGTATGTGACTTTTGTGCCTTTACAATCCATCACAATTTATATAAATGCAACCAATGATTAAACCAATGATAAAAAATGACTTTTTTAATGAAGTCACTTAATGTTGCTCTCAAATTGCATCAGATTAATGCAATTAACTTTTTAAACTTTTCTTATGGGGGACCATGTCCCTGGTCCCCATTTCAGGAGAAGAGGTCCCACCATATTCTCCTTAAATCTTGTGGGGATGTGAATATTATCTGTACTTCACCTCTCATCATTTGTGGGATTATTGCTAAAGTAAATGCATATTTCAGCAATATAGCTAAGTAGGAGGATTTCAGTTACCAGCATTTATATTTAAATATGGATTCCATGTCTGCAAAACCAACATTTTTAATAAAATATTGATAACTAATTAATATTAAATCAAATAAAAATTTAACCAAATTAAAACCATATAAATAAGAATCGAAAGTAACAAATTATGAGCTAGGAGAAGTATGTAGATATGTGGATGTACTAAAACTCATGACTTTTGAAGTGACAAATATGAAACCGTAAGGATGTCATTTTAAAGTAACACCTTAAATTATTGTGATTAATTTTTAAATACATTTAGTAATAAAATAACACAGTAAAACAGTAACACAATTAATTGTGCCCCTGACCTGCATGTAAATCTGAGCTATATGTAGAAATTGTGCAAATCATGATGTTACCTGAACAGGTTTAAGAACAGACGTCTGTTGAACTAACTTCAAAAGATCCACCCAGGTCATTAGATTTCACATGAAACATGTTCTGCACTTCTGGGGAAGTGAGCTCCTTCCAACAGGTGTCAAAGCCCAAAACCACACCTTTAACTTTTATTAGAAACACAGGCTTATCAGCAGATTTTAAATGCAGAAGATTAGACTGCTAACAACTGCACCTTTGCAATTGGATGAACTACATGCATATAATCATTGTTACAATTAAGACTGGCTAGTAAGTAAAGCAATAAATGAGACCCTATCACAAACCCTGTACACATGTCTGTATGTCCCGTTGCTAACCACCCCTCAAATATCGCTGCAGCATCCTAAAATAAAGAATATTAAAATACATAAAAAACAAAAATGTGATTATTGTGCATATTATTTTCTATATACCATGTATGTTGTGAAAACTTTTAAGACAACACTTTACAGTACAGATAAAGCAATTTATATAAAGCACATCATGACTGTGTTTTAATATAGCTGCAAGCAGCAATTATAGGGTCAAGTCCAAAAAGGGCACAAAGGAAAAAATAAGCAAGGTGAACAAGATGGGCTAGTGCCACGTACCAAGTTTTGTATCTATACACTAATTTTATTAAGTCCTATTGGCATGCTCGCCTTGACGCAGTATACAAGAACCAAATATGCAACACAACTTCTCGTCCAGGCTCTGGTCATTTCTAGGCTCGATTACTGCAATGCACAATCAAGCCTCTACAAATGATTCAGAACGCTGCAGCACGTCTTGTCTTCAACGAGCCCAAAAGAGCCCATGTCACCCCTCTCCTCATCTCACTGTGTCAGCAACCTCCTACTTTCACTCATTCTTACGAGTCTATGCTCCCACCAGAAGCCTGCGATCACAGAAGGAATGAAGGCTTGTGGCACCATCACAGAGAGGCACAAAATCACTCTCCAGATCATTTTCGTTCACTACTCCATGCTGGTGGAATGATCTTCCTGCCTTCATCCGTAATGCAGAATCCCTGGCAATATTCAAAAGACAGCTGAAAACACATCTCTTTCGTGAGCACTTAACCTCATCATAATAAAAAAAAAATCCTTTCCCTTCATTTCCTATCCCTCTTCCCTTTAAATCTCTCCCTTGTTGTAGAATATGATACTCTGAGCACTGTCTGAAACTTGTATTGTGAGCACTTATTGTGTCTAGTTGCCTCTTCAGGTTGACTCGCTTGTTGTATTCCGCACTTGTAAGTCGCTTTGGATAAAAGCGTCTGCTAAATAAATAAATGTAAATGTAAACCATTTGATCAATTATAAAGCTTTAAATAATTTTTGTTACAAATGTTTTTACATGCTTTATAACAAATAGGACTTGGTATAAGCCAACAAATCTAATAATGTAAGATAAATAACAATATGTAGAATTTTTCAATTATTATAAGCATTTTCATAAATTTTGTTATATCTCATGACCACTAGGGGGCCTCTCAGAAGGTGGTCTCTATGAACCATACCGAATTTCATACAGATAGTCATGCATTGGTAACATACAGCATTTTATGGCAAAATTCACAATGGTCGATGCTTAAAATGGCCACCCAAGGAAAACTGGATATCCCTTGACATGCCTCAAGAAATCTAAGGAGGCCACTCTCATGATTTTAGGACACAGCATTCAAAAGTTAACCATTATAGCAAAAATAACTATTTTTCCTATCACAGTGCAAATCATTGCAGAAATAAAGCCCCATGTCTATTTTTGTGTGATCTTTGATGTCACAGGGGATAAAAAGAATTCTGATTTACGGTTCAGAAGTTATGAGCAGAAATGTGAGTGAAACCTTGAACTATTAGTGGCACTAGAGGGTTAAAAAATTTGCTACAGTAACATTTCAGGCTGTCCTCTGTCTGTGTGCCAAATTTCACAACTTTTTACCATATGGTTCTATGGTCTGTCATAGACTTTAAGAGTGGCAGAAGAAGAACACTAATGGATGTAATAGGGGTCCTTGCCCCTGTAGATAAATTTCCTAAAAAATTCTCATAAAAGGGTCTTTGCCTAATCTGGATACAATGTTAAAAAAATTGTGCCAGTGTAACTCCTAGATCATATAAAATAGATTGGCAAAGAAAAGTACTGAAAAAAGTCAAAGGAAGAAAGGGAAAATGTTTTGCATAAACTGGAACTAATGTAATATCCAAACATGTAAAATATCTTTGACAGCTGTTAAACGACTGCTCTTATCATGAATTATATGTATTGTAAAGTTTGTGTAAGTTATAACTACTAAACCATTATTTCTGGGAAGATACTTTGTGTAAAGCCGTGAACAAATCGCGGCTAATTAAAAAATGTAAATGCATCAAAATAAGAAAAGAATCTTAACACTTATCCATAAAGAGGCAAGGTTAATATTGCTTTAACTTGTTGTAGTAAGTTTCTTGCCATTGTAATGAGCTGATCTATTAATGTCACATAGTTTACTAACTGATCATAGATTGAGGAACATCATGCTCATCTTTATCTCCTCGACAGCGAATTTACCAATCTACCATGGCAAAGGCAAATTATCACAAATATTAATTATATAACGGGACATTCGCTCTGTAGCATTGATTACATGATTTGCTGACACTTGTAAGTGGGTGTTATTTATCTGACAAATTAACATATCCTACACTAGTGAACGCCCGTCTTTTAAATATTAACTAGTTTATGTACTTAGATGTTCCAGTAAGGTTACCAGGCACAACCAGAGTGGTTAAAAGGATAGCAGCGTCACACTTTATCTCGCTGCGACCAGTCACGTGTTTCGTGTAGCAAATCTGCAAAGTTAACCGGTTTGAATGCAACAGCCTTCCCTGTTGAGCCTGGTTTCTCCCAAGGTTCTATCTCCATCTCCACATCATTGGAGTTTTGATTCCTTGCCACTGTGGCTTGTGTACTGGGAGACTGCTGACATTTACCTTGGCTTAGGGTTTTGTAAATTGTTAATATTGTTAATAAGTTAATGATCTAACTACAGTCCTAAAGACTCTACTATTTTATTATTTATTTTTCTTACATTCTCTTTCATTATGCAATTTTCAGATACTTTATCGTATTATTCTGTTCTGTAATTTTTTTCTCTGGAATGACATATTTTGCCTAATATGATAACTGTCACCCAATGTTAATTGACTAAATGTCACAAAGTCCCAAAAGTACATACTGTTTTAGTAGGTTGTCTGTATATTTCTGATTAAAATCACAATCTTAGTATCCCTAATTAGTTTTACTAGCCCATATATCATATATAACATCCGCCATCAATTTTTTCCCGCCATTTCTAATTTTTTTTTTTACTTTTTATTTTAAAAAGTCTAAAAAAAGATTTTTCGACCGATCTGAACCAAACCAGTGTTAAAGTATTCTCTGGAGTCAGATTGTTATTAATTATCAAAAAAGTTTAAATTACTATTTATGTGGGCGGGGCCACTTTTCATGAGATGGTTGACAAACAGACAAAATATTGATATTTTATGTTAGAACTCCTAATTCTAAAGAACTTTGACTGTAGAACCACTGCTGTCTATCAAATCAGTCTTCAAGTATTTGAGGTTACTTTTGTCTAGTCCTAGGTTTGTCACTCAACCTCAGTAAAACCAATGCAGTACAATTCTCCAAATTATCTGTCAACGATTATCAAAAATGTTCGCATTTGAAAAGCTATATCAGGGCAGTTTCAGAAATAAGATGTGGTGTACCAATAAGACTATATTTCATAAATGAAACCTCAGCCGATCACAAAGCTAAGGCAGCTCATGTAACTTGTGATACTAAATAAGCATGTACATTTTTGTGGCAATCAGGCAATAGGTGGCACTATGACATTTGCAAACATTAAAAATATGTGTAATAAAAAGTTATTTTGCAGATGTTTTTAAACATCTGTTAATTCCTTATATCTTTAAACCCATGCAAAGGTCTTAAAGCACTTGAACCCCCGATAATTGCTGCTTGTATCTATATTTAGGGATTCAAGCACAAAGCGCTGAAACCCTATTGCAATTATTATTATTATTCCACCCTAAACTGATAGTGCATACCAAACAGTAAGGCCCAGAGATTTGAAACTGATCAGATGGTACTACTCCAGGATGAAACTTAGACACAAGGACTCACCCAAATCGGCCAATAGTGGGTGCTACAGTGATCAAAAATGCGTTAGTGTTCATAATTCCTTAGTAGTTTGTTGGATCAACAAGGCATGACTGGTTGATTCATGGCTCAAGTCAAACAATATGTATATCTCCCTTTTCATTTCCACCATGAAAATGTATATACATTTATATACAAATAATATGAGAATGTCTTTAACTATCCTATGGATTGAAAAGTTGTTGTTTCATCCAAAATAAAAAGTATACCCCAGACTTAATTTTCATACTGTATATTTGCTTATTTTTTGTCTGGTAATACAGATTAATTTTGCATTGTATAATACAAATACTTTATTTGCTTGTTCAAAAACAAACCTGTAAATCAGACTAGCTGCTCAATTAGATAAACAACAGGTCTAATACTCATCAGTATTTTTATAGACGCGCCATATATCATATGTATCATATGTATCATATGTATCAGAATTAGCTAACACTGTATATTAGAACAGTTTGATCAATCAAAAAACTTTTAATAATTATTTCATAATTTTTGTTTTGAGTGTCTCTTCATGCTATAGAACAAATTTCATACAGATTTGACAAATTTGGTAGGAGGAGTTCAAATATGTAGGTTTAGAATACAATTCAATATGGCAGACAGGAAGTATGATAAATATGGAAACGCTATGATGACACTATGATGAAACTGTGCAAGTAGCCCCAGGTCATGACTGTTATGACATATACCAAGTTTGCTGTCAATACATGAAAGAATGGTGAAGCTATAGCCTTAAATTGCATGCTTGTTGTCAAATTCATTCACATGCTATACGAGAACGGTTTGGCTGATCAAAACCCTTTTAATATTTTTAGTCTGCAGTGTGAGTAGATGCTACAGACCAAATGTCGTACAAATCATTCAAATGCCCTATGAGGAGCCCTATGAAAAAGTAGGTTTTTCAAAAAAATTCAAAATGGTGGGAAAATTTTAATGACAGAAAATTACATCCTCATGAGCCATTACTTCTTATGTTCGCCACCAGATGAATGATGATCATCTGATGCATACAATTTCAATTCTATTAAATTCTGGCTATGTTTTCCTCATTAATATTGCATTCCCTTAAAAAACCAAAAGATCGTGCATGTCTTTTCTGTCTTTTCTCATTTGCCTCATGGCTAACAAAAGACAAAAACGAATATTGTTTTCTCAACATAAGAAATTGTGCTCATGAGAAAGAATGCTGTTCCTTTAACATAAGAAGTCATCGCCACAAGAAAGGATGTGATTTCCTCATCATAGGATCTTAAGGGAAGACTTCCCATTTTATGGCCACAGCATACATATGCCATTACCTCAACAAAATAATTTTGTGGCCATGACATATCACATTCCCATGAGTTAAATATGTTGTAACCTCAATATGCTATGACGTTCACACAAATTAATATTTTGTGGCCACAGCATAGTATCACATTACCACTGTAAATGTCTTGACCATGACAAAACTGAATGAACAGGAAAGGTTCTTTCCTGGTCACCATACTTCACCCCTTCATGGCTTGACCCCTAATAAACATGAATGATATATGCTAATGATCACACTGATTGAAATGTTGATCATTAGCAGCACTAAATGTTTTTATCAGCACGCTCTGAAAGAACAAATATGTCATCAAATACTCACTCATGTATGTCATTGTGTTTTAAAAGAAAAATTATGAAACTGTACATAGTATGAATACCTTAAATGTGGAAAAACAAGGTAATTTATTATTTTTTTCTCCAAAAAGAAGAAATTAAAATAATACATCAATATCAACAGCTCTTCAGTTTTCTGAACAGATTATGAAAACACTTCAAGATAAACCATTGTTTTTGTTTTTTAAGTTAAGATGATGTTACTTAAGTTATGTTACTTGATGTTAATATGATATCACTTAAGATGATATCATGCACATAAAAAAGGAAGATAAAAAGAGGAACAACTAAAAACAACAAAGCTATGTTTCTGGCCCAATGGGCGATTACCATGTGATGTTCTACCAGATATCACTGGAAAGTTCTTGTCCAGACAGCGGTACAAATGTGCTGTTCAATTGAATGTCCTTCTTAGGTTTCCCAATGTTATTTTGTGTCAGTCGCCCATTCAGTAATGTCATGGGTAAGTTGCAGTACATGTGACGGCTGCTAAGTGTGGCTATTGCTGAAGTGGGCACCTTGTATTCGTAGCTGCGGCAAAAATGTCCCATTTGCAGGTGAGTGGGCTCATTATAGTCTGTAATTTCAACATGTGCTGGTACTAATGATGTTGAGGTTGCAGTTAGGGCAACCGTTGATACGGCCTGCAGGTTTCCAAAGAGCCCTTTCTCGCCTGAGTTCATTACTTGCTGTCTGGACACAGTCTCTTTTTTCTTAGCTGGCATCTCATACACAACTTGCTTCCAAAACTTGGATTTGAGCTGGTTGTTTTTGGGTCCACCCCATTTAATAACTGACAACACTCTGATGGTGTGCTTGAGGTCTTCTACTTCCTGGTAGTTGATAACATTGCGGAGGTCAGAACATTCAATCAGGATCACCTTGATCTCTCCTGTCACCAGCATGCTGTGCAGCCGTGGTTCAAACTGGAAGATGCTCCAGCCGCGGCAGGACACAAACTCTGGGGTCAGCACAATAATTAGACGTCTGCTCTGCTCAACACTCCGGGTTAAGTCTTCAATGTATGCTAGAGACAGAAAAAAACAGAAATGATCATGGTTTATTAATAACATAACACAAGAACAAAAGATAAACAGTAAAAAAAGAGACACATTGCAAAGAAAGAAACCAATATGTTCAATTGTGCAGATTTGTGTAAAGAAATGTATGGAGCTATAATTGTGCCAAAACTAAACAAACAAACAAACAAGCCCAGCATTTTGCAAATAAATGCAATCTGCTTTGCAAAGAATACTTGACTTCAAAACAAACAGAAAGTGCTTTGCAATTACAAAAGGTCATTTGAGAGAAAATTCAGAGGTGTAACAAAAAAATGTACTGTTAGAACACACCTTTTATATGAGATTTTCTCTGTTCCCCCCCCACACACACACACACAAATATGATAATGCATATTTTCTCACAAATACATTTGTGCAACTTCCTCTTCCAAAACTTCCTCTTCCAGATGGCACTATCAGCCAAGTGTGTTTTGAATATATGGTTACTGCCACTTGTACACTCCAGTCCAGCCAACCACAGAGTTAAAAAGTCCTTTTCCTTCTATTTCCACTTTTATTTTATTATTTATATTCATTTATTCTCATGGAATTAGTCAAAAAGGTTTGGTTTTATGTACATCCCACTCTCTTCCCCAAAAGAACTAAATTATTATTATGCATATGTTCATATAATTCTATTTAGCAGCAATCATCAAGGCTTAAATAGGTTAAATTCTTTATATGCTGTGCCACATTAATTGTATTCATGTTTTTATTTAAACCAACTCTCAAAAATGCAGAAATGTTTTCATTGTTTTATTGTAGACTATAAGTGAAGTTTAAATCACAAAACAGTTTAATTAATAATAAATAAATGCATTAAATTCCTGTGTAAAATCATAGTACAATGACAGCAAAGAATTTTATATAAAGATGTACTTTAGTGAAGCAAAAAACAGCAATTAACAGCAACAGTTTCACTTAATGCTGCTCATTTTGAATTTATTTCAAGCAAATTGACAATATTTTTGGAAAAATCCCAGTCACTAAATGAAGAAACAATTGTGAGAAAAAAATTGTGAGAAAATCTCATAAAAAAAGAGTTGTAAAACACAGTACATTTATTTGCTGCACATCTGTATTTTTTTCTCAAACTGCCTTTGTGTTTGCAAATCACTTTCTGTTTTGTTTGGAAGAGGTACATCAGAGATTTAAAGAAATTGTAATTGTTGCATATCCTCAGGGTTTGTCATTTAAACAAACTTCTGAGCCTAAGTATTAAACTTTAGCATTAAAAGTTAGAGATGTGCCTCTAACAAGGGCATAGGTTTGGTTTGAAAGTTTGTAGAGACATATTGCATGGAGAATTATTAAACCGACCCCTAATTTAAAGTAACAAGTTACAGGACATTGATCATATTTAAAATGTTGGTGCTAAAAAAATGCTATAGTACAAAAAACAAACTTTATGTTGGCTTGACAAAGAATGACCTGAAGGTGTATAACAATTTGAAATACTTTAGGTCTGACATTCTCGAACTATGATGGTAACAAGTTTAACATGGTTTAGTATATTGTTAATGTTTAAAAAAAATCTAGTATGATTCTTATGTTTTAACATGTTCACGTGTTTAACATAAATTAGCATGATGCTAGCATGTTTTAGCATGATGCTAGCATGTTTTAGCATGATGCTAGTATGTTTTAGCATCAGTTAACATGATGTTAACATTTTAATATCAATTAGCATGATGCTAGGACATTTTAGCATGATGCTAGTGTATTTTAACATAAATTAGCATGATTCTAGCATGACTTAGTATGATGTTAACATGATGTTAACATGACATACTATGATATTAGCATGAGTTTGCATGATACTAGCATGACTTAGCATGATAGATATAGTAAAATATGGCTTATTCAAGATGTCATGCTAGGGTGTGGTCAGGAAGTTGCCAGGGCAATACCTTAAGCCCATTGACAGCCCGAGTCAAATAAGCCCACCCATATGTCTCTACAATGTTCTAATGCTGAGATATGTTTAAGTTCAAGTTCAATTTATTTATATAGCGCTTTTCACAGTGGCACACTGTTACAAAGCAGCTGTACAAATGAAAATATCCAAGAGTATAAGTGAAAACTGAAATTGAAAATGAAAGAGAAGGAGGAGAGAAAACTAGAAAGAGAAAAGAAAGAATATTCAAAATTGATAAAATTAACAAACAACAAATATAACACAATGTACAGAGCAAATGTTCTAAGCTAATATCAGCAGTGTCCCCATAAGCAAGCCAATGGGGCAACAGTGGCAAGGAACCAAAACTCCAGTGATGTATAAATGGAGAAAAAACCTTGGGAGAAACCAGCCTTAGCAGGGAGGGCCAGTTCTCCTCTGGCACGCTAATGCTGTAGTCCTTAGCTAAAGCTAAAATGTTTTAAAAAAGATGTCCATCACATATTCCCAGTGCTTTGGGAGGGCCAGGTGTCACTGTAGTCACTGCTCTATGGCGCGAGGATGAGCACCTGACTGTACCGTAGCAGGGGCATACGGCTTATTTATTTGAGTCAAAAGAGACCACCCTCTTGTCCCTACTATGTTCTGATGCCTCCAACCCTTTTAAAAGGAAGTCAATGGGGTGGTTGCTAGGGTACTGTAACTGGTTGCTAGGGCGTGGCTATGAAGTTGAAATTTCACCATTTGCTACTGCTTACTCATGAGCTGAGCTATATGAACCCACCCCCAAGTCACTCTGACATTCTGATGTGAAGCTATAACGTCACAAAATTCTTTGCTTCGCAAGCACCACTAATAATATGTTTAAATCAAACATGTTGAGTCTCTCAAGCCAACATCATTTATTTCCTCATTTCTTCCTATACATTTCTTCACTCACAACATCTTAGCAACTGTATATCAACACCATAACAACAACTCTGGACCCTTTAGCAACCCACATAACAAGGTCTGCCCAACCAACCACCTACAAACCCTAGCATTGTTGCCCAGATGTATAAAAGAGGGTGTTAAACGTCCTCCTCCTGTCCTAGTTTTGATCTTCTTGAAGTAATGTAGTCTGTATGATTGCAATGCAATCACAGCACACAAACACCAAGTCAGACCCTTCTGGCAATGACTCATTCAGATACTGAACAGACAGAAAGCACACTGGACACAAGGACACAGCATGAGGAGTGGATGGCACATAAGCTCTGGGTGATACATTGTCGTAGATGTTTCTTTACTCAATGTGTCCTGATTCTCCCAGTAGGAGTACCATCTGTCACATCCTGTCCTGGCAGTCCCTTTACTGTCTGCACTACATAGACATTCACCTGCAATTCCTAAAGCTTGCTTAACTAAAAAAATACAGGTACAATACAGTGGTCCCATTAGTAGATGGACTCCTATTTTAAATTGCTGAATGTCATTGCAATCAGAACAAAGCACAGTATTGTCACACTTTGCAATTATTAATGATAATGGAACATTATGTCAGTACAGCTGTAGTCAGGACATGCGGGAGACGCTGCCACAGTTCTTCTGGAGTTTTTTCTGTTGGTTCATAATGTAATCACAGACAGACTCAAAGATTGTAAGATCAGATCTCTCTGTGGAGTACTGGCTGTTGTCAGTCTCCAAAAATCTCACTAGATTATTACAATTAATGGCAAAATGAATGTTTGGAAATGTAATCTTATGTATATATATTACTGTATATATATATATATATATATATATATATATATATATATATATATATATATATATACGCACCACCAGTCAAAAGTTTTGAAACACTTTTTCTTTGTTCATTTTTTTTAAATTCATGAATAATAGTAAACTTATCAAAACTATGAAATAACACAAATGTAACTAGGAATTATGTTGTGACTAAAGAAAATTAGAAATAAGGTAAAATAGGATATATTCTAGCATATTCATATAGTCACCCTTCCTTTAGAATTTTCAAAAATTTTCTTGACATTTTCCATCACCCAGTTTTGAAGGAGTTTGTCTCTATTGGCTGCTTTTTTCTTCATTATTTAGTCCAAATCATTATTTTAAAAATAACAAAAATTATTTCTAATAACAAAAATTAAATTGACATAATATGTTGGCACAATTATATTTTTATTTTACAATTTTAACGTTTAATCAAATGTCTTTAGATTAAAAGATTTTTAAAATAAGAAACATTTCAGTCAAGTGTTTGCAAACTTTTGACTGGTAGTGTATATACAGCTCTGGTAAAATAATATATATAGGGAGGCAGGTTATAGATCTTACTACTGCTGGGGGTGAGATCCCGGTGTGGAATGAAGAGTTTATAGCCATAGTGTTTCTCCAGGACATCAGGTAGGATCTCCAGAGCGAACTGCTCCTCCTCGCTCACCTCATGCTCCCCTGACTTTAAATCCACTTTGGTGTAAGAGAAGTAGGCATCATACTCCTTGTTGTCTAAATAAACAAATAAGAAGCATCATATCAATTAATTCAGAAAACAGAGTAAATCTGTATACCTTTCTATGATTCCTAGGTCAGAACATGTATGTGGAGAGGAGTGGAAAATTCTTCTCTTTCTGCACTGTAGAAAATACAGAAATCTTAACATCTAGATTTTCAACATATTTTTAATGATTTATTATTGTAATAAATGCACCTTTAAATGAAAGACCTAGTTTAAACACACATTATGTTCCCAAAGATACGAAAAACAAGTTTTTTTTGCTTTTATTGCACAGCACAGGGTAATAGAGTCCACTTTCTTTTCTTTACCAACACGGATGTTTCTTTGATATCTAAAAAAAGTTTGATAAAATCTGAAGGCTGTTCTTGGAAGGCTGCCACTAAATGTTGGAACAGAAATCAGACACAGACACAATTTACTCTAAAGTGGGGAGCAGGTCTGGGTCAACCGGGTCAACCTACAATCCCACATTAAAGGTCACTGAGCCCTTTATAGCTCATTGTGAAAATGTTTGTCTAAGGAGTTTATATGGCTGTATGCAGCCTATTAGTAATGGTAGTTGTTAATATGAAAGGAAATTCATTAAAGGAATAGCTCACCTAAAAATATTTACATATGCATATAATTACAAATAATTGTCATATTTTCATGTCGCTACAAACCTGTACAACATCTGCGCACAACCAAAGAAACTATCTGAAAATCAGAAAGTTTACTATACAGCTGACTTTTTGTCCCTTTTGAAGCATGAAAGCTCTAGCTCCAATTCATTCCAATTCAAGCATTCATGTTCCAGCATTCCAATTCAAGCTCTAGCTCCAATCCATTGTATTTACATGGAAATCAAACTTTCTACTTCTGAAAGTCATACAGGTTTGGAATGACTTGAGAGTAAATGAGGACAAAATTCAAATTTTTTGGTGAACTATTCCTTTTGAAAGGAAAAACTTACCATTGTCTGTTTCACTGCTGCCAAAGTGTTGTCTGTAGCACAACACGATCTCCACGTTATAGCACTTATAGATGGCTGTGAAGATCCCTAATACAAGCATGATGGCACCCAGACCACCAACCAGCTCTAGCCTGTACACATCTACTCAAGAACACAATAAAGGGTCTCTTCAGCAATAAACAGCAATATAACACAATGGCAGATGCAGAGCAGAAAAAATTATTCTTTTTGCCTAAATGAATAAAAATTCAATTAAAAATATGGGGGCCACAGGGAATCATCTATACTAATTCTAAATTTCTAATGATACTCTTGTATGCAATATTAGACAGTGGATCAGCTTTACCTTTCTTCTGCAGAATGGCACTTCCACTGTTACGGCCGATGTGGTTCTCCACATTACAGGTGTAGTTCCCCATGTCTGTCTCCTCCACAGCATCAAAGATCAGAGAAAGCTCCACCTCCTTCTCCCCCAGAAACTCTCGGAACACCCTGAACAAACATACTGCACGCTGTAGCAACAGTTTTAGGACAGCAAAACATTACTCATACTTTCCTGCAATATGTATGTGTATTTTATGTATACATGGAAAACGCAGACAGATCAAATAAACCAAAATTTGCCAAAATGTGCTGTATGCAACAAAGCCCTTAAATATCCAGTGTGACGCGTAACCCAACGTTTTTGACTCAGTATTTCATAAAACGTTCAAAAGCCAACACAGTCTTGCACACACAGGTTCAGAGATAATAACTGAATGCCCCTTGCTGTGTTAAACATGCAAGATTATAAGGTCATCTGGCAATTTAACTTGAAACTATCATCAACTCATGATGCAATCTGTTTAAGACATGATAGTAAATTTCCATTAACTTATTCTTCAAAGATTTGATTAATTTCCATGATTTCCATGACTGATCACTGATAAATTCCCTTATATTTCCAGGTTTTTTGTGGGTGTCCTAAGTTTGTCCGTACTCTCTATCGCACTGTAAATTTTTACTCTTGTCACTAGAGGTCTCTGTTCCCTCAGTAATAATCACTTCCGAAGTTCATGCAAATGTTTTTCAATTAAATGTTTTTCGAATAATTGTGTTGTTGTCAACCACATATTAACTCTCAGGTCTGCTCTGATTTATTTGTACTGTACCAGCGAAAGGTTAAACATTCCATTTACCTATAAAAAGTGTTATGTGATAGTATTGTATAATAAACTAGATGATGTTAGCATGACTTAACATGACGTTAGCACGATTTAGCATGATGGATATACTAAAATATGGCCTACTCATGATGTTAGGAGGTTGCTATGGTGATCTAAATGGTTGTTAGTGTGTGGTTAGGATGTTGCCAGGGCAATACAGGGTAATAGATGGATGTGTGTGTAAATCAAAAGAGCCAACTCCCATGTCTCTATGATGTTCTGGTACTGAGAAATAGCTAATTCATGTTGGTTGCTAGGGTGTTCTAAATGGTTGCTAGGGCATGGCTGGACAGTTTCTATGGTAATATCTAAAGATAACTTGACAGTCCGAGTCAAAAGAGGCCACCCATTTGTCTCTATGATGTTCTGATGTCTCTCACCTTTTTAAATTAGTCAAAGGGGTGGTTGCTAGGATATTGTAACTGCTTGCTAGGGTGTGGCTATGAAGTTGAAATCATTATAACAAAGTCATTACGACATTCTGATGCAAAGCTATGGCATCACAAAGATCTGCCTAACGTTACGCCTATGGGAATGGTTTCAATGGAAGTCAATGGGGTGGTTGCTAGAGTACTGTAACTGGTTGCTAGGGTGTGGCTATGAAGTTGAAACATCACCATGTGTTGCTGCTTACTATGCCGAGCGATATGACCCCATCCCCAAAGTCTCTGTGACATTCTAATGTGGACCTATAACATCACAAAATTCAGCCCAATGTTAAGTCTATGGAATTTTTGGCCCACTTTTTGTACACCCTAAAAACATAGTACACCCGATTGCTTATAAAGTCATAGCACACCTCTCCTCAATGACTCAGCTGATTTGACAACTCATTCATGGGCCTATGACAAACAGGACGAGTAGCATTTAGAAATTTTGTCCAGAAAAGAAGTTGTAGTATGCAGGAGAGTAATAGTGATGCTTTGCTTAGCAAGTAAAAGCATCACTATTAAATGTATGGGCATGTTTTACAGATTTAAATGTTTCAAAATTGTGTGTGCAGTGATCCACCAATGCACAGGTTAAAAACTCAGTTAAAAACATAAAACAAAGGTATTATTTTTGTTAACACTTTATTTTGATAGTCCGCTTTAAACATTCTGCTAATTATAATTAACTTCGCAATTACATGCCAACTAACTCTCAGAGTGTTAGTAGACTGATTAGGTTAGAGTTAGGGTTTGTGTTAGTAGACTAAGTTGATATGTACTTACAAAGTTACTTGCAAATCAAAAAGTGTTAGCAGATATTAACCATCAAAATAAAGTGTTAGCAGATATTAAGCAGACGCTCAACTAATACTCTAATGATTGGTAATTGACAAGTAGTTGCAAAGTGGACAATCAAATAAAAGTGCTACCTTATTATTTTTTTGTTTTTGTTGAAATCCCTGTAATATATTGTCCAAAACATGAAACAAAGACTGGATTTATATGAAGATTTAGAGTGACACTAATAAATCCAAAGATAATCTATAACAAAAGCAATAAGTCTTAACATAAAACATGAATCAACACGCTAAATACATTGAATAACAGACCAGAAACAAGGGCAAACATAGGAGTAAATAGTCACAGACTAAAGTGGCATGGGCCAGGAAGACACTGGATGTGCTGTTGGCCAGGGAGCTTTGGGACTAGTAGGGGCCCTGGCTGGTCACATGGGCTGTAGACATGGCATTGGCCTCTTCAAAACAGCGCCTTGGTGCACATTTGGTGGCTTTGTCATCCTTTATTGGTGGCTTTGTCATCCCCTGGAGGGAGGGAAGCTCACCTTCAGTAATATGTTGGGCCATTCGTATTACTCTCAGCAGTGCTTTGCGGTTTGTGGCAGTGTTGTTTCCAAACCAGGTGGTGATGGAACCGGACAGGATGCTCTCTACAGTGCATGTGTAGAATGCAGAATCCAAATTTCCTTCTCAAGAAGAAGAGGTGCTGTTGGGCCCTCTTTACAACTGCGTGGGTTTGTTCTGACCATGTGAGGTCATCACTGATGTGGACTCCAAGGAATTTGAAACTTTTGACTCTCTACTGGAGTTCCATTAATAGTGATTGGGCTGTGTTTTCTATTTTGTCTCCTGAAGTCCACAATGATCTCCTTGGTCTTAGAGTTGTTGAGAGAGAGGCTGTTCTCCTGGCACTAGTGTGTTAGGAGTTCACTTCTTCTCTGTAAGCTGTCTCG
The DNA here is from genome assembly GCA_036877525.1 of Chromobotia macracanthus. Classification (NCBI taxonomy): domain Eukaryota; kingdom Metazoa; phylum Chordata; class Actinopteri; order Cypriniformes; family Botiidae; genus Chromobotia; species Chromobotia macracanthus. Next base: position 6,307,646 of record JAZGTH010000030.1, read on the forward strand.
TCATCATTTGTGATCAGACCTAACACTGTTGTGTCATCTGCAAATTTAATGATGACATTGGAGCTGTGTGTGACCACGCAGTCATGGGTGTAGAGGGAGTACAGAAGTGGGCTGAGAACGCAGCCCTGGGGAGCTCCAGTGCTGAGGATCAGTGGAGAGGAGATGACGTTTCCAGTTTTGACCACCTGATGTCTGCCTGACTGGAAGCCCAGTATTAAGCTGCACAGTGAACTGTTCAGACCCAGAACCTGGAGTTTCATATCAAGCTTGGATGGCACTATGGTATTGAATGCTGAACTGTAGTCTTCAAACAGCATTCTCACATATGCGTTTTTTGTATAATTTAGTGGAACGGTTGCCTTTCTAAGCAAATTGCATTGAGTCTAGGGATGCAGGTAGTACAGAGCAGATGTAATCTCTAATGATCTTCTCAAAACGTTTGCTGAATATGGGTGTCCGAGCAATGGGGCCCCAGTCATTGAAGCAGGTTATATTTAGTTGCTTTGGTATAGGCACTATGGTGGACGTTTTGAAGCATGTGGGGACTGAGGACAGGGAGAGAATAAATATGTCTGTGAAAACACCAGCTAGTTGGGTTGCGCATGTTCTGAGAACGCGGCCCGGGATGCTGTCCGGACCCGTGGCTTTGTGAATATTCACCCATTTGAGGGATCAGGTTACATCTGCAATAGAGACAGAGAGTGAACTGACCTCTATAGCATCGGCTGTGGCAGCTGAGACTGTTGTCTCCACAAGGGCAGTGTTGTTAGCTTCGAAATGAGCAAAAAAGGTATTTAGCCCATCCAGAAGAGAGGCAGGGGTGTTAAGTAATGTTTTCTTTTCTTTTTTAAGTCTGTGATGTTGTTGATTCCCTGCCATAGGCTTCTGGTATCAGTGGAGTTGATTGTGATTACACTTTGATTTTATACTGCCGTTTGGCTGCTCTAACTGTTTTACGGAAGGAGGGGTAACAGGAGTGTTTTTGCTCTTCTGTGTTTCTGGATTTGAAGGCAGTGGTTTGTGCGTTTAGTGCCGCAAACATCGCCGTTAATTCATGGTTTACGGTTGGGAAAGATCTGTATAATTTTAGTTGGAACCACATCTTCTATTCACTTCCTGATAAAGCACGTCATGGTGTCTGCGTAGACCTTGACATCATCTTCGGAGGCGGACCAGAACATCTCCCAGTCCACGTGATCAAAACTTGAAGCATATAATCTGATTGGTCCGACCAACACTGGATTGTTTGGAGGGAGGGAGCTTCCTGTTTAAGTTTCTGCCTGTAAGCAGGCAGAAGCAGTACAGAACAGTGGTCTGATTTGCAAAATGGTGGCCAGGGGAGGGATTTGAAGGTGTTGCAGAAGGAGGAGTAGCAGTGGAAGTAACATGTTGAAAGTATCGTGGTGTTATTGTCCTGAAGTTGACTTTGCTGAATGTCTGAAAGTGTTCATCATAAGTAATGAGACTGACAATTTCCAGTGCAAAAAACATAAAAATTTGTGACAGAACAAACAAAGTATTGTTGTGACGGAGCTCCCAACAAGGCAGCCATCCTCACCACCATCTTGGTAACGCTTTACTTCGTCATCACTGCTATATTCAGATTTAGAGTGAGTTTTAAAAAACCAAAGTCCAAAGATAATCCATAACATGAACAATAAGTCTTAACATGAAAAGATACACTAAATACATTCAATAACCATCCAGAGACAAGGGCAAACAGGGGTACATATTAATTAGGGAAAACAAGGAACACCTAGACACAATTAGGGTGGACTACAAAACATGACTTCAAAATTAAAGACATGACGCTAGAAAAGCATAACAAAACAGACATGACAATTCCATTCTACTTTTATATCTGTATCCGCTTAATTTTGCAAAACTGTAAATGTATGGGTGAATCTTATTCTATGAATTTGTAAATTAATAATTTGTTGGTGAATCTCCTTCAATTTATTTGGGAATGTTAAAAAAAAAAAGTCAAAAGTTCAATGTAGAGCACTGAACAGTACCTCACTTCACTTTCTCTTATGTGTCCTTCTAACTCCTCTACAAACTTATCACCCTTCATCCAGTAGATGATTGGCCGAGCATCGCCACTGTAACCAAAGAAAGCCTTGCAATCTAAGATGAGACGCATACCTGTCAAAAAACACAAAAACATTTTAATCTGCATTACACAGACATTTAAACAGATATTTCAGCACTAAGTTAATGTATTTTCAAGGCAAGAAAACATATCTGATATCTGAGGTAAACCCTCAGTGAAAAGCACTAACAAATAAAATGTTTCACATTTGTTTGACAGTCCTAACACAATTCTGTAATCAAACAAGTCAGAGTGATCTTGAAAGCAATCAAAGGTCAGATCTATTCAAAGAGGAACACTCAGACACATTTTTCCACCGCACATGAAAATGAACTTCTATTGGACATGTGCCCACACTGTCCTGTTTATCTGTAAATCTATCTAGTTGTTATTTGTTAAGTATCCACACACCATACAAACACTGTCACATCGCTTTTTCTCCTGAGAGAAAATCCTAAGAGAAATTCATGGGTTAATGACAGACAGATTGAAAGAATGTTGTAGTTGATAAAAAAATTTGCAAGGATCTAGTCTAACTTTTAGAAAAGTTAAACTTTATACAATATAAACTCATTTAAACAAATGTTTTGACCTAATGCTAAAAATGTCATTTCATGTAGAATGAAAAGAATGACATTATCCTTATACGATGACTCAACACATCCTAATCAAATAAATAAAATATTAGAAAAAAATATTTATTTTAAATTATATATACAATTACATGGGCCCTTTTTCTTGTGTAAACAGCTATTTTAGATGGAACTGTTAGCCAACCTTTTACCTTTCTTTTTGTTTTTATGGCAAATTAACTTTTTTCCTAATTCAGATCCTGAATAGAAATTGAGCACAAGCAGAAACAAGTGGGACAACACACAGTCATTACTCAACTTGAGTTCAAATTTCCCTCAGGGTCCATTTTTGTCTGTCATGTTTATTTCATGACAGCCTTCCCATAATATTTAAAAAGTATTTAAACTTTGCACTGAATGGACTGCCTATGTGCAGAGAGGTGAAGTGCATCCAAACTAGCATTCTGTGACCACACTATTGCAATATAGTATAGTTATACAATATAGTGCAATATACAGCATACTTGTGTCTTTGCAAAGTGGCATATGTGCATTAATGTGTGTGTGTTGGATGAATGCATAGTATGAGGATATGACAAGAGTCTGTTTTGAGGTAGTTGAATGATGTCAGTAGTGGTGAAAGGGTCCATATGTGTTTGATGTGTTTAACAATCTGATGGCTGCTGGACAGAAACTGTTTCTCAGCCAGGATGCCTTGCATTTAACACTCCTGAACCTCTTGCCGAGCGCAGAGGTGTAAACACTTTGTGTTGAGGGTGGGTGAGGCCTTTAACAATGGAGCTGACTCTTCTATGAACCCTGCAGTGGCACATGTTCTGCAGGGAGGGCAGAATGTTCCATGCCGAATAATATGACTGGTGTTCTAAGTGAGATAAATTGGAGGTTAGAGTCGACAGAGGAATCGAGAAGGTGTTTAAATGGGTGGTTTAGGGGAAGATCAGTTAAGAATAATGGGGAACTGGGATTTGAAATTCAGCATCCTGAATTTCTGGAATGAAAAAGGGGGTCAGTAATTTATTTTTGTACCAGGAACAAGGAAGTATTTATTTTTTTGGACCTGGAACATCAGGTTCAGCGGTTATAATAAATTGTTCACAGGCAGAAATCTAGATAAGGCATCTTAGTAAAGGCATTCATGTGGAGGAGCAACAGCGTCCTTATTAATGCAGTGCATGGTTATTTCATTGTTACAATAAACAAGAATGCTTTTGGCTGATCATTCTTTCCCCCCACACAAAGTCTGCAACAATGATGGGATAGAGCTCAAACATAGCTCAGGGTGCTAAGAACTGAGGCATATCAAGGAGCTGGGAAGGCCACAGCAACCAGTAACCCTGACAGGGTATGAATCTGCTGAAACTGATTGAGGGGGCAGGAACAGTCAGTAACAGCTGAGAGACAGATAAACAAGGTTGTTGTACCCACTCCATTACTTTAAAAATGCTTTCCATAAGCTTGTCTCATTTTTGCACTCAAAGGATAGAGAAATTTGGTCTTCCACTGTGTGAACAAAAGACTGAGGGAGAGGAGATGTGCGATTAAAGGCGGCCATTTGTTTAAATTGCCAAGCATGGAGGGAAGTTTGCAATTGGAGCAAGATGGTTTAAGCGATTGGACGTGACCAGAATTATTCTGGGCAAGGATGGCTGGGCAAGGAAGCCTAATTTCTTCAAGTGAAGATGCACAGGACCTCAATGGTTGTGGCCTGATGTTTTGTCCTGTGCAATCCGGATCACAAGTTTGCAAACATTTTTAAACTGTGAGGAGATGCACAGCTGGAACAATGTCATGTGGTGAAAATATTTAAAAAATCATTAAGCAAATAGAGAAGGTAAGGGATGGCATTATTATTAGACAGCATACAGCTTCAGACAGTGTGCCAAAATTAAACACACGGCGAAGTAAGATTTATTGTGCCAGCAGACACCAAATAAATATAATGAATTTGGAATGCTGATGTCATATCTACTTTTGCCAACCATGTGTTGTGGCAGTGTTTTTGCAATATTGTGGCAATGCAGAGAGTATTCCTCAAGATGAATAAGTCTGTTAATGCTAGGAAATGAAGAATTGTGAGGGGCTGAGAGATCAATTTACAAGTATTTTTTCCTCAAAACTTTTCCAGCAGTCACTGAAGGGGCCCCAGCACTTGTTAGGTGTAGAAAGGAAAGCTGCAGGGCATGAGATCTGGGTTCAGTGGGCCTTGTTTGGACGAGCAGGCAAGATTGAGGCAGAAGAAGAGAGTTTCATCAACTGGAAAGAGGTGTATAAATTATACAGCTGTGCTTTATTTAATCTGTAAAAACTGGATGTCAGAGTTTAGTAGGATTGTGTAATGCTTCACAGCCCGTTATTATGTTGCAAGACTGACTGGATGAGACAGACTGAAAGCCGACATAGAGGAAGATGGTGGTTGCCTCGAGGGTGCGGGTGAAGGTAGACTTTTGGCGTCTTGGCATATGTAACCCTGTTCCCTGAAATGGCGGGAACGAGATGCATTTACTTCTTCTTGCATTTAGTTATTATAACATTAAGAAGAATGTTCTTTGTATGACTGGATGTAAAGTATGTGTCAAACAGACGTCATCAGAATGCACGTCCACAGAGTATAAAAATTGACATGAAACACCTAAAGTGCAGCAATTAGGTGTAGCATCTCATTTCCACTTTTTATAGGGTATACCTTCAAGTAACTTGTAACAATTCCTATCAAAAGCTACACTCGATGCTGTGTTTCATAACACTTATGGGAACAAAAATACCAACACCGCCGCACTAGAAGTGCCTGGCCCCCTTTAAGGTTGTGTGGTGTGTGCACAGACACTGGAGAGGTCTCAGACTTGACCTTGGGATGTTGACACAAGGATATGCAAGCCCAGAGTTGCATGGATTTCCAAACTATTAAACCTGATAAATGTGTGTGGCATGGACCAACCTGCCACATCACAAATAAAAAGTTGCTCTGTGTTGAATGTAATTCTGAAGAACATGAACTGGACACAGTGATTAAAACTCGAAGCCTTCAGAGAAGTAATAGCATGACTCGATGCACAGTCAGGAATGGGCAGTTGTGGCCTACTGGTAAGTCGGGCTTGTGATCAGAAAGTTGCTGGTTCGATTATAGCGCTGACAGGTAGCAACTGAAGTGCCCTTGAGCAAGGCACCTAACTCCCGATTGCCCCCCGGGTGCAGTAGTGTGCTGCCCACTTATCTAGGTGTGTGATTGTTCATGCAGTGTGTGTTCACTCTTCACCAGTGATAGGTTAAATGCAGAGGTCACATTTCGGGTATTATACTATACTTTACTTTTTATACTGTATAGTATTATAGTACTATATCTGACAAATATGTCACTAAAAAAAAGAATGGAACTTTAGGAAGATCACGGTGAGGGCATATAATAGCTTTAAGGGGCAAAGTCTAAGCAGGACAGTGAGACTGACAAAGCATGCATATCCATGATTTTCTTTAGAGAAGTAATAGCCATGAGAAAAAAAACATCTTTAGAATCAGAAGACAGTAGAGTCAGGCACAGACTCTACTGGCACAAAGGGGACTCAGAACCAGGCATTACAACACAATGGCTAGGTCCCAAGAAGGAACCCTTACTCTGATGGGTTTTCTCAGTCGTCTAGCCCCACAAATAAAACAAGCAATCAAAGGGTGTTTCCCTACTGGAACCCTGTCAATCAGAGCATGACAAGCTGAAATGGCGGCCATAAAATCCCTGAGAGTACGTGACTGCTGATAATTTCTCTTGCAAGTGAAACAACTTCAGCACTGAAACAATCTGGCAGTGAAGTGGGTCTGCATGGTATGCAGAACACCATCTCTTAAAGACATCCCATTTAAGGGCATAACTTAATCTATTGAAGAGAGCCCTAGCATTAAAATAGTTTCTTCATCTGCTTAAAGTCCAGAATTCCTTAGTTGGTCCCCCTCAGGGGCCAAACATGAAGACTTCAAAGCTCTGGCCGGAGAAATATCATCCCCTGCCCCTGTGACAGAAGATCTTTTCTGATTGGACACTCGCTATGAGGGACAACATAGACTGGGGCTTGACTGCCACCCAGTCAAGACTGGGTGGCAGACAGCCCCTCCCTAGCAAGGTGGGGACAAAACAAAAAAAACATGGTGGGGACAAAACACAAAAAAAAGGCCTCCTTGTGACTCTTTGTCTCCCGGAGACCTGCCGACAACGGTATTTACCATGTCACCAAACAGCCTGGAAGGTAATAAAGGGGCATCAGGTAAAAAGAACTTGCCTCTGACCTTGATGCCTGTGAGATTTAACCACAGACGCCTCTCAAGAACCATAGCCGCAATATAATGACCAATGGCACGGGCCATCTGATTAGTTTTACATTTAGTCTGAGATTAGTTGCTCTGAGAGACAAATCTGTGGCCCAATGGAGCTCCGAGAAGGCCTTGTCATCTATTGGTCAGCCTGATATGCCTGTAACACAGCCATAGTGTACAGGGCAGTCTGACTCACTGCCTGATATGCCATTCCTACCAGCGAGGATGTTACTCTGCACAGCTTGGTGGGGAGCGCTCATCTCTTCAAAGATGATGAGCTCTCAGGAGAGGGCTAGCCAGTGTCTCTTCCACCTGGGGCATCATCATATAACCATGTGCCCCTGCACCCACTATAGTCAAATACATTGAATGCAATCTGAAAGTTCTGTCCAGTTGATAATACCCAGAATTTCAAAATCTAGTGCAGGTGGTAAATCCTTTTCATACTTGGGGCCCAAACTCTGGAATAGTCTTCCCAGTGTTGTCCGAGAGACAGATACACTATGTCATTTTAAATCTAGATTAAACACCCACCTCTTTAATCTAGCCCACACATAGTCCTATGGATTTATTACTTAAATCCCCTAAGGGATTTTTAGGCTGCATTAATTAGGTACACTTCCCATAAGAAGTCCTGTTGTCAGTTGAATCTGGACTTTATCTAGAGCAGATGGTGGGAAGATGGGATCTCCAGCCTAGTTAGATTCTATATTTTTGTCCCCTGCCTAGCAGTCTGTGATGTTATAGCTGCAATTGGTAATATTATGCTTCTGTCAACATTTCTGTTTGCAACATTCCTCAGTGCTTGACATATTGTTACAAAATCAGACCCAACAGTTTTTAAATCAATAAATAATTATAAAGCATTATAATCAGCTCTCCATTTAGAATTGCATCTTTAACGTGCCAGAGGAGAACTGGCCCTCCCGGTTGAGTCTGGTTTCCCCCAAGGTTTATCCCCATCTATACATCATTGGAGTTTTGGTTCCTTGCCACTGTCACCCTGTTGGCTTGTTTATTGGGTGACTGCTCACATTTAACTTAGATTTGGGGTTTGTAAATTGTTAATATTGCTTCTAGCATAATGATCTAATTACAGTTCTAAAGACTCTACTATTTCACAATTTCTTTGTCTCTCATTCTCTTTCATTGTGTAATGTTCAGGTATTGTATGGTATTATTGCAAATCCCTTATACCCCTGTCCCATAAAATGTTATCTTCTTTTCATGCGCTATCTCCATGTAATCTGGAACAGCATATCTTGCTGAATATGATACCTGTCATCTATCATGTTAATTGACTAAATGTCACAGTCTCATAAGTACATACAGTTTTAGTAGGCAGTCTGAATACATTACCCTCTCAAAGACCACTGAGAAAGGTAAGTGCCTTCACACATAACGACAGGTATTTGTAAGGCATATCCATTTACTCAAATGGTCCAAATGTGTGGTAGTTTTCATCAGTTTAGCAGTTTAGTTCTCTGGCTTTGAGTGTTTGGGAATTTCTTGCTCCTGTGGCCAGACTAGTTGTAATATAGTTGTAATCAACCACCTTGACTAACTTCCCATACACCTTATCAATGAGGGAGGAACTGTCAGAGGTGATACTTTCAATCTCTATCTTGGCTGAAGCAAAAGATGCGATTTCTTCTGTCAGATCCAAGGAAACGCCAGAGCATGCCTCAGAAGTGGTAGTGAGGACCTGTGGTGGTAAGAGAATGGGAAGAGGCATCTCCTGCTGCTTAGCCAGGTCAACCTGTGAGCCCCAAGATCTTAATGTGGGGCTCTTCATAAATGTATTCATAAATGATAAATTGTATATTTTAGGCATTTTCACAATAATGTAAAGTGAAAGACTACACAAGGTTAAACAATAACAACAAAAAAGATAATAATTTATTATTTTATTTTTTCTATATCTGAGTTAATTACTTCATTTAAGATTTATGATTTATGCAAATATAACATCTTGGTTACACATGTAACCTCCGTTCCCTGATGGATGGAATAAGATGATGTGTCAATGTAGGGACATTAGGGGTTCAACCTTGGGAGAAACTCACTCCACTTTTAATTAAAAACTGGCCTAGAAAATTTAAAATTGGCCTTAAAAATAAGCACCAGTAGAAATTGGCGAGTGAAATTTGCATGCCAGTCTCTGCCCCAGATATCAGGGGTTAAAAGGGAGATGGTGTGCACTGCTCATTCATGTTTGTATTGAGGAGCCAAGACAAACCCAGCTGTTAGTGGTTAGTTTAGCATTGTTGCACGAGGGACATAGGGTCTCTTTCTCTCACATTAAGTGTTTTAGGACAAGAGTTCATCTGTAGTGTCCCATGTCCCGCTCACAATCAAGCCAGTGCACCAGTCTTTGAGATGCACACTGATGGATGTGGAAGGGATGAAGTTCAGGTGCTTAGCAGATCTGGCAATCTTAGCATAGCATCTTTTGGCCACCATGTCTGCACTCACGCTTTGACAAACTTGGATATGCTCCTAATAATAGCGTACATTTATATAGTGTGAGTGGCTATATAAAGTGGCTATAATGTTAAGCTACTACTCATGTTTCAATTAATAAGTGATGTTTGAGGTCAGTGAATTTTAAGCAAATATTTGCCTTTAGAATTTGCTTGTCACTTTTTTGAGTCATCTGTTACCTTCTCGAAATCACATTTATTGTTTTTATAATTATAACATATCTGTCCATCCAATATGGCACGACTTCGCAGTCTTTCACTTTTTTGTGACTAATAGACTAAGAAAAATTTGTTTGACTAAGCCTTTTCTCATCAACTAACGATTAGTCGACTGTTGGGGGCAGTGCCACAAATTATGCCTACAAGCAGGGGGACTACCAGAGGGAGAATTATCCCAGATTCTAGGCCATGATGGACAGTTTCATGCCTCAGTCAGGGCATATCAAAGCAAACAATGGGTTGGTTCCATATAAGTTGGACCAGGTGGGGTCGAGTTTCCCCTTTCTACTGAACATTAGGATATGAGTGACTTGCAGAGACTTCAGCTTTTGCTAACCCCAAAGGAGGAGGTGACAGGCAAGCTGTGACATGCAACAGGAGTTAGTACCACCCTGGCGATTTATATACACCACTGTTGTCCATCTGGATCAACACGTTTGCTCTGGATCACCAGTCGCATCCTTCACAGGGCAAGCATGACTGCCAACAGCTCCAGGCAGTTGATGTGCCAACACAGAAGAGAACCTGTCCAGGAACCCAACACTGTGAGTCTGTCAGCACCCCACCACACAGGAACTTTCAATATGACACTCTCAGACAATGACACTGTTCTGGGGCCTGCATGTCATCACCGCTCTGCATGATTCACTTAGAGACAACGGCAACTGCTTTTTGCATGACTATGGGGTGGAAAGACACGAGCCAAAGGGTGAAATAGGGCCTTTGCCTTGCCCTAGGTGGGGTCCATCTGCATAAGCAGCTCAGTCTTCTCTGGGTTGGCCATTTCAGGATTGCTTCAAAGCCTTAGGAGGGTTCTTAGCAGTCAATTGGTAGCCAGTCTGCACCGGTTTCCTGCGACTTGACCTTCTCAGAACTCAAGGTGCTGGCTGAGGAGTCACAGGGGCCCAGGACTGGCAAAGAGCAGATAAAGGGGCCTGCTTCTGGGGTCTGTACAATAGGATACGACCACGTCAAGGCAGGATGTAAGGCAGGGCGTAGGATTCCATTTCAACCCAATGCTTGGGGCAGTCCAAGAAAGCTCGGCTAACATCCCTGTGTCTGCCATAAACATGACTGATACACCTGAGTATGTCAGCATCCCTACATCCTTCACATCGGATGGTGTAAACCTACCTTCAATAACTCACCCTAGAGTCCCAAAGGTGACAATGAAGCCACTATAAGATGGCCCACACATATTATCCAGAAACTTGACCTGAGTTTCACCCAGCAGAAATTCATTCATTGATTTCCCAAATTGCCTTCAGGACTTGCTGACTCTTCCTTGTATGGAGCTTCAACAGGAGCAGCAGCGCAGGGAGCAACCAATGTGGTTCTTTGCTTCTTGCAGAAGAAAGAAACCCATGACCGTAATGTGGTCACAATGGACATGTTCTCACAGTGAGAACACGAATACTTGACAAACGCTGAAACAGCATGGGCATGGCCCAAATTTCTCAGGCAGAGACTGTGGCCGTCAGGAAGACTGGTACCAAATGCACCCAGAAGAACGCACAGAAAGGCATAATAAATTCTGCTGTGGTGAATTTTGCTCATTGGAGAGGAAATTTACTCTTTTAGAGACTGCTGTATAACACCATAGAACCAGTCAATGGTGACTCTCATGGTCAAACCCCTAGTGTCACTACATTAACACAATATTGAGTGAGTGACAGAATGGAAGCGCCATCTGATTCCATGCGATTAGTAGTTTTACAGACAGTTGAATAAAGCAGTCTGTGGCTTGGAACACTATGAACAGCCCTCAAGTCAACCTGAAAAGCAGAAATGCAATAAGAAAGGCCAAAGGTGTATTATGTATGTAGTATTTTTAATGTTTGTATGAGTTCAGAAAATTTCTCCATCTCATTAATGCTGAAGGAATAGATCTTTGCTGAAACAAAAACATTCATTACATTTGGGATGCTAATTAATGAATTAATACTGAATTAATGAGAGTAAATACATCAAATTATTGATACCAATTGCTTTGCTTTGATGGTTGGTTTAAAGGAAAACTTCACCATAGAATGAAAATTCTCTCATAATTTACTATCATAATTTACCCTCATGCCATCCCAGATGTTTATGACTTTCTTTTTTCAGTCAAACACAACCATACAGTATTAATCTGTACATATGTACAATTCCAGGTGATAGTTCATCAATTTATTTCTTTAGTCCATATTCTGTTCAGTTTAAATGATTCTCAAAAGGGCCCTACAGTATCTCTTATTTAGAGCTAGTACACAGTGTTGCATTATTCATACACAACCCCAATTCAAAAAAAGTTTGCCAATTCAAAGGGACGCAATGATTGGCAAATCAGATATACCCATATTTTGTTCACAGTAGAACATAGACAACATATAAAATGTTGAAAGCGAGATATTTTAGTATTTCATGCAAAACATTAGCTCATTTTAAATATGATGGCAGGGACACCTCTCAAAAAAGTTGGGACGGAGCAACAAAAGGCTGAAAATCTAATTGGTACTGATAAGCAACAGCTGGAGGACCATTTTGCAACAGGTTAGTAACATGACTGGGTATAAAAAGAGCATCTTAAAGAGTCTCTCAGAAGTAAAGATGGGCACCAATCTGCGAAAAACTGCATCTACAAATTGTTGAACTATTTCAGAATAATGTTCCACAATTAAAAATAATGAAGACCTGGAATATCCTATCATCTACAGTTCATAATATCATCAAAAGATTCAGAGAATCTGGAGAAATGTCTGTGCACAAGGAACAAGGCCAAAAGTCAGTATTGGATGTTGATGATCTTCGGGGCCTCAGCCGGTACTACATTAAAAATGATTCTGTCTTGGATATCACTGCTCAGGAACACTTCCACAAATCATTGTCTGTGAACGCAGTTCGCCATACCATCCACAAATGCAGTTTAAAGCTCTATCATGCTAAGAAGAAGCCATATATGAACACAATCCAGAAACACCGCCATCTTCTCTGGGACAAAGTTCATTTAAAATGGACTACGGCCAAGTGGATAACTGTTCTGTGGTCACAGGAGTTGTTTGAAATTCTGTTTGGAAATCATAGACGGTGCATGACTTCTAAAGAGGAGAGGGACCATCCAGCTTGTTATCAGCGCACAGTTCAAAAGCCTGCACCTCTGATGTTATGGGGTTGCATTAGTGCCTATGACATGGGCAGTTTATACATCTGGAAAGGCACCATCAACGCTGAGAGGTATATACAAGTTTTAGAACAACATATGATCCCATCCAGATGACGTCTTTTTCAGGGAAGGCCTTGCTTATTTCATCAAGACAATGCGAAAGGGACAACATTCCTCTCCCAAAACTCCAGATCTCCTCAGTTCCCAGACTTTTACAGACTGTTGTTAAAAGAAAAGGGGATGCTACACAGTGGTAAACATGCCCCTGCCCCAACTTTTTTGAGAGGTGTTGCTGCCATCAAATTCAAAATGAGCTTTTATTTTGCATGTAATAGTAAAATGTCTCGCTTTAAACATTTGATATGTTGTCTATGTTCTAGTGTGAATAAAACATGGTTATATGAAATTTGCACATCATTGTATTGTTTTTATTTACATTTCACACAGCGTTCCAACTTTTTTTGAAATGGGATTGTACACAAGATTAATGGACATATTATTAAATATTTAGTAAACGCCCTTATGTGTAAAAGTATAAAGCTAAAAATATTACACTTATATCATGTATTATGTTGCATCTGCTACTTTGTGATTGTACAGATATTTAGACCATAATTTAAATACAGTAATGATGGGTGACAATGTTATGTATCACTTTTAAGTCCAGGGGTTAATACCGCTTCAGCGGTATAGTCCCACATATGGGATTAATATTTCGGTGGCTAATTATACAATCTTTTAAGACGCAGGATGTATTTTTTTATATCATAAACCAAATAATCACAGAACTACCATAGTAAAAATGTACAGTACCTAAGTGCAGAGCAATATCAACATATAAATGATGCACATGTGATGTCATGGTAAAACTACTGTAAAACAAGAAAACCCTTTCAAAGCAACTGCAAGTGAAGAATAAATAAAAAAAGTTCAATGACAACTGTTACAGAGGAGGTCTTTGCTGCCTCCTCCGCACCAGCAGAGCGAACTGTCACCAGAATATTAACCAGTGTTTAATTTGGACTTCAATTCCCACAATGCCTCATACCACTCCCTCTCACACCTGCACCCAATTATTCTGCCTATATAAACTCCTAGCAAGCATTCTGTCGCAAAGTCGTTTTGGCCCTGGCTACAATTTTGAGCGGTTTTCTCTTGCATTTGGATTATCTGTTTTCATTTTGGACTATTTATACTGCTTGTTTATGCTGCTTTTTGCCTGTTTGCCGCCTGCCCCAATTTCTGGATTTACCTTTGATTTTTTGATTGTGTGCTGCCTGCCTCAACCCTTGCCTGTCCCTCGTTTTGTCTCTGCCTTGCCCTTGTTATTCCTGTTTGCTGGTACTCGACCTTGCCTGTCTGACTATTTCAATAAATGCTGCAAATGGATCCCAGTGCGCCTAACCCATCATTAAAACAACTAATATCAAGCTCTAGAAGTGAACATATGGTTTATTTGTATGTATTTTGCAATATCAGCATATTAGACTATATAAAAAGTGTTTTACATAAATTAATTACAGTACAGAATATATAGGACATAAACTTTTAATTAATGTTTATAATAAGTCTTATGTGTTTGCTGGTGATTTTGGTATGTTTTGAAAGAAAAATCGAAGAATTTAAGAAAATCTAAGAACAATCTAAGAATTACCCCCTTGTTTCCCTTTAGTGCGTATAACGGTGAAGTATTATAACACCCATGAATATTATGCTTAAAAAAAAATTAAAATTAATATTTTATGGTTTGTACAACTGCAAAAAAATTAGTGCTTTTAATTTAGAGAAGAGAAAGTGTCTTAAGAAAGACACTAAAATGTATCCTCTTGCAGTCAGAAGCACAGAGCCACATTTAGGTGACAAGTTTGATGTGTCATCATGGAAACTAAAACATTATGCGAGTTAACTTAAAACTGCCATTAAAAAACACTCCAGTGGAACAGTTTGGATTTTTTAAACATACCCATAAAAGGATTAAAGAAAACAACAACACAAGACTTCCCTGTCTCTCTCTACTATAGTAAAACAAGTGATAAATGCTCAGAAAATGGTGTACATCATACTACAAGTTAACCCTCACAAAATGGCAATGAATAACACTATATCCAAGTACACAGTTCGATTACACAATACCACACAATTCACAAACAATTCCTAATGTGCTAATCAACTATCTTGGACCAGGACACAGGACAGCTTTTTGTGGAGTAAATATCCTCCACAATATGTGTCACAAAAATTATAAATATACATCCTAGGACGTAACAGACAAACACGCGTGAATGAAATATTCCAACAGCATTTTGCATAGCGCTGTAAAGTAGTGAAACATTAACACTAATTGTGAACAAATGTCTTGTTTTGTTAGGGTGCTCTCAGAAAGCGGTATAAACAAAGGTGATGTTGCCGCTGTCACACACTTGATCAGAGTCACTGTGAGCTGACCCCTCATCTGCAGGGCAAGGTGATGATCGCTGTCATATCTGTGAAACTGACCAGGTGGTAGTGTAAGATGTCAGTGATCTGTGCATAACAAAACAAGTTCTGGAAAAAAAAAACAAAAGCATGTCTACTGCTTACTGCACACTTCACAGTATACACTGAATACTGCCTACTATAGTTACACATTATATTTTTTATGTGAGTAGTGTAGTGAATGTAAAGGGTATTGATATTGAGGTTTGTTCACAAATAAAGCATTCTCCACCAAAGATGTAATTATTTATGAAGAAATTCACTCAATTGATGTTAATAGATCTATTCTTCACCATTCCCTGTGTAAGGGAAACAAATATGATTCCAAATGGGAAATTAATAATTGATTAGAATCAATCAATGAATTGGGAAAATCTTAATCAATGTAATACATTGTTTAAACACTCGTATAGAGCATGTTGCAAAGATCAGCAGGATTAGGGACTTCAGATTATGAGCTTGAACCACCACAACATCTTGTGCGATACAGACTTTATTAACTACACTAAACACATACTTGTAACATCACGCCATCAGAGGGAGCCCTCACCGGAATACTGACTGCTCATGCTCCCTCTGCTGAACTCTGAACTTTGAACTCTGAACTTACTTCCTGTTTGGCATCTATATAAACCTTGCTGCCACATGGCCACGTTGCGAAGTATTGCCAGCTTTACACCTGACTACTGAGCATTCTCTTTTACTGCCTGCTTTCCTGTGTTTTACCTATTGTTTGGTTCTCGTTTTCGGATTTTTGCCTTGCCCCTTTGTTTGACACCTGGATTGGACTGTTTGTTTAGATATTGATTCTCTGCCTGGATTTACGACCTCTGATTTACGTCTCTCCCTTTTGTTGTGTTGCATGGTTGGCACTGTTGGATAATGTTTATTACGACCCTTTGCCTGTACTTTCGACTTTGATTATGGATAACCCCAATAAACATCCGCAACTGGATCCTGCTTCAGCTTCTGCCTAAGCCCCCTTACAGAATACTTCGCCTACCCTCAATCCAGCGGATGTTTCACAGCTGCAAGCTGAATTTGTCTACCAGGGAGAACTATTATGCAGCTACCACGAACAGCTAGCTAACTTACAGGCATCGAATGAACTACTGCTCCAGCGACTTTGCTCTCCTCCTTCCACCACGTCGAGCACGGTAAGACTTGCTCTTCCCGATAAGTTTGATTGTTCTGCAGAATGGTGTAAAGGGTTCATTCGACAAGTACGCACTTATTTGGAATCGTTGGGGGATCAGTCTCATGCTAGTTCTGATCAATGCTCTTTATCATGTCACTATTATCTGGCAAGGTTATTGATTGGGCTGCTGCGGTTTGGGAGACGGACGAACAGTTTAGATCTTCACCTGAGTATTTTTTGCAACAACTCCGAGAAGTATTTGAATATCCTGCTGGGGGTCAGGATGTTTCGTCTCGTCTTTTACACCTTTCTCAAGGCTCACAGTGCAGCAGAGCACGCAGTCGAATTCAGGACTCTTGCAGCTCAGAGTGGATGGAATGATGCTGCACTTAAAGGGGTGTTTCGGGAAAGCCTATGTCCCCAATTGCAGTTAGAGATGGCATGTCGAGGTGAGGAATCTTCTTTCAATGACTTTGTTAACATGACTGTTAAGATTGATAATTTGCTCAGGAACTCACCTAAACCCAAGCAAGCGCATGCATCCCACCTTATGTCACGACCTGCACTCCGGAGTCCTGAGGCACCATGTGTTACCGAGCCCATGCAAGTAGGATCTACCAGGCTGTCTGAGGACGAGCGTAGACGAAGGTTCATCAACAACCTCTGCTTTTATTGGTGAACCAGGTCATCATAAGTCACAGTGTCCTCAAAAGACCCGAGTCTTTCAAAAAATCCATTTAAAGTCACATTACCCGTACAGATTTCTACTGAAAGTGGTTCTTTTATGTTGACAGCATTAGTAGATTCCGCGCCGCTCTCAACCTCATCAACTCGGACATCGCCCGGAAACATCAACTACCCACCATTCCATGCTTTCCACCTATCAGTATTACGGCTGTCAATAACCAGCCCATCAAAGGAGGAGTTCTGGAACAGACCCGATCACTGAAAATGCAAATTGGGGTTTTTCATGAAGAGAACATCTCTCTATATCTGATCGACTCACCCAAATATGAAATAATTTTAGGAATTCCATGGCTAAGTTGCCACGATCCCCACATCTCCTGGCGCACGGGTGAGCTGACCCACTGGTCTCCATTCTGTTTTAGTCACTGTCTAACCCTTAAGCAGTCCAGTCCATGTCTGTCCACAAGCATGGGGAGCCCTCCGAGCCTGACCCAACCAAAGATCCCCAAGGTTTATAATGAGCTTTTGGAGGTCTTCAGCAAGGTTAAAGCCACACAGTTACCACCACATCGGCACTGGGACTGTGCTATAGACCTTCTTCCCAACATGTGTCCTCCCAAAAGCAAAGTCTACCCGCTGTCACGCCAAGAAGCACAGGCTATGGAGGACTACATCAAGGAGGCTCTGGAAGCTGGCTTTATCCGTCCTTCTACTTCTCCCACTGCAGCCGGCTTCTTCTTCGTGGAGAAGGATGGGGGTCTGCGTCTGTGCATCGACTACAGAGGCCTCAATAATGTCACTGTTAAATTCAGGTATCCACTGCCTCTAGTCCCTTCTGCCCTAGAACAACTCAGGAAGACCAAAATTTTTACCAAACTCGACTTGAGAAACGCTTATAACCTGATACGCATCAGGGATGGAGATGAGTGGAAGACAGATTTTCTCACCACCAGGGGGCACTACGAATACCTGGTTATGCCCTTTGGCCTTGCCAATGCCCCAGCCGTCTTCCAATCCTTCATAAATGAAGTCTTCAAAGATGTCCTCCACAAGTATGTCATCGCATATCTTGACGACATCCTAATCTATTCCCTGAATGAAGAGGATCATGTCACTCACGTCAAGAGTGAGAAGCTTGGAAAGAACAATCACCAACTCTATGTCAAGACTGAAAAATGTGAGTTTCATGTGAAGCAGACAACATTCTTGGGGTACAACATCAGCCACCAGGGCGTTGAAATGGATGCTTCTAAGGTAACCGCCATCACTGAGTGGCTGCAGCCCTCCACGTTGAAAGAATTGCAGAGGTTCCTGGGCTTTGCTAACTTCTATCGACGCTTCATTAGGAACTACAGCTCTATTGCTGCACCTCTCACCTCATTACTCAAGGGAAAACCCAAGAAGTTGTCATGGAACGCTTCCGCCAATGCAGCCTTCCAAAAGCTCAAGACCAGCTTCACGACAGCCCCCATCCTAAAACATCCAGATCCAGAACTCCCCTTCATTGTGGAGGTCGATGCTTCTGACTGCGGGATTGGAGCCGTGCTCTCTCAACGTCACGGACAACCTCCCAAGCTTTTCCTGTGTGCCTTCTTCTCTCGGAAGCTAACCCCCGCTGAGTTTAATTATGATGTGGGAAACAAAGAGCTTCTGTCAATGAAGGCTGCCATGGAAGAATGGAGACATTGGCTTGAGGGGGCAGTTCATCCTTTTCAAGTTATCACGGACCATAAGAACCTTGAGTATGTCAAGTCTGCTCGACGTCTGAATTCACGCCAGGCAAGATGGTCTCTGTTCTTTTCACGATTCCATTTTACAGTCACTTATCGTCCAGGCTCCAAGAATAGCAAGGCAGATGCACTATCCAGGCGCCATGATCCCCCACGACAGAACTACAATCCTGAACCTATCCTAAGTCCAGCCTTGTTTGTTGCTCCGGTCAACTGGGACATAATGGAGGAAATTCACCAGGCCGTCCTCACAGAACCATCACCACCGAACTGCCCCCCTTCCAAACAATATGTTCCCCAGACACTACGTCACCGGGTCATCCAGTGGGTCCACACATCACTCAGCACGGGACATCCCGGCATTTCACGAACCCTCAAACTTGTGCAGAATTCCTTCTGGTGGCCTTCAATGACCAAAGATCGAAGATCTGAACCAAGAGATCGGCAGGTACCTGAGGACTTACTGCAGCCGAGAACAACATCGCTGGGCTGAATTTCTCCCTTGGACTGAGTATGCCCAGAACTCACTCACGCACTCCTCTACAGGACTCACACCATTTCAATGTGTGCTGGGTTACCAGCCTCCCCTGTTCCCGTGGTCAGGAGAACCATCATCTGTGCCTGCTGTTAACGACTGGATTCGTAACAGTGAGAGGGTGTGGGACAGTGCCCATGTGCGGCTTCAACGCGCTGTGAGGAGGCAGGAAATTAACGCTAACCGTCACCGTCGCCCACACCCTCCATACCAACCTGGACAAAGGGTCTGGCTCTCCACGAGGGATCTCAAGCTACGTCTGCCGAGCAGGAAGCTCTCTCCCAGGTATGTTGGCCCATTTAAAATCATAAGACAGATTAATGAGGTCACTTACCAATTAGAGCTTCCTGCTGACTACCGCATCTCTCCTTCTTTCCATGTGTCACTCCTCAAACCATTCCACCGGGACGCTGACCCCGAGGCCATATTGCAGGAGCCACCGCCACCTCTGGACATTGGCGGAACGCCGGCCTACAAGGTGAACGTCCTGCTTGACTCACGGCGAAGAGGGGGTCAGTTACAATACCTGGTGGATTGGGAGGGATACGGCCCAGAGGAGAGATCGTGGGTAGCGGCAGTGGACATTCTGGATCCCTCACTCATGGAGGAGTTTCATCGAGCCAGACCTGACCGTCCAGCACCACGTCCATGGGGATGCCCACGTAGAGCACCTGGAGGTGCTCCTAGAGGGGGGGGGGTTCTGTAACATCAGCCCTCACTGGAATACTGACTGCTCATGCTCCCTCTGCTGAACTCTGAACTTTGAACTCTGAACTTCCTGTTTGGCATCTATATAAACCTTGCTGCCACATGGCCACGTTGCGAAGTATTGCCAGCTTTACACCTGACTACTGAGCATTCTCTTTTACTGCCTGCTTTCCTGTGTTTTACCTATTGTTTGGTTCTCGTTTTCGGATTTTTGCCTTGCCCCTTTGTTTGACACCTGGATTGGACTGTTTGTTTAGATATTGATTCTCTGCCTGGATTTACGACCTCTGATTTACGTCTCTCCCTTTTGTTGTGTTGCATGGTTGGACTGTCTATGTTTATTACGACCCTTTGCCTGTACTTTCGACTTTGATTATGGATAACCCCAATAAACATCCGCAACTGGATCCTGCTTCAGCTTCTGCCTCAGCCCCCTTACAATACTACTCTAACATACACACAACACACATACAGTTTGGCATTTAAAGAGGTTAAAGAAGGGTAAAGATCAAAGTATAAGATTATAGGAAATTCAGCAGATCAACACCCTGAACAGACCATCAGTTCCATAATTCTTAACACACCTCAGTGAAAAGGCTAATGATAGCTATTGCCTTAATTACTAAGACAATACTAATTAATGACACTTGCATGTCTTGCCCATTGAAGGAAAGTGTCCTGATACATTTAGTTGGTGCTCCAGTTGGTCTTCAGTAGATGTTGTATTGATGAGAGGAAGAACCAGTTTGAGAGTCTGTTGAGAGTCCTTAAAGGACCAGTGGAAAATGGCCAGTGGAAAGGCGAAGGGAGGAAAGAACAAAAGACAGAGCAAGAACGAAAAGACCCCTTGTGTTCTTGGACACTGGTCTTTTAAACTGGTGAAGATGTCACACCTTGAAGAGTTGTGTGATCCAATCAAAGGTTGTCATCTCGGAGGGAAGTTAACTCTCTCTTGTCTTCCAACATGCTGTTTTGCATATAGAATTTGATTGTATGTCAAGATGGAATTCTTCAGAAGTTTTATAATATTAATATCAACCAAAGTTATCAAAATGTTATGAACACTAATGTTCAGGATATGAAAAATGCAACTCATAGATACTACACACAGGTACGTGATCTTGATTAACAGGGTGACTCGAAAACATTCATTTAAATGTGCAGTTAGCATTAGTATATATATATACAAACATAAAACATTAAAGACATGTAGCATGGGGAATATTGGATACATGTGTTTATGCATTTCTATTATGCATCCTTAAGTTAATATGTTCACAAGTTAAAATGGTTTCTTTGTGTGTTCTCAAAGGAAATGGAGTAAATCTCTACATTCCTTTGGGTTGTAAAACAGTCTTATCCTGGTTCTTCCTGGTTCTGCATCTGGGTGTTAATTGCAGTTTAGGGGTAGTTTTACAGACACTTGAAGAGCATGGTTGGTTTATGGAGTGAGGTATATGTAATTATATTCATAAAATATAACCAGTTATTGTGTGTCTGATCTGTCTCAGACACTACAGTAGGATTAGTATGCAGTATGTTTAAATGAGTATCCTTAAAATACCCGGATGGTCTACAATGTCTGCTGAAAATTCAAAGTGCAGATCCATGCACACTGTAACAGCTGATATTGCCCACTCACTGTGAGAGGAAGATTAGTGAGGCTACATTGATTGAATAAACCAAATCTGTGAAACTTCACCAAATTACTACATAGTCAACATTACATAAGAAATGAATGAAAAAATGCTCACATTCAGGGAGGAGTTGAATTTTGATATATGTGATTGTTTACAATCCTAATATTGTCTATTGTTTTCTACCATTATGACTTAGATATGTTCCTTGTTTCACTGATAGCTACATGGAGTTCTGATTCCAAACACATGAGCCAAAGGCTTGTAGAAAAAGAAAATATTTGCAAAGTTTATTTCATATACCCTTCAACAGTTTTTACAAAGTAGCTGTCAGAGTAAACAAAGCTGAACAAAACATTGGCAATATTTTTTCCAAACACATTTCTGTGTATGCAGCATGTATTTGTCACAAAGGTTGCCACAACAAAATGTAGAAGTAATGAAGAAATATTTATGTTGCTTGTTCATGTGAGCAATATAATTAATAAAATATACATTGAATATTACATTGGGACAGACCATTTCCACTCGCACACAAATTACATTCACACATTTGTGGTATCCACTCTGAATTGACAATTTGCTAGACATGCAAAGTAATTGAATCTTTTGCAGCTGTCGGCTTTTCATGAGTGTGTGCTTATATAGTGCTGAAGTCTACCTAAAAACTCAACCTAAAATATTTTGAAAGCTAAGCACATCATAGTTATCCACCAATATCTTCTGAACCCTCATCACATCATATCCTGTATTCTAGTGTTGTACTGTAAGCCCAAGTAATATAGTTTATTAGTTAACAATGACATTTTACATACAGATTTCAATGGATTTCAGTGTCATATGCTAAATAATAATAATGCACTACCCAATACAAGCAAGCCAGCTGAGTAACTTTCTGTAATAAAGAACAATGAAATACATTTACTCTACATGTTGCAGACACTTTTAATCATAACACATAAAAAAAACACATAAAGCCATGACACTGCTAGACCCATTCACTACCCATTGAGCTAAACATAACACAGTATAAAAGCGAACAGAGAAAGAGATTCCAGTTCTCTGTTACCAATGACACTTTTCTTTTTTGTGTATTTGCACACATTTAGCATGTACATAAGTGTGTCATTGTTTAGTTTTTATGAGACTGTGAAGAACAACTCACCTAGCTGGATGTGTATAACACTAGTTTGTCTCTCTGATGGGAACAAGACTTCTGGTGGTCTGGTCGTAAGAAGTGCTGCAAAACAATAAATTTACATTAGCAATGTGACAGTACATTAATCATTGAGTAATTTAATAATGATAATTAATATATACACTTTCAAAAATATTTTTCTTTTAACAGCAATGCCATAGAGCAAGGGTGCCAGTCCCAGTGCCAGCACACATTTTTTCCACTACAAAGAACCTATTTTGAAACAGAACGGTTCTGCGGGTGTTAAAGATTCTTTATGGAACCATTCTTCTATGGCATCGTGAACACCTTTTTTTAAAGAGTACAGTAATAATAAATCAATTAATAATAAATCAATTAAACTCAGTATAACAAGCCTATTCAAAAGTATAAGACATACATAGGTTAGTATTGCTGAATGTTATTACTGGACTGTTGAACTATTGCATTTTACTTGCTTGCTATTTACACTGTTATTATTATTGAGTCATTTGTAAGAGAAAATCTCTCTGTGTGGTAAAGTCTCAAGGAAAGTTTGAAGCAGAAGCAACTTTCCCCTCAGGCCATCTCTCTCTTAAACCATTAACTTCTCCATAAGTGCAATATTCCACTGTCTACCTCTACTGTGTACATAATTTGGACCAAATAATGAAGAAAAAAGCAGCCAATAAGAGTGCAGGATAGAAGGGAACTCCTTCAAAAAAAAAAAAAAGAAACTGGGTGATGGAAAATGTCAAGAAAATGTTTGTAAATTCTAGACAAAGGGTGACTATATTGCATATGCTAGAATATATCCTATTTTACCTTATTTTAAATTTTCTTTAGTCACAACATAATTCCTAAAGTTACATTTGTGTTATTTCATAGTTTTGATAAGTTTACTATTATTCATAAATTAAAAAAAATATGAACAAAGAAAACGTTTCCAAACTTTTGACTGGTAGTGTATATCATCACTTCTTCTGCACATTACATTACCTCCTTGCATAGGTGTACATAACATCTGTAAATACGTAAATTCACAGAATATGTTACCCGTACAACGTCTCATATTTTTATTAGTGGTGCTTGTGAAGCAAAGGATCACTATTACTCTTTTACTCTCTATTACTCTCTCACTATTGCTTCTTCTTCTTCTGGACAAAACTTTGGTACGTAACTCGTCATGCACAATTTTATTAATAGGCTGATGTTATAGCTCTGCATCAGAATGTCGTAGAGACTTGGGGGTGGGCTCATATCACTCCGATGAGCAAGTTACAGTACCCTAGCAACCGTCCTATTGTAATGGAGAGACTGAGGCAGCGGGATCCATTTGCAGCGTTTATTAAGATCAACAAGAACAGGCAGGGTCAACAACAGTAAACAGTAATGTCCAGGGCTAGGCTGATCATAGACGGTGGACAGGCAAGGGTCAGGGCAGGCAGCAAAGAATCATAAATGGTATAAACAATCCAGAATCAGGGGAGGCGGCAGGGAATCAAACACGGTATAACAATCCAAACAGCAACGAGTAATCCAAACAACAATGAAAACCGCTCAGTAGTGTTAGCCAGGGCAAAACAAGACTTCGCAAGGAGCACATTTGAATCTAGGGTTTAAATAGGCCACAAACAGGAAACAGGAAGCAGTTGATCAGCCCCTGGAATGTGATCCTATGGGAGTTGTAGTCCGAAACAACCTAATACTCAGGGGAAGGCTCCCTCTGGTGGACCGGAGGAGGCGGTACAGGAGCCTCCACTGTAACACCTATAGACATCCATTGAAAAGGTGAGAGGCATTGGAACATCGTAGAGACAAGTGGGTGGCCTCTTTTGACTCAGACTGGCAAGTAGTCTTTAATTAACTTATTTATTACCTGTCCAACCATGTCCTATTTTTTACCCATTTTTACCACTCTAATAATGAACATGAATTAGCTACAGTACTGTGCAAACGTCTTAGGCGCATTAGTATTTTCATACCCAAAAATTTTAAGCAAGGTTTTAAGCAAGTTATTTATATCTTTTGTTGTAGTGTCAGTAGGAATTATATGATTACACTTAAATGTAAATGTTTATTTACATTTAAATGGTTTCTTCAAGCGTCTTAGAGATGCTGCCACATTTCTTCTGGATTTAGTCTGTCTCAGTTTTTTCTGTTGGTTCATAATGTAATCACAGATTACTCGATGACTGTTAGATTCAGATCTCTCTGTGGAGCACTGGCTGTTGTCAGTCTCCCTGTGCATACAAAAACCTCATTGGATTATTAGAATTAATGGCAAAAAGAATGTTTGGAAATGTAAATGTATAATTCCTACTACAACAAAAGATATAAAAAGATATAAACAAAAAACTTGCTTAAAACCATTTTTGGGTGTAAAAAACTAATGTGCCTAAGACTTTTGCACAGTACTATATATCTCGGCACCACAACACTGAGACATGGGAGTTTAATGGGCTCTTTTAACCTTTGTTCATCTAGGCATACTGTACATTACATTCATTAAAAACTAAATTAAGGACATACTTAATTCTGACCAGGCAGACACACATACACACATACTCCTAGTTCCCCAATCAGGAAGAACAAGTTGGGACAGAAACTAGCTGAAGACACCTTAAGATGAAATGGAGACCCAGAGTGTCAGATCATCCACTTTCATATTGTGTCTGAAGCAAGATCACTGGAAGTAACCCAGCTCTTACCACAGTCAACACACACACACACACACACACAAAATAAACATTTATTTTCCCTATTCAAAACTTCCAGGCATTAACATCTAATTGCTCACAAAGGTGTTAGGGGAAAGTAAGGAAGGAAACATCTGTTGTAGAAAGGTGGGGGTCAGCTCCATAGGGTTAGGGTCAGAGCCAAAGGTTAGAACAAATCTTGAAATATCCATAAACATGACTGACATGCACACTGAAAACTGAGACTGAAAACTGGACATATCTCAAAACAGGGGTAATAAATTATATTTATCAAGTTCAAGTTTATTTATATAGTTCTTTTAAAAATGATACATTAGTACAAAGCAGCTGTACAAATGAAAAATATCCGAAGATATTTAACAGTGAAATAGACTGAAGAATTATTTGAAAATAAAAAATTGAAAGAAAATGAAAATGTCATTTTTGTTCAATTTATGCCATTTTGTATAATTGTATGTCAGAGTTTGCAATATATCACACATACGAGAAATGTCTTGGGGTTGTACATGCTCCGGACGCACATCAGGAGCAAGTAGCCAAAGAACAGGAAGTGACAAAGGAGTTGCACACATGACAAGGTAAACTGTACCCATCACTATTGTCAGAAACCAAGCATCTCTCTTTGTATTCCATAAGCATACACCAGTTGTCCACAAAACATACATAGCCAAGCTGCCCTTAAATGATGGTCACAGGACCCTGTGCACCTGGACACATCAGTTCTCTTCCACCACCGACTTCCTCTCAATGCTCTGCGGACATCATCCTTCTTTGGTGGATATTTCCAATTCCCTCAGACACTTTCATCCCTTTTAATTTAAATGTAAATATCTTATGATTGTAACGGAAGCAGACTCGGGAACACAGAAGGGTAAGTACCAAAAAGGCAGTTTTATTGAGATGTTAACAGAGATAAGGGAAACAGGTAAGTAGCAATTGGCCTTGAGTAATGGAGACAGATCTGTAACATAGTTGATGTCTTTACCAGATAGTTGGAGTCGGAGGACTTGACAATGGTTTCCAGGAGCTGGTAAGAGAGCGGATTGGGGAAACACTGGAGCACACACAGACACTGGAGAACACAGGGAAAATGACAGAGGCGATGGAGATCGGTATCAGGTAAGTAACTTGCATGAGAATGCGTCCTTCTCCAGTTGGAGACCAGACAATGTGCTTGAGGGAAGTGTGTTGCTTATAGTGCAGATGGTGATTGTGAAATAATGAACAGGTGAATTTGATTAGTATTCAGGTGAATATGCCAGGCGCATGCATTCATTCCAGGCTAACCTTTATTGAGGTTCAATTTGTGTATCCCATAAACAAGCTACATGTTACCAGCACAACTTTGCAGCCTGCTAACCACACATACCTGCAGCAACAATTAATGACGTCACACAAGAGGGCGGTGTCAATGACGCACCTCCTGGTAACCCAAAACTCTGCTTTATATAGCTACGAATCACGTGACCTATAAAGCAGCTCGCCTTGCCCCGATACGTATGCAGTGTGATTTTTGTTTGTTTATCCAACAGTTACAGCAAACAATGGACGAAATTCTACTTTGGTGGATAGCATTCACAAACATTATTTAAATTGCACATGTTAACTTATACTTTTCCACTTTAAAAAAAAATATATATATTTTTCAAAATCATTTCGATTAGAGTTTGCCATTTTATGATTTGAAATAAAATAGAGGCATTCTTAAAACAATATAAATGAACCTAAAAAGAGTGAATGAACATCGGTAAACTAAAGCGCTTTCTAGAGGCATTCAATATGAGATTAATCAGGTAGCCTAGAAACACAAAATAAATGTAATATTACATTTACATTTAGGCTATATGCTAGTCAGATAGTGTTATTTAATGTAAAACTATGTAAGAGTAAAAACTGTGGTGTGGCAGGAGTTTGAAGCATCACCCAGAGACATAACTGAATGCATACACTGAACTGTGCCTTCAGTATGTGTACACAGTAATTTAATTATGATTCTTAGAGCAGCAATGCAGCTGACAAGCGTCTTGCGTGCACCCCTCGGCCCCTGCACAATATTCCGCTTTATGCACAGCCTTGCATTCCGCTCAATCCCTCACACTCGAGCAGATGCTTCACTCACGTGCCGGTCCATGTTCACAGATAAAATCAGGTGAGACAGCTCAAACTCCACTCCGCTCTGACACTACATTTCTTTTATTGTTATGCTTACTTGAAAAACATTTTCAGTTTCAGTTTCCACTTTATCATCGTTTGTAACTAAAAATATTGGACCATATTTCCTTGTATCTGTCATTTTGAGGATTCTCTAACAAGCACGTCAAATGGCATTCAGGGTTGACGAGCAGAGCAGAATCTTAAGAATGTACGCTCACATGCTGGATTCACTGCAGTTATCCACTAGTACAAACATGATTTTATATTTATCAGTGTAGGACAGCAAACAGATACTGTCAAATCAGTTAACCACTTTAAATTAATTTAATGGCTCAAATGTATGCTCTATAGTTAGTATGAATAGTTCACTAGAGAAACGTTAAATGCGTTGACAGCACTGTTTCTTTTGTTTGAGGGCTGTTGTGCTTGTGCTAGTGCTTCTTTATAGGACCTATAACTATAAAGACCTCATTGTCATGGCAACAGCTGGCTATTAGATTACATCAGAAAATCACACTGCTCAATGTTTCCTGACCTGACAAACACCAATCAAACGTGTTCAGCTGGTAAACAAAAGCAACATTAAAATGCTGAATTGTGAATAAATTGTTGATATATTGAACTTGCTATGGTGAGGCAATACCAAAAATGTCTGGGCATCATAAACCTGAAGTCACAGAGAGAACAAGCTTGGTGGGATACTTCGAAATACCATCAGCTACTCAGGCACATTTGCACACACCTGTTGGACACTAGATGGCATTTTACATTTTGGTCAATATCTCCACAACTGTGTGTGTCACGAACGACAAGAGATCCAGTAACAGCAATCAATTTTTATTTAAAACAGAGCAATACACAGTCCAAAACTGAGACTAGAAACAAAAGGAGAGCCGCTCTGGTGCAGGTGGGGAGTAAGAGGAAGGCAGCGGGAACCGGGAGAGTGACGGGCAGAGCAGGAGAGCGGCTGAGCGGTGGATGCGTGGAGGTGCGGGCAGCTGGGTGGAAAGGTGAAGGGAGGCACTCTCTCCCACTGGAATGGGAGAGAGAGAGAGAGAGTGTGTGAGAGGAACCGGTTCAGCAAACTGCAACAAACTAGGGAAACTAACAGAGACTACAATACTGGTTGAAGTCTCAAAACAGGACTAAACAAGAGCGGCCAGGAAACCGGTAACAACCGAGACGATCTGACAACGGACATCAAACACAAGGGACTAAAAAAGGGGAGGAAATTACACCAGAGCAGGTGAGGGTAATAATTAGAAATGAGGAAACAAGGGGGCGGGAAAGACGAAGACGCTGGAGCATGTGGTGAGCTGTCAAAACAAAAATGTGTGCTCCAACAAAAAACACAAGGAAACAAATAAAAACCCAGGGTGATCACACCCTGACAAAGTTTTCTGTCATTTTTAATTTTCTCAGAAAGTACTTTTTTGAACTTCTAGGTCCGAATTGTCCAATTTGATCCATTTGTCTGATTTGTTAGAAACTTGGTATGGATTATCTAGCGACACTCATGACAAGAAGTTATCTAAAGAATTTCAGTCGGTCAAGCTGTTTAGCAGATGTAAGCCAATGAAATCTGTTGCTGTGGCCCATTTTAACTAATTTGCCAATATTTTCTGAACACAAAGTCCAACCTTAACGAAACTTGGTACATGAAGACATGGGGATAATCTGTGGATGAACAACACATTTCTGCATTGACTTCAGATAAATTTACAAATTTACAACATGACAAAGGTACAACATTATGTTAGAAAAGTCACCATCTCATCACTGGCCTGTTCCAAACTTGCTTGACCCCGATATTTTTATTTATAATTATTATTATAACACAGGTTTGTCAAAATTGGCATTTGATAACAGCGCCAAATGTGGCTGGTCCATTCAAGTTCAGAGTAAGAACCATCAATTCTGTATAAAAGCAATTACTTCAGTTTTTTACTTTAAAATTGTGAGACTGCCATTGTGGGGCAGTTGCGACCTCTCTGGTTAGTGAGTCCAGCTTGTAATCAAAAGGTTTCTGGTTTGATTCCAGCGCTGCCAGGTAGCAACTAAAGTGCCCTTATGCAAGGCACCTAACCCCCAATTGCTCCCCAGGCACAGCAGTGGTGCAAGTAGTTGCAAAAGGCTTTTAAGTTTTATAAATTACCACTTAGTAATTTGCAAATGTATTGATGCCATTCTTTGTTACTTTTAAATCAGTGGAAGTAGTAATTAAGTACAAAATAGAATGTAAAAAGGAGTTTTGGATTCTGATTTCTGTCTGCTCTTTTCCTACTTTCATGTGACAGAGACATCCTCAAAGGTAGCTTTTTCAAAAAATTTTCAAATGAAAAATAAAGCGCAGGAAAGCTGTGGTCCATCACTTAAACTGAAAGGATTTTCATTCATGGAAAGCTTGCAAAATACTTATAAAGACCTCTGGGATAGAAGCACTTTTGAAAAGACCAAAGAGGATTCAAGGCTGTGAAGTGAGCCACAGGTCCATCTGAGTAGAGATGTAATCTAAATGAAAGGGAATTCTCTTTATTTAGCCATTACACAATTTACGCCAGAAGAAAAATTGTCCATTATTCGAGAGATTCCTCTTAAAATTAACATAAGTGAGATGTAGCAATGGTCATCTGTAATGATACGCTAGTCACACTAGGATCCTTTGCAGCATTTATTCAAAATACAAACAGGCAGGGTCGAGCAACAGCAACCAGGGTAAACAGAGGCAAGGCAGAGGCGTAAACAGAGGCAAGGCAGAGGCATAAACATAGAACAGGCAAGGGTCGTGGCAGGCAGCAAACAATCATAAACCAAAGAACAGTCCAATAATCAAGGCAGACAGCAAACAACCTACAACAGAATAAACAGTTCAAAACCAAAAACGGAATCCACAAACAGGGTAATCAAAATGCTCAGAAATGTTGCCGGGGAAAAACAAGACTTTATGAAAGCCTGGGGTTTATATACGGTGGCTAATGAGTGTCAGGTGTAACAGGAAGTAATCAGTCCAAGGAATGTGGCATTATAGGAAACGTAGTCCAAATCATTGTCAAAACGAGTCAATATTTTGGAGACGGTTCCCTCTGGTGATGCAGAGGAGGTAGAGCAGGGACCTCCTCCGTAACATCATCGTTCAAGCAACAAGTATTTTGGATTATGTATAAATTACTTTATGTATAAATTAGGTATAAATTATGTAGCCT
This sequence comes from Chromobotia macracanthus, assembly GCA_036877525.1. Lineage (NCBI taxonomy): Eukaryota > Metazoa > Chordata > Actinopteri > Cypriniformes > Botiidae > Chromobotia > Chromobotia macracanthus. The sequence goes on from JAZGTH010000030.1 coordinate 6,338,617, forward strand.
TGTAGTTCTGTGTTGTTCTGTGTTTGTGTAGCACCTAGATCCTGGAAACATTGTTTCATTTCACTATGTACTTGTATATGGTTGGAATGACAATAAACTCCACTTGACTTGACTTGGGTGACCAGTTTCTGAATGAAGGTCTCTTGGATTGAGGTCTCTTTTTCCTCCAGAACCCTTTTTAGTAGGATTGAGGATTAAGTAGTGTATATCTTATTTTTGTGTCTTATTTAGTGATAAGGGTTTTCCCCCAGTTTTTTTAAAAAATGTGACCCAGCTTGTTCATCCTATTCACATGAAACTTGTAATGCATCATCCCCAGACAAAAGGTGACAAAAGATTGCTCTGCTTTTTATTTTAAAAAAGCCAATGGAAATTGGCCCTAAAAATAAACACCAACAGACTTTATGAGTGGAATTTACATGCCAGTCTCCGCCCTAGATATTCAGGTACAGAAAGGAGACGGCGTGCACAACTCATTCAGGTTTGTGCTGAGGAGTTGAGATGTATCTGTCTTGAGATGGAGTTGAGATGTATCTGTCAGGGAACATACATACATAACTGGGACACTCCCTTTTTGTCACTCTTGTCACTTGACGTTGTGTCAATGTAGTGACACTAGGGGTCCCTATACTAAGGGCAACAATGGCTGAACCACATTATGGGCTCAGGTGGTGCAGCTGCTGGCAAGCATAGCATGCTTGAGCAAGCTATAAGAAAATACATAACCTTAAACTGATAAAGTGAGAAGCTAAATGTACCAAAGGGACAGCAAACAAAGCATCTAGCAGGTCATTGCAGAATGAATTTGCTGGTCAAATATGTTGGAATAGTGAACTTCTCGAGAGGAGGATATTGCAGTGGGGTTTACCAACAGGAAAACCATACTGTGGAAAATACTTATATGGGATTACCAAAGGAAATTACTACGTATATAATGTTCTGTCAGTGAGCTAACTGGTTGGGTAGCCATGGCAAATCCAGTTGCTGACGCCATCTGCTGGGCTCCTGTTAAAAAAATATATGTCAAATATCCAGGGTTCACCAAAAGGGAAAAAAGTTCATTATCACCTCTAGGTAGAAAGATTCTTCAAAGTGCTTGTCCAGAGGACAGCAAAGAAGAAGAAACTGGATTAATCTCGAGGTTATAGAACCTCACAAAAGTATTGAGTGTAGCCCAGCCCACAGCTCTACAAATGTTTGATAAAGGGGTGCCCTTTACAAGCATCCAAGATGAGACTATCCCTCTAATTGAGTGAACCTCTGTTTATAAACAGCTTTCCCCTTCTCCTGACCTTCAAAGCAGTCAAAGAGCTGCTTAGATCATTGTCTGCAGATCCCCAACCCTCTATAAGGAATCTGATTATCAGATTGTGCCTTCCTAAGGATTTCCTATCCAATGTAATGTGTTGTGCAGTGATAGTGGCCAAGTACATTTGTGGTTGTGGGAGACAGCTGTCTCTCTAACCTCTCCTGTAGGAAGGTAAGCATAGATTTGATAGGGCTTCCCCTCAGTAAGAAGACCAGTCCATGAAAAGATGCCACTTCAGGATGTAGAACTGCCTGGTAGAGGGGGCTCTAGCCTGAGTGACTTAGGTGATCTACCACCGCTGGTGGTAAATCACCTAGGCCTTCTGTGTTCCATCCAAAGATCAGACATGGAGGTTTCAAACATCTGGCCTGGGGTGACTTGCCACTGAAAAGATGATCTTTCCTCAGGGTAATCTGCCAGGGAAATGTTGTTGAGAGGAGTATCAGCTCCGGGAACCAAGTCTGATTGTGTCAAAAAGGGGCCACCATCAAGACTTGCTCCTCTTCCTCCCTGACTTTGAACAGAGTCTGTGTAATCAGGCTCACTGGGGGAAAAGCATACTTGCGCAGACCCTGAGGCCAGCTGTGCGCTAAGGCATCCATGCAGAGTGAAGCCTCGGTCAAAGCATTACAAAGCAGACAATGGGTCAGTTCCTGAGAGGCAAAGAGATCCATCTATGGCACTTTGAATCATGTGCATATAAGCTGGACTACATGAGGGTGGAGTCACCACTCTCCACAGAGCATCACCTGTCACAATAGTGCATCCACTGGGCGATTGAGGAGAAGAGGATACCACAGAACCTGGGCAGGTATTGAATCGCATAGCTGAGACAAATCATCCCCATCAGCCAATGTGACAGGCTGGGGAGGGCAAATCACTCCCCTAAACACCACGCCAGGGGCTGCAATGGAATGATCGGTAATCCCAAGACTGTGGGGGCATTGCAGCAGGCCATGGGTAAAGCCAGGTTGATGGCTGTACCCTGGCATATTGCCTCCTTTGAGGGGCAAGGACGCATAGCATCCTTGTGAACCCTGAGAGGCAAAGGAAGAGGGTGACCAGACACAAAAGGTTTTGAACCCGAAGGGTGGAATAGGGCCTCTGCCTTGCCCTGGGTGAGGTCCATTCGTAAGGGCAGGTCTGTCTTTTCTGGGCCACCCATATCAGGATCGCTTTCAAACCTTAGGAGGGTTCTTAGCAGCTGACTGGCAGGCAGCCAGTGCCAGTTTTCTGTGACTAGACCTTGGAAGCCAAGGTGCCGGCTGAGATGTAGAGGGAGCTGGTTGAGGAGTTTTAGGGGCCCAGGTTTGTTGGGGAACAGATGAAGGGGGCTGCCTATTGGGCCAACAAGGCAGGGTGTACTTTATCACCTCCATCTGCTTCTTCATCATTGAGAACTGGTGGGAAAAGTCCTCAACAGTGTCGCCAAACAGGCCACTTTGAAAGATGGAACGATCAAGAAAGCATACTTTCTCTGCATCTCTGCAGGTTCAGATTTTGCTCCTGGAAAACCATGGTTGACGCCACTATAAGAAAAGAAGAAAAACAGCTATGATTGGAAAAGCAAAATTTAACCTAGCATGGCGAAATCTACTCTTTTAGAGGAAATTTGCTCTTTAGCGACCAACACCCCCAGGGAAACGCTCTTATCCATGCAAAGAAGAGAGAGACTGCTGAAAAGCGCTGTAAATTCAGTCAGGAAAAAGCAAAATATACAAAAGCAAAGCAATATCTACAGATCTACTGCATTTTTTATATAAAGCTAAGTGATCGGTCGAACACTTAGCAAGGTCGAACCATTAGTTTCATTACATAGACACACTGTCGAGTGAGTGACAGAAAGGGAACAGAACACTGATCTAATTTGAAAATTTTCAGCCATTTTTGATGGGGGGCAACCAGCCATTTGTTTAATGATCAATTATTTCAACTCCCAGATGAAGACTGTAGTTCCTTATTTTGTTTATCAGAGGGTAGACCAGACAGAAACAGGATAAATAAAAAAACATTAAGTCCAACTTGCCATGAGTTCAGCAGTGTTAACTTCTATGAATTGAAACAATGGAACCATGACACACTTCTAATGACAGTAACGACACAACATGATGCTAGAAAAATCACCATCTCTGATTTTTCTAAAGCTGCTGGGACAGGGATAATTGCCACCTGCAATACATACACAGTGCATTCAGAAAGTATCTAGACCCCTTTACTTTTTTAATTTTGTTATGTTTCTAATACATTTACTTTTAGGCATTTAGCAAACACTTTTATCCAAAGCGACTTACAAGGGTAAGGAAAACAACAAAGCAATAAATCATTGGGAGGCAATAACATAAGCCATGTACAGTTACATTTTTTTTACCAAGAGTATACATTTCAATAATTGAGAGGCAATACCTGTCGGGAGAGAGGAGAAAAAGGTTAGTATTTTTTTTTCATACTTGCGTCAGGTATTTATGGAAGTTGCAGGTTTTTAGCTGTTTTTTGAATGTAGTGAAAGATGTAGCAGACCAAACAGAGTTTGGGAGATTATTCCACCAGCAAGGGATAGTGAAGATGAACCTGCGAGCAAGTGATTCCGTGCCCTTTGAAGAGGGTGTTACCAGGCAACGTTCTTTTGCTTACCGTAGGGATCTGGAAGGGGTGCAGAAGTGGTTCATTAATCTCAGTTTCTCTTGATTGTTGATATTTCCACACCTTGATTGGAGTCCACGTGTGGTAAATTAAATTGATTGGACATGATTTGGAAAGGCACACACCTCTTTTTAAAAAGCTGACAATTAGGGGTGTAAATCAGACCTCTCCTCACGATACAATATCGATTTTCTTATCCAGCGATATAATATTTGCGAATGCCTAAAAAATCCAGTGATATAATTACAATTCATTCTGGGGTATATTGATCATTTTTTCAAAATTTAAATACTATATGGCTAATTTACACAACCAGTTATATAAAACTCACAAATGCAACACAAATACATAACATGAACGTTTAATTAAACTCCTTGAAAATTGCACATCCAATAATTGGGATATTTACAACAAAAAATTATAATTTAGTTTATATTTTTTAAATAAAAAATAAATAATGGGCACATTATTTGAGGTGACACTGACTGTATTTCGTCAGCCAAAGTGCTTTCTTCAATTCCATGTTTTCTTTTTAAATGCACTGACAAGTTTGCCGTATTTCCCGAGTATTTTAGCTGGCACTGGCAATGTTTATAAATCAAACGTGTTCCCTTTCGAGGGAACTCAATGCTGCACCAGGCTTGACGCTATGGGGAACGCGCTTCAGGCATGTCCGAGTCTGAACAAGTGTAAAATCAGGCAGGTCAAGGTCATGTGACGTAGGATTGTGCACCACAATGCCTTTTAAAGGCGACTGCAAAATACGTCATCAGCTTCTTGTTGTCAGGAAGCCTGTATGTCTACACATTAGTCAGGTCTAAGTGTGAGGGAAGAAAAGAAGTTATTAGCTCTAGGAGGAAGCTAGTACTCAAAGCAGAAAAGAAAAAAAATATGACTTCTATAAAAAGTTCAAGAAGTGTGTGGCAATCTGCCCACGCTGTATTATGGTGGGTGACACACTATATGTGTATGGTTTGTTTGGGAACCTCCTTCTATTTAATTCAGATGGGAGCCAGGCAGATGCACCTCACGGGTTGGGTCTTTCTTCTGCTGAGGGGTCTTTCTTTCTGCTGTATATATATATATACAGCAGAAAGAAAGACCCCTCAGCAGAGGGTTAATAATAAACTATTAATAATATATATATATTAACACACACACGTCTTGTGTCTCAGAGAGAAATTTCTATAACAGTCCCTGCACACTATATAAGTTCAGGGGGAGGGGTCCCTGTGCATGCCAACACCCCGTGCCAGACCTCCCTCTGAGCCCACAGTGCTTCTGCTTTCCCCACCACCCCAGGTGTTTCGGGGGTAGAAGCACCCAATGGTTCATCTGTCCAGATTTCTCTTGCCAGTATGCTGTTTCAGGAGACTAGACAGATAGACAGGATGGTATCTCTCTCGCACTTTCTGGCAGCGAGGAAACCTCTGCCCAGTTTGTCCCTATGGCTGTTAAGTACAGTAGAGAGAGGGTACAGAATTCAGTTTGCCTCCTGTCCTTCTTATTTCAATGGCATTTTGCAGACATTTTGCAGACTGTAGAAGCAGGAGAGCAGCATTTAGCAGCAACTGAAGACTCTCCTGGTGAAAGGAGCTATAGAATGCATTCCCGAGATACAGGCTTGAACATTCCCGAGATACAGGCTGATATTTTATAGTTCCCAAAAAGGATGGGGGTTGCGTCCAGTTCTGAATTTGCATCATTGAATTGAAGAGATGCAGATTCAAGATGTTGTTGCTCAAAAAGGATTGTATGTCAAATTTAACCTGAGGACTGGTTTGTCACAATAGATCTGAAGAACATGTACTTTCATATCAAGATTTGCCAGAACACAGGAAGTTTCTCGGGTTCCCTTTCAGAGGCGAAGCTTACCAATAATGAGTGCTTCCTTTTGGCCTATCCCTATCGCCATGCACCTTCACAAAGTGTGTGGATGCAGCCCTGGCTCCTTTGAGACTCCAGGGCATCCATGTACTAAACTACATAGACTACTGGCTAGTCATGGCCATCTCCCAAGAGTTAGCTACACGCATCGAGATGTTGTGTATGTTGATGTTGTGTTAGCTCATATGAGGTGCTTAGGGCTGAAACTCAATCTCAGAAAGAGTATGCTGTCTCCTGTCCAGAGAAGTATTTTTCAGGGGTAATTTGGGAATCCACTATTATTTGGGCACAACTGTCTCCTGCACGTGGAGTCGATCCTTGCTGTTGTGGACAGCGTTCAGCTAGATTCAGCACCTAACAGTCCTCCAGGTTCATAGGCTGTTAGGACTCATGGCAGCAGTGGCCAATGTGATTCCGCTTCTGCACATAATACCGTTTCAGTTCTGGCTAAGGAAAAATTAATTTCATCCCAAAATCCACCTGCTAAGGGTGGTAAGGGTTACCTGCCGAGGGCTTCGTACCCTTTTCATGTGGCTCAGACCTTGGTTTCTCACCTTGGGACCCACTTTTGGCTAAGGAAAAATGGATTTTTATTCTAAAAACCACCCACTAACACAAAGCATGTGCTTCTCTCTCTTTCTGATGACATCACCTCAGGCTGACATCAACTTTGAAAGTTGCCAACACGTCCTATTACATATGGACAACACCACTTTGGTCTCGTACATCACCAGGAGGGGTGTGTTCGAGGGCCCTGTTCCGGCTGGTACAGCAGATCCTTCTTTGGGCAAAGATCAAAGAATGGATCATCAAGAAGACGCAGAGGACAGGCGCCATATTGTGAGCTCTGTCACAACATTGCACTACTGTACATTTTACTGGCAAACATACAGTCTTTAGACGGCAAACTTTGTGAACTGAGGGCGCGAATCTCCTTCCAATGAGAGATGCAGGACTGCTGCATTATCTGCCTTACAGAGACATGGATGTCGGCAGAGGTTCCTAACTTCATTGAGTGGATAGAGACAAAGATCACTCTGTGAAAAGTAGAGGTGGAGGTGTATGTTTTATGATTAACAACGCCCGGTGTGACCACAAAAATGTGCACTCTATTAAGACTTTCTGCTCCCCTGACCTGGAATACCTCACGCATCCTGAGACCACGCTCATTGTTGCTGGGGACTTCAACAAAGGCAACTTAAGGACAATAACACCACAACACTTTCAACATTACTTGCAAGACACAAGGAGAATGTGTTCTTGACCACTGCTACTCCCCCATCCCCAATGCCTTCAATCCCTCCCCCGCCCACCATTTGGCAAATAGGACCACTCTTCTGTCCTGCTTCTGCCTGCTTACTGGCAGAAACTCAAACAGGAAGCTCCCTCCAAATGATCCAGTGCTGGTCGGATCAATCAGATTCAATGCTTCAAGACTGTTTTGATCACATGGACAGGGAGATGTCCCAGTCCCCCTCCAACGATGATGTCGAGGTCTACGCAGACACCGTGATGTGCTTCATCAGGAAGTGCATAGAAGACGTGGTGCCAACCAAAACAATACAGATCTTCCCCAACCGTAAACCATGGATTAACGTCAATGTTCGCAAATGCACAAACCACTGCCTTCAAATCCGGAAACGCAGAAGAGCAAAAATACTCCTGTTACCTTCTCCGTAAAATTGTTAGAGCAGCCAAACAGTAGTATAAAATCAAAGTGGAATCACAAGTCAACTACTGCAGATGTAACCTGATCCCTCAAACAGGTGAATATTCGCAAAGCTGTGGGTCCAGAGAGCATCTCGGGTCTGCTGGTGTTTTCACAGCATATTCAATCTCTCTTTGTCCACAGTCCCCACATGCTTCAAAACGTTCACCATAGTAACTATACCAAAGCAACCAAAAAACACCTGCTTCAATGACTGGCGCCCCATTGCTCTGACCCATAATCAGCAAATGTTTTGAGAGGATCATAGGGATTACACTAGATGCCACAAAAGAATCAGGGCCTGCACCAGTCAGTTGCAGGACAGCTTCTTCCCTTAGGCCATCAGACTGTTAAACTACAACTGATGCTCTACAACTGTTGCACAAATATCCCATTAACATAACAATACAACACACCTATCCACATTATATATACTATGCATATGCCACCATAAGTCAATTTCCTGGTGTAACATATATCATGTTTATGCATTGTTGTATTGTCAATGCTATTGTCAGTACTGTCTGTGCACATATGTATATCTATTTATCTGTCTATATATACAACACTGTGCATATCTGTACACTGTATATATATATATATATATATATATATATATATATATATATATATATGTGTGTGTGTACATTGTAATTATGTATATTGTATACCATTGTTGATTGTAAATTGTATTGATCTTATGTGTGCAATGTTCTGGAGTCCAGAACAACTAATACTCAGGAGAGGGCTCCCTCTGGTGGTTCGGAGGAGGCAGTACGGGAGCCTCCATTGTAACAACAAGAAGCATGTACTCTAGGCAGTTTATAACAACATGCAGGCTCCGGCCGAGGCCATCCTGAAACCAGGCATGGTGGTAGGGTCACTTTTAGGGGATCAAGCGGCGAGTGAGGCAGGCCGGATGAGGGGTTGAGGTTCCAGAAGGGTGTCCAGAGGGCTGACTGTTTGTGCCGGCTGCGCTGCGGCCTAATGTCCTTCAGTGGTCCATTTGACCAAGTTAACTTGCCATCCGGGGATTCAGAGATTGTTAGCTGCAATCCGTCAACGATTTTGGTGGCCCTCTATGAGGGCTGACATCAGGCAGTTCGTGTTGGCATGCTCCTTCTGCACGCAAAACAAGACACCTCTGTGCCTCCCTCTGGTCTTCTCCGCCCACTACCTGTCCCGGCCCTGGTACCACATCGCCCTTGACTTTGTTACTGTGCTTCCTCCTTCGAACGGAAACACTGTCATCTTGACTGTGGTGGACCACTTTTCCAAGGCGGCCCATTTCATCTCTGCCCAAAGTCCCCTCGGCCCGGGAGACTACTCAAGTTTTGGTCGATCACATCTTTAGGCTTCATGGTTTACCCACTGACGTTGGAGTATGCCCACAATTCCTTCCCTGTTGCCTCATCCGGTATGTCTCCTTTTGAGTGTTCTCTTGGTTATTCCCCCTCTCTATTTCCCGCACAGGAACCCAAGGTTGCAGTTCCGTCGGCCCTAGCCTTCATCAGGCACTGTAGATGCACCTGGAAGAGGGCTAGGGGGGTCTTGGCCCGGACCTCAAGATGCACCAAGGCAGCCACCGGCTGTCACCGCACCCGTCATCCCGTGTACACCTGTGGTCAACGTGTGTGGTCTACCAAGGACCTTCCTCTCTAGGTGCCATCTCGTAAGCTGGCGCCCAGGTTCATTGGGCCATACCGGATCGCCGAGGTGTTGAGCCTGGTGGCAGTCAGGCTCCGGCTTCCCCCTTCTCTCGATCGGAGAGAGAAGGATCAGAGGATTCCTCCTCGGATCCTGCAGTGCTGCTCCTGCCCCTCTCTGCCCGACCATACGCACCTCCGCCCATCCACCACTCAGCTGCTCTCCTGCTCTGCCCGTCACCCTCCAGGTTCACGCTGACTTCCTCTCTCTCCACCGCCTGCGCCGGAGCTGTCTTTCTGTTGATCCTCTGCCTTATTTACTGTCATTGTCTCTGTCAGAAATAGTCTGTCAGTCCGCGATTGGATCTCTGTTGTGTTCCTGTCATGATCATTCTTTTGTTCTGGAAGGTTAAGAGACAGTAAATGGACACTCATTTATTAGGCTGGCAAACAAACAATGATTAACACTGCTTTAAAAATAAACTATGATAGAAGGGGTGGTGCTGTCTGGCACAATAAGAAGTGGGGCATCCAATCACATTTTAGAATAGCCATTATAAAAAATGAATTTTTGGCAGTCTTGACTGTAAATTCGCATATGATCTTCTGTGTCCATCTGTTATTTCCATCTCACTCATTTTGACTGAAAAGAAGAAAATATATTGAATAAATTTGCCTGTATTTGACTTGTATTTTTGGAAGGGGGAACAAAGAGGACAATTTGATTCTATTATCTAACAAATTAACAACCAACACCATCACTGTATTTTCTTAAATATTCCTCATTTATGAGTTCATTGTGCAGTGACAACAGCTTGATTTTGAGGTAATTTGTTATTTAGTCATTTGTTGTAGATTGTTTGATTGTACAGTGTTCCTGTAGCTATGTTGGTATAGCATTGTGTTAGCAGTGCAAAGACTGTGTGTCCCAGGACACACATGTACTAATAAAATGTATAGCTTAAATGCAATGTAAGTCGCTTTGGATTCTGCCAAAATGCACAGATGTAAAGTAAAACATTGCTCGTTAATAATACAGCCAACAAGAATCCATAAAATTGCCACATATTTTTTGAGAAAAAAGACTTTTGTTAAAGCCAATTAAATCTACAGTTATTCAGAAAGTGTTATATAGGTGACAAAAATGTGAGTACAAACCCCGCTATTAAATTAAAGCAAATATAAAATACTAAAGATGTTCCTGTATGACAAGTCAAAAGTGATATAACTATTTGGCAAGGCTGCCCACCATCCTCCTTATATGATCGAAGTCCCTGTGTAAAACTATAAAGCATTTGCAGGCAAGAACCAATTTTGAGACAAAGCACTAGTTTACATCTGTCTTATTTGATGACATAATTACTTTAAAGTAAATTAAGTGAATTTGATTATCACATTTAATTCCTACAATAAGGTTCCATTTTTAAGAAAATCTACAACAGCTACAGATAAACTAACAATAAAAATTACTTTAGCCCCGTATTCTATTATTTACAAACCAGGAAGCACATGCTCGTATCTGTATTTATTCAGAATTAAAATAAATATTCTATAAATGTGACAGCCATAATAGAATGAAGTAGTTAACTATAGCAAGATGTAAACAATTTCAAGTGTTTTTTGTATTATATCGTTATGTACCAGAAGCAGAATACAGTGAAATACAACTTTAATTTAATATACAGTCAATCACTATTACCTTCAGATAAAACCAAAACACTCTAGTGAAATCATACATTTATATAAGTGTGTGTGTGTTCATGCATATGGATGACTGTAAGCAGTTCTGGGATGAGTGAGCCTCCATCTGGCTTGTTGTGTGTCAATGTGTGTGGGAATGAGTGTGTGTTAACAAGAGTCATGAGCTTCTGAAAGCCTTTATTTTCACAAACAGTTGTTCCCTAGAGAGGGGTTTCTTGTGAAGTGTGCAGTTGTGTCATTTAAGACAACACAGTCACATCACATCAGTGTAAAAAAACAGAATTCCTTGTGCTTTCTGTACAATAGAGATATATAGTATGTGGTTATGATTAAAGAAACTCTAGCATGACACTGGCAGTAAAATCATTACTGTGGAAATCCTTCCAAGAATATGTCTGGGTAAATTATCACCCCATATTAATTATATTTTGAATAAAAACTTCCTAAGGAATTAGGAAGCTTTTTTACACTGTAACATTTTTATAACAGCTAAGCATCTCATTTTCTTCAGCATCAATTTCTTTGGCTGATCTTTACAATAGGTCCAAACTATTTCGAGCTAAGAACATTCTGATTGTTAGCTATAAGGTAACTAATGGAAGTTTTGTAAGTGGAATGGAAGTGATTCCCTGAAAATGCTTTTTTCAATCCTGAATAATGTCACCCTGTGATGTATTTACACTTTTAGTAACTCAATCACCTCTGCGTATGCGTCCTGTTCCATTTATTACATGATTAATTTAAATAAAGAAACTATTCGCTTTTCTAATAAAGTGTGTCTGAAAAATTCCATGCTTCATTACTCTCCTCATCACTTCACATTTCTCTGTCTACCGCAAACAAAGTTGAGGAGCAATTTTCAAGACATGGCCCAGTTGAGAATGTGATGGATGTTGACAAAAATTAACTATCCAGCTCATTACTGATTGAGAATAAATCTTTGATGTTTATCTGGAGACCATCAGAGCTGATAAAAGAGTCACAGCAGGCTCCCATAAAATCCTAATTTCATCAGCAAATCTGTCACCTTATCGACTCACACAGAAATCCTAGCTGAATGTCAGCCGCAGGGGTTCCAGTACACCTCATTTTTTAATACCAGCCCAGAGCACTCCATGCACTAGCTCCACGTTTATCACTAATGTGTTTTTTAATTAGCAAGTGATTGCTGGCTTGAAAACCTTAATAAACAAGTATTCTAAGAGCAAAGGATCATTCACACTAAGGACAATATTAATATCTATAAAGAATATAGCTGTGAGCACAATTTACAGGGTCAAGCCCACTGAGGGCACAAAGGGAAATATTTGTGGACATCACTGATGATAAGGTTAGAAAAATAGGCTTATAAAACATGAAACTTAACAAGCTAAAACCTGGCTACAAGGTATGTCATGTGAGAAGGCAACCAGTGGAACTAGAAAAAATAATCCAAGATAGTGGCATGGCATTGCATGCAGCAGCCACTCTGGATCCAAAATGGTGCTTTTGTTGTCTTTGGCCCGACTTTTCACACAACATGGACATTGAAGTAAGTGGTAGTCATGTCTAACAAGACAATCATTCACTACAAAATCACACAACGACTATCTTGAATGATGATGCTTTGGAGATATTATGTTATGTTGGCTTGATATGGAGACCAGGCGTTGCCTGATGCTGGTGGCCGGGAGAGAGGACATTGAAAACGATGTGCGAGAACACAGAAGTACAGCAAGGGGAGTTCATGCTTGGGTAAAAACAAACCCTAGCTAGCTGGCTCTCCCATCTGTTCTATTTCCCAATGATTTTTCCCTGGACATTAAACTGGACTACAGCAAACTCCAGCGGACATCACGATGCAAATTGTTCTCTTTGTTCTCTGTTCTCTTTCTACAGTTTGGTAGAGACTGTTATCTTTTCACGAATACGTGGCAGAGTTCCGGATGAACTCTGACACCAATCATCAAGCTGCGAGCGCTTGGAAGGCTTGGCTTTCACTTCAATCTGATGCTCGCTGTCACCCGCGATAGCACAGCCACAAACTCTGCGCCCACCCCTTCCTGGGCCCCACCCTGAGAGAGCAGAGCCTCAGCAGAGTCGTTCTCAGAAATGAGCAGCATATCCTCTGATGCCGTGATCAACATTGCATCATCCTCACAGCTCATCTGGTGTACCTCTGGGCAGTTTCCGTGTTTACTGTTTACTGCAGTGTTTCATCAACACATTGCTCTCTGAGCAATGCTCTCTATCTAACAGACAGAATGATGCATGCAAATTTATTTTTTATTACATAATTTTTATATCAGTACAACAGTACGATTGTTACAGTAAAAACACATTTTTATTTTAGGCATTATTATTGCATTTGAATTGAATTGTGTCAGTGATTTTCTAACACTTAAATTTAGCAGTGTAATGTATAGGTAAATGTAGCTATTAATTTACTATGGCATTATGTAGGTTGCTTGACTGTTAGTATTGCTAATATATGGAGATATTAATATTGGAAGAAACCTCTAAACTTTGTGTGAATAGTTTTTCTTTTTTGCTCAAATCATGTGGTTTGTTAGGGAAATTTGCTGTGTTATTTTCCTAAGAAACGGTGCATGAGGTTTTCATCTGATGGTCAACAAAATAGATGAAAAATCCCATAGATTTTTAATAAAAGCATATCAGAATATTGGAATTAGACTTGGGCTAATAACAACAACCTGCATAGAAATTCCAAGATTTTGAAGGCGCCTTGTGCATAAGCAAACAGAACTCCAATTTTCTGTAGGAAATCAAGTTTTACATTTGTAATTAATTACAAGGAAAATGATTTATGACATATTGTGCAATGTACAGTCAATGTTTCGAGTGCTTACATTTAAACTTTTAAATCAAAATCACCAAAATCATCAAACAGCTTGCCAAATAAAACACCTTGTACTTTATAAATGAAAATATGTGTGGAGTAAGGGATGCAGAATATGTTTCTTTGGTGCCTCTGCTCATCAACTCTTCATTATAGAGGATAACTCTTCTGATGTCGGGGTTAGCATGGTCCTGTCCCAACGATCCTCCAAGATGTAAAGGTGCATCCCAGCACCTATTTCTCCAACCGGTTGAATCCAGCAAAAAGGAGTTATGACACTAGCATTTAAGAGTTGCTGGCAGGTAGGCTGTTGGTTGTTCATGTCGGTTGCATTGCACCCTGATTTTTGGTGGCCCTCCATGAGATCAGATGTCAGACAGTTCATGTTGGCCTGCTCCACCTGTGCCCAGAACAAGTTAAAAAAAAAAAAAATAGAACCGTTGGTCTGCTCTCTTAGTCCCCCACCTATTCCCTACCATGCATGACTCCCTGGTCTATATTGTCAGGAAAATTCTGGATGCTCACTATCAGGCAGGGGCTTCCAGTACTTGGTGGACTGGGAGGGCTGTGGTCCAGAGGAACAAAGTTAGGTTCCATCTCGGGACATTCTGGACCGATCTTTGATTAAGAACTTTCACTGTCAGTGAAAAGGTAAGCCCCCTCTTAAAGCACCTGGCGGCACTCCTGGGGGTACTCTCATTCACATGGTCGATCAACCCAGGTTTGTATTGTCTTGTGCCTTGTCCACATGTTTTATTATGCTTGAGCACATGGTTAGCCCTACCAACTCATCCCTCATGCCCTTTACCTGCTGTTCCCTCATCAGATTCCCTTATAGCTTCCTTGTCTGGTCTAGTCCACATGCTTAGTTTCTGGTGGTTCCTGCCTTGGTTCTCTCTCCCTGTCTGGCCTGTCTGTCCTGCCTTCCTGTTTCTTAACATCCCAGCCTCCTGGTACCTTCCACCCTGCTCCGGTACCTCTGCTCATCAGCTTCCTGCTTTACTGACCAGCTTCCCCTGCCTACCCTCCAGCCCTGATGCTTGGTCGCTCTCCTGCCCTGCTCTTCTCCTTTCTGGTGTCCCGCTTCCATTGCTCGAGTGCTGTTTTTACTATCTGTCCTCTGTCTAGCATTGTATATGGGCTGTCTCTGGCATTGTTGTCTGCTGATTTACTACTTTTAATAAACTGGTTTGAGCCTGTGACTGAATCCCTGTTCAGTTTCTAATAACATGTGTCATAATACTACAAACTGGAGGTCATCCAAGAACATCCAACTAGTTTCATTTAGTGATCATATCCAGCATTCAATTTAAACAAAGATTTGTTTTCCAGAATGGAACAATTTTAATTTAATGGAATGCAACTCCTAAAAAAAAATCATTATCTAATAGTAAACCATAAAATATTAATGGGTTTTTAAAGAGGGCTAAAACAAAATTGATTTTCTAACTTTATTATAAATAATACCGTAACATCAATATGAATTGCATGACACGTTTGCATTGTTGCATTGATCATCAATTGCATTGTCAACCACACAACATGACATTAGGGATATATTATCATAATGGAAGAGATCTGATTTTGATGTTCCAAAAACAAGAAATATGAACCTGTTTAAAATCCAGGTCTAAAGGCAAAGAAAACTAACACACATTAGTTGACCAAAACTGACATAGCTTTGATATTTCGGTGCTGATATTTCTGGATGGGGGTTTAATTGAATTATCTCTAGATACATTTTCGAGTTATAGAAACAATATATGCCTGAGAGGGTCGTCTGCCTGTGGCACTTGGGCACAGGAATAAAAGTCTGTTGTAATCTGCCCACATATGCTGATGTGTGGTTTGCGGGGATCAGAAAACTTCAGATGTGTCATACTGCACTGAGATAAATGTGTTTGTGTCGTGCTGCTGTTACATGCTGTTTGAAGACAAACAGGAAGGAGGGTCTCATCACAGCTCAACCATTCATCCATGATGAAAGCTCATTAGTAAACCACTTAACTCTTCAGACAAGCTCCTTTCTCATCTGTTGTTATAGACACAGCCACATGTAACATGTACTGAGTACAGAGAGTGTGAAGATTAGGAAGGAGTGCTTTCTGCAAGTACCCTAAATTTTTGTATTTCAGACAGTGGTGGTTACAGATTGCAGTTTTAACTAAACTTTAAACAAGACAGGAAACAGTAAAAATTGCAAAAACAAATTATTGTTAAAAGTTTTGTGAACAGAACTTTAAATCTTGGTAGCTCCCTGTCAAAAATGCAGAATCTTTTCTTGTTTCTTGCATGTCTCGTGACTAGTCATTTTATGCGTCATGTTAAAACACAGGGTCACAAAACATGCGAGAACCAATAAGATTCAATGTTATTGACATGGAGCCAGTGAGCCACCATGTTTAGTGTAATCTTTCATACAGAAATGCTTATATTTAAATGTGCCGCACTGATAAATACGCTCAAAAAAGTAATCATTTTCTTTCACAAATGTATAGTTTAACTTCATAAGACATTTATTAACCTCCTGGAGTCGTATGGATTACTTCAAGATTGTTAGATGGGCTTTTAAGAGCTTTATAGAGATCTCTACAATGGCAGTGAATAGTGTCAAGGCTAAAAACTAGGACATTACTTAATGTAACCTCAATTGTGTTTGGCTGAAATAAAAATGATATACACCTAGAATGCGTTAATGGTGAGTAATTTATGGGCTAAATTTAATTTTGGGTGAACTATTTCTTTAAATTGTGTTCTCTTAGTGACAACTTGTATGATTGTATAATATAGAATCATTTAACTGCTATTAGTGTGCTAGAATATAGTATGTGCTATAGTCAATCATAAATCCATGTCGACTTCAAATTGCACAGTTAAATGTTACTAATATTGGCACACTTGGATGTACCTGTAGAGTTTGAACAAATGAGAGTGTATAGCTGTTTGTTTATCTAACAGATGCTCTAGCACTCTGTAAAAAGTGTAAAAAATAAAAAAACTAGAAAACAAACCTGATAGATATACTAACATAGGCTTATCCATGATGTTATGAAGTTGCTAGGGTGATCTGAATGGTTGCTATGTTGTGGTCAGGAAGTTGCCAGGGCAATTCCTAAAGCCTAAAGAGTCAAATAAGAGCCCACCCACGTCTCTACAATGTTCCAGTGCTGAGATATTAGTGCTGGCTTATTCATTTTAATTACATGGTTACTAGGATACAGTAAATGATTGCTAGGGTGTAGCTACACAGTTAACAGGGTAAAACCAATAGGCAAGATTATGTGTGTGAATCAAAATAGCCAACTCCCATGTCTCTATAATGTTCTGGTGCCGAGATATAACTAATTCATGTCAGTTGCTAGGGTGCTCTAAATGGTTTCTAGGGCATAGCTGGACAGTTTCCATAGTAATAATTAAAGACTACTTGCCAAGCTGAGTCAAAAGAGGCCATCCACATGTTCTGATGCCTCTCACTTATTTAAATGAAAGTCAAAGGGGTGGTTGCTAAGTTACTGTAACTGGTTGCTAGGAAGTGGCTATGAAGTTGAAATGTCACCATGTGTTGCTGATTACTAAGCTGAGCGATATGAGCCCACCCCCAAGTCTGTATGACATTCTCATGCGGAGCTATAACGTCACAAAATTCAGCTCAATGTCTATGGAATTTTTCGCCCACTTTTTCACACACACTAAAAACATTGTCCAGAAAAAGAAGTATGCAGGAGGGTAAAAGTAATGCTTTGCTTCGCAAGCACCACTAATTATTGTCATACAATATGGTTAATGCAATGGGAGCTTGCAGTACTTGAAAGCAAATATCAGCTTGGTAAAACAACATTCTTCCTGTAGCCTAAGTCTGAGAGCAACCTCTGACTGGTACCTCCTCAAAATCACTGTACAGTGATCCAATATCTTATAAACACAACTTTGTTGTAAGTTGAGAAGTCTGCACGCCCTAATTCAGCTTTACTTTCAGAAGCTTCAGGAATTACCTGTGACTTTAAGCTCTGTGGTACGTCTAACGACTCTACTGCCATACTTCAGTTCACAGGTGTAGTTTCCCCCATCGTCCTCCATCACCTTAGGAATCCACAGACTGGTGGTGTTGATGATAATGGAGCTCCTCCATTCCTTCCACTGACACTCCTTTGGAAAGATATTAAATGAGTCATTTAATGAGTCAATGAGCCGGCAATGAGCCGGCAATGAGCCGGCAATGAGTCTTCATGTTTCTTTGTCCATCTGACTGTCAAAATATCAAAGCAGGATGCATACTGTATGGTTTATGCCATAAGCCTGCCATCTGAATTTGCTAAATTTACAGACTGTAAAAGATTTCTTGGTCATATTAGGTGCCTTTAAATACTGTGTGCTTACATAAGATGAAAACATGTGATACATGTGATTCATACTGTGTTGTTTTGGGTAGGTTTAGAATTAGAATCAATAGAAAAGAGTCAAGGTTAGGGTCAAGAGTATAGAGTTAAGAATTATATAAAAACATTTTAAATTTAAGTACAATTTAACAGCATGTCTGTACACAGTAGGTATATTGTATAATGTTTGTGTGTGTTAGTACATTGTAGTTAAGAACACCTAATAATAAATGATTTCCTTCCTAATTAACACAAGATTATCATTCTTGGGCCATGTACTATACATGCTCAACCACTGAGTAACTGCATCTGCAATACATTTATGTTACATTTAGGCATTTAGCAGACACTTTTATCCAAAGCGACTTACAAGGTGAGGAAAACAACAAAGCGGTAAATCGTACAGAGGCAATAACATCAGCCGTATATAATTACAATTTTATAGAGAGTACAAAATTTCAGTGCTTGCGAGACAATACCTTTTGGAAGAGAGGAGTAATTTTTTTCTTTTCACACTTGTGTCAGGTATTCATGGAAGAGGCAGTGTTTAGCTGTTTTTTGAATGTAGTGAGAGATGTAGCAGACTGAACAGAGTTTGGGAGATTATTCTACCAGAGTGGGATAATGAAGATGAACCTGGGAGCAAGTGATAGCATGCCCTTTGAAGAGGGTATTACCAGGCGCCGTTCTTCCGCTGACCGTAGGGATCTAGAAGGGTGTGTAGATGTGAATGAGTTTGTGAAGGTAGGTTTGTGCAGAGCCAGTAGTGGTTTTGTATGCAAGGAGTAGAACTTTTGAACAACTTGATACACGCAGCAGCTGGTAGCCAGTGAAGGGCAATGAGAAGAGGTGTGACATGGGCACTTTTAGGTTCCTTGAAGACCTGCCAAACTGCTGCATTCTGAATTAGTTGTAGTGGTTTGAGTGCCCATGTTGGAAGGCCAGCCAGCAGAGCATTGCAGTAGTCCAGCCTTGAAATCACAAGGGCTTGGACAAGGAGCTGTGTTGCATGTAATTGAGGTAAGGCTGAATTTTTCGGATGTTATACAAGGCAAATCTTCATGAGCGTGTTGTTTTGCCAATGTGGTCAGAAAATGTCAACTGGTCATCAAAGACTACAACAAGGTTTTTGGCTGTCCTTGTTGGTGTTAGGTTTGTGGAGCCAAGCTGGACAGTGAAAATGTGTAAGGGAGTCAGTTTTTCTGGGAAGACGAGGAGTTCAGTCTTGGCTAGGTTGAGTTGTAGGTGGTGTTTTGTCATCCAGGTCAAGATGTCTTCCAGACAGGCGGATATGCGTGCTGTTACTGTGTGATCATCAGGGTGGACGGAGAAGAAAATTTGGGTATCATCAGCACAGCAGTGGTAAGAGAAGCCATGTGATTGGATAATAGGACCTAATGATGTGGTGTAAATGGAGAACATAAGAGGTCCAGGGTCTGATCCTTGAGGGACCCCTGTGACCATGTCATGCGATTTGGACAGCTCATATCTATACGACACCCTGAAGGATCTATCAGAGAGGTAGGACTGAA
Organism: Chromobotia macracanthus; assembly: GCA_036877525.1. Taxonomy (NCBI): domain Eukaryota; kingdom Metazoa; phylum Chordata; class Actinopteri; order Cypriniformes; family Botiidae; genus Chromobotia; species Chromobotia macracanthus. The sequence goes on from JAZGTH010000030.1 coordinate 6,358,255, forward strand.
ACCACTGGAGTACAGATCCTTGGATCCCCAGCAAGGACAGGGTGTTAAGGAGGATCTTGTGGTTGACCGTGTCAAAGACTGCAGACAGATCAAGTAGCAATAGTATGGAGAATTTGGACTCCGCTTTAGCTGTCCTCAAGACTTTGGTGACGGACAGCAGCACATTGGAGTGGAGTCTCGTTGGAGTGGTTGTTCTTGAAGCCAGACTGCATGTCATCGAGTCAGTTATTCATCAAAGATTTACTTTAGTCGTCTGGTTGAGAACAGCCCATTTAGGTGTTTTTGCTATAAAGGAGAGTGATACAGGTCTGTAGTTATTGGTAATGGAAGTGTCAAGTGTGGGCTTTTTAAGCAGAGGAGTAACCAGGGCTTGCTTAAATGCGGAGAGGGAAGAACAGATGAGTTGATGATGTGTGTGAGTGAGCTTGATATGGCCTGTATGAGATGGGAGGGGATTGGGTCAAGTGGGCAGGTAGTGGGGTGACAGGATTGAAGTTTCGACACCTCTGCTTCACTGAGCCTAGAAGGTGTAGAGTTTTGGGTGTGGGTGGGTCAGGTGTTGGAGCTGGTGGTGGTGTGAACTGGCTGCTAATGGATGCTATTTTTGTTTGTGAAAAAGTCTGCAAAAGGTATCTGCTGATAAGGAGGGTGGAGGAGGAGGTGGAGGAGGACAGAGGAGGGAGTTGAAAGCTCTGAAAAGCTTGTGAGCGTCAGATGTGTTGCTGACCATGGTGGTATAATATGCAGTTTTAGTGGAATGGATATTGGTGGAGAAGAAGGACAGTAGTGTCTGATACTTCAGACACTACTGAGAGTAGTAAGAGTGAAGAGGTTCACTCTTACTGGTACTTACCGGTGTTCAGACAGCCAGGGATTGGAGGGAGTAGCGTGAGCTTGCCTGGAGGAGAGAGGATAGAGGTTGTCTAGACAGGATTAGTGTTGAGCAAAGTGTCTGTGGCAGTGTTCACATCCAAAGATGAGAATTGTGTAGCAAAGCCAAGCAGCTAGGAGACAAGCACAGAGCAAGCAGCTCTTGGAAGCCTGCAGCATGGGGTTTCTCTAGGTAGATGTTGAAGTCCCCAAAGACTTTGAATGGGCTGCCATCCTCAGGGAGAGAGGAGAGAAGCATGTCAAGCTCCTCTAGGAAGTTGTGTAGGGGACCTGGGGGACGGTAAATTGCACTGACATTAATTTGTGAAGGAGAAGTGATTGTAACAGCATGATATTCAAAGGATTGATTAAATGATAGTGGTGGCAATGGAGTATATTTCCAGTTATTTGATATCAGCAAACCTGTTCCTCCACCCCTGCCTGTTTGGCGAGGAGTGTAAGAAAAAGAGTAGTTGGTGGAGAGGGCAGAAGGGGTTGCTGAGTCCTCTGGATGAATCCAGGTCTCAGTAAGACAGAATATGTTTATGGGGGATTGGGAGGCGAAAGCACAGATGAAGTCAGCCTTGTTCACTGCTGACTGGCAATTCCAGAGACCTGCAGAGAAAGACAGAGGTGGAGAGATAACAAATGGGACAAAGGTAGGAGAGGAAGCAATGTTTCTTGCGTGCTGGGCGAGGGCGACGCCTGTTGTGAAGGACAGGAATATACTGGAAGCCCATATTGTAGGTAAAAACATTAAAGAGGAGGAAATGGGGATTTAAAAGTACATAAAGTAAGTCTTAAAGATAATTAAGTGCCAAGACGGTGTCCTTGCCTGGTGGAGTCCCGCAGGAAGAGTCGCAGGTCTTTACCCAAATAAGTCTTCACATGAGGGCTGATGCTACCACTGTGTAACTACTTTGATAATAGTTCAAGTTCAATTTATTTATATAGCGCTTTTCACAGTGGCACACTGTTACAAAGCAGCTGTACAAATGAAAATATCCAAGAGTATAAGTGAAAACTGAAATTGAAAATGAAAGAGGAGAAGAGAAAACTAGGAAGAGAAAAGAAAGAATATTCAAAACTGATAAAATGAACAAACAATGAATTTAACACAATGTACAGAGCAAATGTTCTAAGCTAATATCAGCAGTCCCCCCATAAGCAAGCCAACAGGGCAACAGTGGCAAGGAACCAAAACTCCAGTGATATATAAATGGAGAAAAAACCTTGGGAGAAACCAGGCTTAGCAGGGAGGGACAGTTCTCCTCTGGCACGCTAATGCTGCAGTCCTTAGCTAAAGCTAAAAATTTTTTTTTTTAAAAAAGATGTCCATCACATATTCCCAGTACTTTGGGAGGGCTAGGTGTCACTGTAGTCACTGCTCCATGGCGCAAGGATGAGCACCTGACTTTACTGTAGCAGGGGCACTTTTCCGGAGGAACTGGAGCTTGAGTAGATCTGTCTGAAGTTGAGTCCATCTGTAGGTGTAATCTATAGCTCCCCCAGGATTGAACCCCGGGACAGAAAACCAAAACAGAGAATAATTAGCGTAGCTGCTGTTCATAACATTAAGAGCATAAGATTTTGTTTACTTTGAGGTAGAATGAGAAGCATTATGAGAATGCTTGGCTAAATAGATGTGTCTTTAAACTAGATTTGAACTGCGAGAGATTAATTGAGAGGCGAACAGCATTTGGCAGGCTATTCCAGAGTTTAGGAGCCAAGTATGAAAAAGCTCTGCTGCCTTTAGTGGACTTTGTAATTCTGGGAATGACCAGAAGACCAGAGTTTTGAGAGTGTAGGGCACACATTGGCTTGTAGCGTGAGAGAAGATCAGTTAAGTACATGGGGGCTAACCCGTTTAAGGCTTTGTAGGCAAGCAGTAGAATTTTATAAATAATACGAAATTTAACAGGTAACCAGTGTAGATCTGACAAAATTGGAGTTATATGATCATATTTCTTGGACCTGGTAAGAACCCTAGCTGCTACATTTTGGACTAACTGTAGCCTATTTATTAAGGAAGCTGGACAGCCACCTAGAAGTCCATTACAATATTCCAGTCTGGAGGTCATGGACCAGCTTTTCTGCATCAAAAGTAGATAAGATGCTTCGCAGCTTAGCAATGTTTCTAAGGTGGAAGAAGGCAGTTTTTATAATATTAGCCACATGATTTTCCAAAGACAGATTACTGTCAAATATGACACCTAGGTCTTTAACAGTAAGTGGTGTTACAAAATTTTAACTGGAAATTGTAATCAGAGAGCTTCTGTTGACTTGTGTTTGGTCCAATAAGTAATATCTCTGTCTTATTTGAATTTAAAAGAAGAGTCATCCAATGTTTTATGTCTTTAAGACAGTCTGATAATTTAGCTAAGGTAGGAATATCATCTGGTCTTGGATGTAATATATAGGTGAGTATCATCAGCGTAACAATGGAAGTTTAACCCATGACTTCTAATGATATTACTGAGGGGTAGCATGTATAATGTGAATAGCAGAGGGCCTAAAATAGATCCTTGAGGCAGGCCATATTTTACTGGCATTAATTCTGATGATTTCCCATTTAAATGAACAAAATGGTAATGGTTGGACAAGTAGGATCGGAAGCACTGAAGAGCTTGGCCTTGAATATCAACGTAATTTTGTAGTCGATCTAACAAGATGACATGGTCTATTGTGTCAAATGCTGCACTAAGATCGAGTAAAACTAACAATGAGATGCAACCCTTGTCTGCAGCTAGAAGTAAATCATTTTTAATTTTGACCAGGGCAGTTTCTGTGCTATGATGTGATTTAAATCCTGATCTAATAATCCTGATTCGATTCAAGACGGCGCCGCGGATGGCAGCCTCTGTGCTGAGCTCCTCAGTTGTCTTAGTGTTTTTGTTAGTTTTTCCTGTTTTTTGTTTCACAAACACGATCAGCTTTACCAGAGATGAACTGCTGAACATTTGGCAGAACGGACCCCAAAACCTCCAACCGGTTTTCTACTATTCGGACGTTTTGCTTAATGTTGTAGTTGGCGGAGCGGCCGCGCTGATCAGGCGCTTCAAGATGCGCAGAAGGGGAAGACACGCCGGCACGCTCGTAAAACTTTGACAGCGTGGACTTCGGACGACGCTGCCCAGTATACATCTGGCGAACCTCCGCTCTCTTCCCAACAAAATGGACAAACTTCTTCTGCTCTCCCGGACAAACAGGGATTTTTCAAACTCTGATGCTCTGTGTTTCACTGAGACCTGACTGAACGATGTGATTCCGGACAGCGCGCTTCATTTACCCGGCTTCCTGCTGTTTAGAGCGGATCGCGATGCAGAATCAACGGGGAAATCGCATGGTGGCGGGACGTGCTTTTACATCAACAAAAGGTGGTGTACCGATGTAACAGTATTAACCAAAATGTGCTGCTATGATCTAGAATCGCTTTACATAAACTGCAAGCCGTTCTATTCGCCGCGAGAGTTTTGCTCATTCATTCTTGTGAGTGTTTACATTCCACCGCAAGCGCACGTGAGTCTGGCTTTACAGAAACTCGCCGACCAGATCACAGAGATCGAACAAAAACACCCGGACTCTGCTTTAATCATTCTTGGGGACTTTAACAAAGCAAATCTCTTCAGTGAACTGCCAAAATACAGTCAGCATGTTACGTGTCCCACCAGAGACAGTAATATATTTGATCACTGCTACGCCACAATAAAGAATGCATATCACTCTGTCCCGCGGCCGGCTTTGGGACTTTCTGATCACTGTCTGGTTCATCTTATACCAACCTACAGGCAAAAACTTAAATCTGCTAAACCTGTAGTATAGACTGTAAAAAGATGGACCACCTTACAAGCCTGTTTCGAATGGACTGATTGGAGTGTTTTTGAAGCCGCTGCCACCAATCTGGATGAGCTCACAGAGACTGTAACTTCATACATCAGTTTCTGTGAAGATATTTGCATTCCTACCAGGACTTATTTAACCTACAACAATGACAAACCATGGTTCACTGCAAAACTCAGACACCTCCGTCAGGCCAAAGAAGATGCTTACAGGAATGGGAACAAAGTCTTTTTTAAACAGGCCAAATACACACTAGAAAAGGAGATCAAAGCGGCAAAAAGGAATTATTCTGAAAAATTCAGAATAAGGAATAAGAAAAGGAATCAATTCTATTCCCATGACTCTTCATCAGTGTGGAAAGGTCTGAAGGACATCACTAACTACAAGACACCATCCCCCAGCACTGTGGCCAATCAACATCTGGCAGACGAACTGAATGACTTCTATTGCAGGTTTGAAAAAACACCATCTACACCTCCAACAACCCCCCTCCCCCTCACCCCTCCTTTACAAATCAGCGATGAAGACATCCGCAAAGTCTTCAAAAAGAACAAAAAAAAAAGGCACCAGCCCCAAGCGTTGTGACTCCATCCTGTCTGAAAACTTGTGCTGATCAGCTGGCCCCCATATTCCAACTAATCTTCAATAAATCGCTAGCGTTGTGTGAAGTCCCTGCCTGCTTTAAACGCTCCACCATCATCCCCGTTCCAAAAAAACCCAAGATAACAGGACTTAATGATTACAGACCTGTGGCGCTAACGTCTGTCGTCATGAAGTTGTTTGAAAAACTGGTTCTGGCTTATCTGAAGGACATCACCGGACCCTTACTGGACCCCCTGCAGTTTGCTTACCGAGCAAACAGGATGACACCACACTCATCGGCCTCAATCAGAACGATGACAAGTCTGCTTACAGACAGGAGGTTAAAGAGCTGGCTGAATGGTGCAGTCACAACAACCTGGAGCTCAACACGCTCAAAACAGTGGAGATGATCGTGGACTTCAGGAGAAAGGCCCCTGCTCTCCCCTCACTCACCATCATGGACAGCACTGTAAAAATAGTGGAGTCATTCAGGTTCCTCGGCAGCACCATCTCTCAGGATCTAAAGTGGGACATTCACATTGACTCTATTGTGAAAAAGGCCCAGCAGAGACTGTATTTCCTCCGTCAACTGAGGAAGTTCAACCTGCCACAAGACCTTATGAAACAATTCTACTCTGCCATTATTGAATCCGTCCTATGCACTTCAATTACTGTCTGGTTCAGCTCAGCTACCAGTTCTGACCTCAGAAGACTATGCCGGATAGTCCGGTGTGCTGAGCGAATCATTGGTACAACCCTCCCCACTCTTCAAGATCTGTACTTATCCAGAGTATGCAAAAGGGCTGGTAAAATCACTCTGCACCCCTCACATCCAGCACACTCGCTCTTTGAACTGTTGCCATCTGGTCGACGCTACAGAGCCCTGGACCAGGCACAGGAACAGTTTTTTCCCTCAAGCAATCCATCTCATGAACACTTGAAAAATAATGTGGAACACACAACACTATTATACATTCATTCACTTATTTATAAACACATACTTGTTTACATTTCTAATTTGCACCTGTACATAGTAAATTGTTTACATTTGTCTATTTTAGTTTAGTTAAGTTGTATATTGAGTATTTGCTTTTTTTGAACATATTTTTCTCTGTTTATTTGAATATTTTCTCTGTATATTTGTATATTGTTCTTTTAATTATCTGTGTCTTGTCTTGTCATGTCATTCTGTTGCACTGTGGAGCTTCTGTCACTAAAACAAATTCCTAGTATGTGCAAACATACCTGGCAATAAAGCTTATTCTGATTCTGATATTCTGATTCTGATCTGATTATAATAAATACAGCTGAACACGTCTTGTTAAATTAACAAAACAAAAGGCTATAGTGTGTGAATGGCTCCTATTGATACCATGGTAGAGCAGTGCAGCGTTTTAACTGTAATTGTAAATGTATTAACAAGCAACGCAAGTATTATCTAATAGGCTCAAGCTTCTTGTTAGTGTAGCAGTGCGAACCAACGTTTTAAATACAGCAAAGCAGTATAAAAATAAAAACACTTCAAACAACTGCGAACTATCAACAGGAATTACAGCACAGGAATCAACACAACTGAAATAAGGTAAACTAGGTAAACAAGGTAACCTAAACAACAACTTACACACTACTGCCGTCTCTTGCGGACTAATCGCTTCTCCACTTTGGAATTAATGAATCTTCAAAAGCGATATGGAAATATTATAATTCTTGAGTCGCAAGATGATGGCAATCTAATGAAAAACCAGCAAATGTAAATTCTCAGCAGGGTATAGGGAGTACTCTAGATATTCCTTTTGGGCAACTGGGTTCTAACAACGTCAAGGTCATGGGTTTTGTGTTCAGGGAACACATGGACTGATAAAAATGTGTACATAAAAACAGCACAGCAAGTTGCTTTGGTTAAAAAGGTCATAATGCATAAATGTAATGTAGATATCCACCATCTTACACCCACTCGGTCCGTTAGAAACCTTGGGGTGGTGTTTGATGACCAGCTGTAGGTCACTCCACACATTGCAATAATCTCTCGGTCATGCCGGTATGTGCTTTACAACATCAGGAAAATCAGACCCTTCTGTCCGAGCACACAACACTACTGCAATGCCCTTCTGGCTGGCCTTCCAACCAATGCCACCACACCTCTGCAAATGATCCAGAATGCTGCAGCATGTCTGGTCTTCAATCAACCAAAAACAGCCCATGTCACACCCCTCCTGACCTTACTCTACTGGCTACCTGTAGCCACCGGTATCAAATTTAAATCTCTTACGCTTGCCTTTAGGACAGTAACCGGAACCTCTCCCTCCTACCTCAACTTACTCCTCCAGACATATGTCCCGTCCCGCCAGCTACGGTCAGTCAATGAGCCACGTCTGATTGTTCCCCCACAACGAGGTACCAAATCAATCTGTAAAACTTTCACCTATTCTGTTCCTTTGTGGTGGAATGAACTCCCAGCCTCCACCCAATCCACTGAGACCATCACAACCTTTAAAAAACAACTCAAAACACACCTGTTTCGCAGACACCTGACTAATCCCTAATGCTATATCCTATCCTCATAACAAAAAAAATCTCCTTGTCTCTAGTTCATCTTGTTTCTAGTAGCAGAATACAATGTCCGCTTGTAAATGTAGCTTTGTAGACTTGGCTTGTTGGCTCGCAAGGCAAAATGTTCAATGCTCTCGTCCTTTTGTAAGTCACTTTGGATAAAAGTGTCTGCTAAATGACAATGTAAATGTATATACTACACCCACCATGTTGTTTGTAGACTTGTGTTTGTTGGTGTAGCAGCATTTGGCATACATTTTAAACATTAAATGGCCAGTCAACACTGTAAATCAAATAAAAACTGATTTATTTTATACAATGTGACAGTTAGTTACCGTAGGCTGGTCCAAAAATTTCATTGTGGTCATTGTACAGTTTGACAAGCAACAATCAAGTATTCTGAAAATTGTACAGCTAGTTTAATTTTAAAAGTCTTTATACTGTATCAAAAAAATACAGCGGAAGTTAGGATTCTTTACCTTGTACCAGGTCATGATTGGCTGCTTGTAGGGGGCGAGATAGTCATCAATTTCAGGACAGGTGATCATTTTGCTCTTGGTGATCTCTGCTCTCTCCAGGTAACGTATTCGACTGCTAAAGCAGAGACCCTCTTCGCTCTCCTCAACTGTCAGTGACATGGACACTTTCATACAGTATGTTGAGTTCCTGTAAAGACACGGCATTAAAACTTATTATTAGATCAACCTTCAAACACTCCATACAGCAGTTATACAGGTTATACCACAGTATTGCTGAACTGTTGATCTTGATTGGCTGACACAAGTTTCAAAGGTGATTGATTTTCTATAACTATGGCAACTTGGGCTGTTTTTGTAACATACTTAACTTTAATTTAAAAGAAAAGAATAAATAAAGAATATTCATAATATCTTGAGAAAAACACAAGTGCATGTCAAAATGGTGGTATAACTTAAATAATTAATAACACTTTGGAATTATTAAATATTATACAATGGTTTGTTCCTGGGTGTTATTCTAATTGGAAGAAGTTTTCCAAGAGTGGCGATGTAGGAACAGAACACAAGTTTCAAAGCTGTTGATTTACATGGTGAATTGAAAGTTTTGGGCACACTCTTTGTTTTAATTGTTTTGTTGTCTGTTTAACTGTTGTGTAAAAACAGTACTACACTCACAATCAAGTCTTTATGGTCATGTATCAGTAGCTGTACTGATACACAGCCATTACACACGGTTATACGGTTACTCACAATATTTCCAGCTCCATTCACAACTCTCATGTGTTTTAGAACATTGCTGTGCTTTGACACTCTGCTTGATTAATTGAGAGTTGTGTTGTGTTAGTTCATTTAAAACGTGATAACTCATGTCAAAACGTTCAAAGGCATCAATTAATGATGAAAAACAGATCTAAGAAACAGGAAAGGAGAAACCATTTGCATGCAAATGTACAGTAAAGTGAGGCCACGCTTACCACGAGCTTATGTTGAGATAAAGGCCGCTCACTGCATCTCCCACACGGGAAACATTTATCTGGTTAAACATTTATGTATGCATATCATCCAAATATGTAACTGTTACGGCAGAGGCTCCCGTACCGCCTCCTCCGAACTACCAGAGGGAACCCTCACCTAAGTACTAGATTAATTCGGACCACATTTCCCATGAGGCCACATTCCTGGGACTGATTACTGTCACATCTGTTTCCCATTGCCACCCAGTATATATAGCCTCATACAAACAGTGAAACCTTGCGAAGTCTTGATTTGCCATGGTGATTGGTTCTGAGCAGTTACCCTGTTTCTGGATTACCTTTGATACCTTTGGATTGTTTATTGTTTTTTGTTTTTGATTGTCTGCTGCCTGCCATGACCTCTGCCTGTCTCTGTTTCTGATCTGCCTAGCCCTTGTTATATCTGTTTGCTGGAAACCAATCTTGCCTGTTTTGTTATTCTAATAAAGTGCTTTGAATTGATCCTACCATCTCCATTCCTTCATTACAGTAACCTTTCATTTTTGATAGTGTTACCAGGCCTAGGAAGCGCTTCTAGTTTGTTTGATGTATTATCTTTATGGTAGTTGTGGCTATTCCAATGTTTAATTAAAATTGCAATTCATTAAATCAGTTTAGCATTTATTACAGTGATTTATTACAGCATCTGAGCTGTCAGGTTGGTTTATGCGGTAATGTCAGTTTGGCTTCATTTGACAAAAGAATGTTAGGTAACCTGCAATTTAATGATTCAAACAGACATGGTGACAGAGAGGCAAAATTTATGAATTGCAGCTTTAAACATTTAGATTTAATCAATGCCATGACATTCAGAAAAGTTCTAAAAATCAAAGAAAGAGGTTTTTTGAGCCAGTGCTTTTGTCAGTATGCAGTATGATGCTACTGTACTACCAGAACGCATGGGCTAACTCATCAATAATCTTGAGGGCATCTTCAGTGACATGGATCAATGAAGTCATTTCAGACCCGAGGTGCAGAGAGTCTGCAGCAAATGTGTGTTCTGCTGTTCCAGGTGACATTGAGAGTGGACAATGGAAATAGTGTTGTTCAAATCTCAAACCTGCTGACATTTCATTGCCTTTCATTCAGTGCTTTAGTGGTCATGAGGAGAGATTTGAGCCTTTATCATAAACTGAGGAAAGACCAAACAGGAATTCTGTGTACAACTACCACAACCCAGCAGGAGGTAAAGACTTGCCCTTCAGTCATGCTGCTAATGAGAAAGTCAGTGTTTAGCAGAGAAAGTCTGCTCTGTTGGAGCAGAACAGATCAGGGGAGACAGAATGCTGAACATCAGTTTGGTTCTGGACAATTTTCAAATTTAAATGCATAATATGTCATTTTTGCATTAGAGGTCACATTTTCAAAACAATAAGTCAAAGCTTTATTATCGTCACCATCCAGGGACAATAGAAATCAATTACAGGGAATTCATGAATTGTTCATGGATGAGGTAATTAATGATTTTTTTATTATCTGTATGTTTGATCACGTTATTGCAAGGAACATAAAGTTTAATGCTAAATTACTGATATGTGACTATATGTCAAATGAATTGATGGGTTAATGCTGCACAGTTTTTTGTGTTCAAAACAATTGTACTAAAAGTACATTTTAACATACAGTACTTGCAAAAAAGGCTTACTATTTATATGCAACACAAACTGTATTTAATTACACTGCCATAGACTTGTTTACTGGACTTGATGAACAGCATATGAACAGTAAATACTATGTGCAATCATAACTAAACAGTTACATAAGTAGTCCACACAAAATACATATAGTCTGCTGTAAAATACAATGAATAATTGTGGTCCATAGTGAATGAATGAAAAAATAGCAAGTGGTGTGTGGTACAATAACCGTTCCCGCATTTGTCGTGTGTTGCTATGATTTACATGGCCGCACAGGTGGAAACCTGGCATAACCTGGATTTTACATCCACAAGTGGCTTGGGATGGGGCACTACTTAAAATTGCTAATTTCTTGGGATTTACAAATACTTGAAAACATTGTCATAATGTAAGTACACAACTGAACAAAATACATAAGAATGTGAAAGTGGTTTCTGGATACTTTACAGAACTTTCAAAAGCAAGTTGACGATAGTACCATCTTAGTAATCGCTATTGGAAGTTTAGAAACTTGGGATAAACATCTGCGATAACATGAGGGTGAGTAAATGGGGGAATTATTTTTATTCTGTGGTGAAGGTGATGGTGGAAGAGGGAACGTCCAGTTTAAATGCATATGTGACAAGATGTCATCACTCACATCCTGTGTGGACAGGGTATAAGAATCATAAGAATCAGGGTATAAGAGTCTTTTATGGTAAAAAAAAATACTTACATTATAAGTGGTAAAAATGAATAAGTACAAATGTCAATGATCAATAATGTGAATGTACAGTATAACTTCTTTAAAACAGATAAACACGGGCTGATTCTTTTACAGTGTACACAAGCCTATCATTTTGAACACCCACATCTTTGTTAACAAATAACAGGGAAATAAAACAGCGTATGGTATTGTTCATGATGATTTCTTTTCTGGTGATCACAAAAGGCAACATTTAATTTTTTTCGTTTGCTTATTTATCACACACAATATCCATGCACTGGCATTAGGAATTTAAAGAATTTCTATTAGGAAGCAGAAAATGGCTTATTTTACTGGTTTACCTAACCATTTAGGTCTGTTTTATTTTCAGTGAAGATTAATACATAAGCTTAGATTCCAGATGTGTTGTCATAGTAAAATAAGGCATATGTATTTATGAATTCAGCCTTTATTTGAATTCTGTGTCTCTACAGGTGAAAATTTATATCTGTCTAGGCATCTACAGATCTATAAGTGTCCACAGCTGTGTACACAGTGTTTATGAGCACTGATTGCGTTTTGGGCTGTACTGCTTATTAGCTGCTGCCCTGTAATGGCTTAAACTGTATTGAATGGAATCATATTGATTGTTGACTCAGAAAGTCGACATGCCACTCTGGCTCTACTGTGTTCCTCTGTAATGCTACATTACAGCTCCAATCACTCAGGGAAGACTTGGGATTCTAGCCTGGGAGCTGTACCAGCCAATCACAGCCCATACAGAGGCACACAGATATAATACTGAGTATTAAATTTGGTATATCTCCCTCACACTGACATTACTATTGCCCAGTAGGACATCACATTATTATTATTAGTGGTACTTGCGAACTTGTGAATTTTGTGAAGTCATAGCTTCGCATCAGAATGTTGTAGAGACATTCTCTCATATTGCTCGGCTTAGCATGCAGCAACAAATGGTGACATTACAGCTTCACAGCCACGCCCTGGCAACCAGTTACAGTACCCTAGCAACTGCCCCATTGACTGCCTTTAAGAAAGGTGAGAGGCATTAGAACATCATAGAGACAATTGGGTGGTCTCTTTTAACTCTGCAGTCTTTAATTATTTTCATGGAAACTGCCCAGCCATGCCCTAGCAACCAAAATGAATTAGCTATATCTCAGCACCAGAACATCATAAAGATATGGGATTTAGCAGACACACATCCGTCTATTAGGTTTACCATGTTAACTGTCTAGCTGCACTATAGCAACTATTTATGGTACCCTAGCAACCATGTAATAAAATGAATAAGCCATATCTCAACATTAGAACATTAAAGACATGTGGGTGGGCTTATTTTATTCATGCTGTCAGTGGACTTTAGTGATATGAGCTCTGGCAACTTTATAGCCACAACCTAACAAAAATTTAGAGCACCCTAGCAACCTCATAACATCACAAATAAGTCATATTTTGTCATATCTATCATGGTAAGTCATTCTAGCATTATGCTAGCCTAGCAACTATGTATGCTACTTAATGCTCACATTATGCTAAGTCATGTTAATTGATGCTAGCATCATGTAAAAACATGTTAGCATCTTGCTTTGTCATGTTAGCATCATAAAATCATGTTTAATCATGCTAACATCATGTTAAAACATTCACATTGTTGAAATATTCTGGCCAGAGTTTTTGTACGGCAAGCATCACTCACATTTTCTTCTAGTTAAGTAATTATTATTAGTATTATTATGCTGTTCTATATTTTAAAATTTTAAATTGACATATTACACCAGTACACCTTCTACGTACTTTCACATCAACATTTTTTTGCTGCAAAACAGGGCCACAGTTCTGTACAAGTCAGAAATAGTGCAGAGTATGTATTTTGATAATGGCCATAAATCATGAAATGGGTATGGGGTGTTTCTACATTGAGAATTACATACATAATTACAAAACTGCATACATAATTCATGAAATAACAGCATGAAATATCATTTATATGGTGATAAATCACATTTACATCCAGATGTTTTTTTAAGCTAAACACAATTAAACAGAAAAACACCCAAAGTTTAGCAAAGCACTTCTTAAACTTGTCTGGAATTTAGTCAATAATAATAAATAATTCATAGTAAGTACCCAGATAGCAGACTGACGTTGATTTAACGCCTATTTTTAGTCATAAAGGTCAGCATCAAACATCAACCAATTATCAATGTTGAATCAACATTCACTGTTTGGTCAGTTCATCAGAACATTCAAAGGTTGAAAATAAAATATCTATTCAATGTTGAAATGTGGTTGATTTATCAACACATACCCAGTGAGACATTTGGTCGAAATTATGTTTTTCCAATATCAAACCTAAGTTGGAGAAATCAGAGTTCTGCCCATGTTCACCTTTTTAAATCTTGATGGCCAAACGGTCACTTGCTGACAAAACTGAGGGTAAGTAAAACTTTTGTATTTGTTGTTTTAACATAGTGCATACATTTCAATGTTTAATGTTTAATCACTTTGGAGTTGTGATATTGTTTTGAAGCTTTTGAAACTTTACTTGCTTCATTGTTTTCATTTAGCGTCCTGTTCGTGCACAGTCTGTCCATGAGGTTATTAGCAGCAGGTAAATATTAAAACCTTTTAAGTAGTTTGTAACAACATCATAGAGCGTAGATCAACTGTACATTATTTCATGTTGTAACTTTATTTTATTAACTTTTAAGACAGTAAAGCATCTGGTTATTTCCACTGGAAACGAACCTCAAACATCTTTTTCAAAAGCTCTCTGACACTCGCACAAGGCTGTTATTGTGTGGGAAGCGCTGACAATTACTAAACAATTACAATTAAATATTTTCTATTTAACAAGGACTGTCAATCAATACATTTTAATTGTTGTTAAATTCAGGCTTGCAGCATACATCATTTGGCCAATGTGAAGACAGGCATCAATAAGACTTATGCAGTTACACGCAAATGCATATATTACACTATATTACAGATGTTTTATGTACAAGATATATATGTCTGTGTGTGCATGGGGGGGGGGTGAAGTCTGTATGCTAAATAATCTGCTAAATGAGACATGAAAGAATATTTAGCCTTTAGTTATAATTATGATAATTTATTATTACAGTATTATGATAGTGTATGCATTAATGTTTGTTTGTTTTGCTGCCAGTGATTTTTGGGGGATCTTGGAGTAACACTTCAGCAAAGAAATGTAAGTAAATGTTGTTAAGCAATTATTAAAGACAAGTAAGCAGTCAGTAATAAAACAAGAACTAATGACAATGCAATAGATGTCAAGGTTGCAAGAAATGAACCCACTTGCAGACAGCATATGAACAGAAAAAGTCTTTATTTCTTAAATAAATCAAAACAAGAGCCCACAAAGGGGCAAAAAGAGAAACGAAACAGGCTTTTAAACAGAACTCTCCAAAAACCGGCGCAAACACGGATCGAAACACGGAACAAAAAACCACGACAAGAGCCCGACAAAAGACAGACAGGACAGGTAACAGCGACGTCAGACAAATCGGAGAAAAACCAGGAAATTTAAATAGGATAAATTGTTAATTCTGTATAATTGTATACTTTTTTTAGAAGACTTACCCACTATTGTAATGATGTCTCACCTGTCCCCCTGGATCCTGCTGTAGCTTCTACAGCTACACTATTATTCTAACAAACACCATCGCAGTGTGGTGTAGTTACTACACTGTCTCAGACCGAAGGCCCCCAGCAGATGGTGAAAACTGCTTAAACCATTTCTGGTGTTTAGCTACCCTCCATCAAGGACATCCACAAATGCTGTCTATGGATGGTAATAGGCATTATCAAAGACACCTCTCTCATCTGGAAGATGTTATAGAAGTCTTTGCTTATCACATCAGCAGACTCAGAATTAGTTTCTTTATCCTAACTATTGACATACTGAACTCAGGCACTGAACAACATCACCATTCTGAACACTTAATATTTACTTAATATATTATTAAGTATGCAGTGCTTTTCGGCTGTTGTGTGACTGCCTCAATCAATCAATCCATCCGCACTGTTACTTTCGGCATTTCTGATGAAATTTCAGCTGTGAAAATGTCATTGTTGGTCATCGGGTGGAATTAAATTTTGATGAGGAGTAACATTGAGGGACGCAACAGTGCTCGGCAGTTAGCCCCTCACTACACTTTCTGATCTTGTTTTACATTTGAACAACTTAATTCATTGTAATGAAGACTCAGAGACATGAGGATCCATTTGCAGCTTTTATTTGGTAGAGAAGATAGGCAGGGTCAAGAACCGGAAAACAGGAACAATAGAGGTGAGGCAAAAGCAAAACAGTAAACAGGCAGAGGTCGAGGCAGGCAGCAAACAATCAAAGTCCAATAAACAATCCAAGGGTAACAATGAGGTTAGGGCAGGCAGCAAACAATTAGAGTCCAATAAACAATCAAAGGGTAATAACAGGTTATCCGATAATCACAGGAAAACACTTAGTAATGATAGCCGGTGCAATTCAAGACGTCGCAATGAGCGAGTGTTTGATTGGGGTATAAATAGGTGACTGATAATGAGGTACAGGTGTGTGAGGTGTAATCAGTCCCAGTTATGTGGCATGATAGGAAACGTAGTTCAAATGGAAACCGGTTTATACTCTGGTGACGGTTCCCTATGGTGGTGCAGAGGCGGCGGTACGGGAGCCTCCTCTGTAATGGAGCCCTCCCCTGCGAGTGGCTCCTGATGTGAGGAGGACGGCGATGCCGGGGTTTGCCACATGGTCGAGGGGCCGGTTTTCCCAGATGCATCCCATGAAACTCCTCTGTGAGTGTGGAATCCAGGATATCTTCCGCATTGACCCAGAAAAGCTCGGAAATACTGGTCGGGTGGAATTTGCATTTCTCCTACTTGGCATTTAGTTGGTACTGGATAAGACGTTTTAGTACTGCTCGGGCATGAGAGATGAGGCATGCTCTTGAAAGGTTCTGGAGTAGATATCATCAATGTAGACAATCACCCTTTTGTCAAGCATGTCCCGGAAAGTACCAGAGGTAGGAGGTAGCGGAATTTCACGGTTATGTCACTGAGACCCCGATAGTCTATACAGGGATGCAAGCTGCCATCCTTTTTCTTTATGAAGAAGAAGTCAGCGGAAGAAGGGGAATTAGAGGGTCTGATGAACCCTTTAGTCAGTTCCTTCTGAATATCAGCTTTCATAGCTTCAGATTCAGGTTGTGACAATGGAAAGATTCTTCCTTTAGGGACTGTCGTTCCAGGAATAAGATTGATTAGAAAGGTGAGTAATGCCTACTTGTATGGTTTTGGCAGTGATTGATACTGCAGGCGTTAATTGAGGCATGGCATGATGACAGGATCGTGAAGCAAATTGTTGACTTGGATGGCTAATTCTATGTTCTCTCCCAGACTTTTCTCCTCGTCCTGGCAAGCTAATTTGGATTGAAGCGCAGGGTTTAAGCCTTTACAAAACGGCAGCTTCAGCGTGTCCACGACCCAATCTGTCTGTGCTGCGAGCATACAAAACGTGAGTGGCTGTTCCTCCTCTCTGGGTCAGAGATAAAAGTTGCTCTCCAGCACTCTTGCGGCGGAATGTCTTAACAAGCTCCTCTGTAAGCATGGTAAGCCTGTTGAGTTGATGTTGGTGCATAGTGGGTTGAGACGCTTGAACAGATAGCTCTGTTAGCAACTGAACTGGCGAAGTCTTCTGTAACGAAGACTCAGAGACTTGAGGATCCATTTGCAGCTTTTATTTGGTAGACAAGACAGGCAGGGTCAAGAACCGGCAAACAGGAACAATAGAGGTGAGGCAAAAGCAAAATAGTAAACAGACAGAGGTCTGTATACATCTAGTGTATATTGCTATTTGCAATACACACTAGATGGTTACTGCATTTCTTTGGTCCTGTAAAGTTAAATCTAATCTAATGACTTGCATTTTAGGGAGGAACTCCTCAACAGAGCCACATCACTGAATGCTAAATATTTTCTAATGTGCAAGATTCAAAATTATACACCATCAAATAATAATTTTATAATTTTCTTTAACTACTACTATTTGTAAAATATTCTTTTAAGTGAAGGATAACATTGTGAGTTGTTACAGCAATGTGAATACTCTTGTGGTGAAGAAGATTTTATTAACCAAAATATAAGGAATCAGGTACAAATTATTTTACCACACACATCAAAATGAGTTAATGAGGGGTTCCTGGAGTTACTATCTTCCTCCCTTGGGCCCCGAACAATAACAAGAGATGTGCTTGCACAGTTAAATGTAGAGTAGAACTATAATGGTAAAATAATTTGTACCTGATTTCTTTATATTTTTGTTATTTTGGTTAGATAGGATACTTTGTAATGGGTATGAATTGTATTTTCTGTATTTCAGGTCCTCTATTTTTTCTGTGAGACCCATTTGAATATATACATAAGTTGTAGATGTTGCCCTTAACCTGTATCAGCTCAGTCCGACAGTAATTCCAGTTACACCAACACTACACCAGACAAAACTCACTGGCTGTCAACTAAAGTGTTCTCTGCAGAATAAAATACATTCAAATGTGACTCTGGGAAAGAAAACTGAATATTGCAAGAGAAAAGAACTCGCTTTACTTCAAAAATATGTTAAATGCAAAAGAAAACCAAATAAATATATTTTTCTGTTTTTTCACAATTTCTTCACAGAATGATTGTATAAGGTAGTTAAAAATCCTTGCCATTTGACATTACTGAAAAAAACAACACTCTAGAAATTCATGCGTTTGTGAATGTACATTTTTTAAAACATGACTTTTTTAAAACAATTAATCAGTCAACAATTAACCTGTAGCAACATCTGTATTGATTGGGGAATTTTGGCCACCTTTTCCTGCAGAAGTGATTTGTAGGTCATTGGGAATGCACAACATTTCTGTTTAGTTGCAGAAAGTAGAAAGTACTGATAAATTGATGGATGCCTGTGTTAAAAGTTTAAACATTCATTTGTACTTAGAGTACTTAACCCAAAAATGTAAATTTTTCCATGAGAAGTAGATATTTTGAAGTATGTTAGTAACCAAAATACCAGTGGTACCTATTGACTTCCATTGTATGGACACAAAACCAATTTCTCAGAATTTTTTCTTTTGTATTCTTTAAACAACACTTTTTGCACACTTTTTGAGTGAAATATGCAACTATTAGAAAAATACTAATTTCATAGTTACAACATATCATTATATACATATTTTAAAGATTATATGTCTGATGTCAAACCTGTGGTGTCATATTTGTAAATACGACAATTTTAAAATGGAGCGTGATGGCAGATGGAGCCGTTATCAGTGTATAAAAATTATATTTGTTTGTATATTATTGTATATTTGTATATTATATTTGTATATTTGGTTTCTAAAGACTTGAAATATAGAGTTCAAATAAAACTAATGCTTCATATGTTATATTCAGAAAACAAAATAAAGAATATACCTGCAAGCAGTGATGGCAGGTCCAAGCACTACAGAGCCATCGCCATCTGGTGTCATAGCTGTCACATATTTAATTCTGAAAATAACTGAGGAGTATTTTGAAATCTGTTCTAAGTCATTTGTTAGTGACACACTACCTGCTGCCAGTTGCGCTATAACTGTGATTTACAAAAGCCACATTATTGTGATCAGCCCACAACACTAAACGTATTTCCCAAGTTTAATGTAGATAACTCAATGCATGCAAAAAATAAAAATTCAGAGATATCAAAAATCCCTTCACAATTTAATATATTCCATGACTTTGCATACTATTTGCCAAATTTGGTGACAATTCCATAAATCCCAAGATTTGTAAAGATACAGCCTGATTTCCATTTTATATGCTTGCCGTCGGATTCAAATCAACATGAATTCCATAACTTTTGGTCATGAGTGTCTCTAGAGGCCAGGTTTCATGCAAATCACATAAATGATATGGAAAGGGGTTTAAAAATAATGTTTTCAATGTAGTTCAAAATGACAGACAGGAAGTAGCATTGACCAGGACAAATTTGGTATCGTAGGACTCGACAAGACCCAAAGAACCTAAAAGGTTGTTGTATGACAATATTTTATTTCAGTCATGTGTTATAAGCATTTTCATAAACTTTGTTTATAAATCCTCCGGCCCCAAATTTTACAGGTCACCTCAGACTATAGTAATGATAAACAATACCAAGTTTTGTAATGATACCCAACTGTGTTTGATAAATACTGCATTTTATGACAAAATTTAAAATGGCTGGCCATGGAACATCAGATATTGTTAGACCCTGCAAGTCTTAAGGAATCTAAAGAGACCATGTTCATGATTTTAGACCAAAGTTTTCAAAAGCAAAAATAACTGTTTTCATGTCTCTGGACCGGTAGGTAGATCACTGTGAAGAAACTGTGCATGTACCCTCAGGACATGTCTGTAATGACACATACCAAGTTTCATGTCAAAACACCAAAGCATGGCAAAGGTACAGCCTTATATCCAACTTTATGAGCTTGCCATAAAATTCATAGACACGGTATATGGGGACAGTACAATGTATCAACACAAACTCCATAACTTAATACATACATAATACATACCAAGATGATACATACCAAGGTTTATACAAATCGAACAAATGCTGTAGAAGTTTGAAAAAGTATGTTTTCAATATAATTCAAAACGGCCGAAGCAGAATTGACTATGACAAATTTGGTATTGTTGGACTTGCTATCAGGCATGGAATCTAAAGAAAGAAGTTGCATAACTGCATTATGAAAATGGTATCGACACAAATTTATAACTTTTCATCAGGGGTATCTCTAGGTGCTACATTCCGAATTCCATGCAAACTGGACAAACCCCTAGGAGGAGTAAGAAAAATAGGTTTTTCAAAAATGTAAATGTCATAATGTTTTACCATACAGTTCTATGGGCTGAAGAAGCTGAAGAAGAAATATAGCTACAAGTTGCAATTACAGGGTCAAGCCCATCAATATCACAAAGAGAAGCAAACAACTTGTGTTTGTTTTCGGACAAGTAACATTCTCTCATTTTACATAATTTATGTGGTGAAAACATGAAAATGCATGTGTGGTATGTTATTCCTCACATATTTACACTAAGGATATCCATTGCATCTCTTCTTTTCTAACAAACACACATTCATAGCCTGATATTTTCAGGCAATTTTGTTTTGATCTATAGGGTAAATTTAAATAGACAAATATTTCATCTTTATATTCAATATGGTAATCCTGGGTTATCTCAGTGTTATTTTAGGTTCTGTTACAGGATGCCTTTGACATGAAACTATATTGTCTAAGGTCTGTTTTTCTGTTGATATTTTTAGAGCACATTAGGTCATTAGTTTGAAACTTGACTTGCTAATGACCCACCTGAGCACACAAGTGTAAAATCCATTGTCCTCTATCTCTGCTGAGCGGAACCAAATGGAATCTCCTTCTTTACTGAGGCGATGTCCTGAGAAGATGATTGGTTCCTCAGAATCACCCTTGTTTCTGTACCAGATGAGCCGCAGCTTTGCGTTCTGGGCCACACTGTAGTTAGTACGGATGTAGCTGTAGAACAGAGCGCATTTCACCCTCAGTGGTTCTCCAGCCAATACACGGTAGGTTTTCAAGTCCACTGACCAATCTATACATCCATCAACTGTAGAAGGGAGAGAAAGAGTCCATTAAAATTCACAAAGACAATATCATACATGAATTCTTTATTAAAGAAGTCCTTAATAATAAAGTGTGTATATTTAAGATGTCAAAATACTTCTTCTATCTCAGTTTACAACACAGTAAACTATAAGTGAGTCATTTGTATGTTGTTTTTACAATGATTTTGTTTTTTAAGCATCCCCACCAGCCTATCACAGGAGCAACTCCAACACCAATGGCATGAGTTTGAGGTAGGATTATCTTAAGTAAATCTGCAATATAAATAAAAAGGTGCTTGCATTTTGAATGGGAAACTGCCGAAACATGTTTTTGCTGTATTAATTAGCTTGACTGGAACCAAATTCAAATTTCTCTCAAATCATAATTTTAACATATTATTTTTACATATTACAATATTTGACAACCTCTCTGCTAATATCAGATTTTGTCACCATTTCTCATCCAAGGACAGCTAAGACCAACAGACCCGACTCCATTACAGCTCTGGATCAGCAAGATTATTCCACCTAAAGATAACCAAAGCCATAACTTGTGTCAGCTATAACACAATGGGAATCTGTTATGATCACATGAACTGAAACTTTGCATCCCAAGATCAGCAAGACACTGGCAGACCCTAAACCTGTGTAGGGCCAGAAACTTCATCACACCTCAAGAGCCAATGGATGTAGCATGCACCACTTGACACAACCAACAAAATAAAATTGACTTTTTTTTAATTAATTGTCTTACTTTTTATTCATTTTGCTACTTTTGCTTGCTTTAGTTTTGTGTACAAAAAATTAAATTCTGACATTGTGCAGTGATTTTGTGTTCTTTGTCAGATCTTAGCATCCTGTGTTTACAAGCAGAGGGAGACAACATGGTACATAAAACAATCTTTGTAAATTTTCATTTTTGGGTGAACTATTCTTTTAAACAGCCTGGTTGGACAGCTTTCTGTATAATTTTACAACGTGGTTGGTTTATACAGTTTTCACCTTCTATCTAGTTTCTATCTTGCTCACTGGGAGACTATTTATATGTATTAATGTTGCTACAAATACAGCAGTTTGATTACAATCCCACTTATCTTTACACTTAGTGATGTAAAATCAACATTCTGTAATATTATTTGAATATTTTTCATGTATTTTCATAATTTTCCTGCTTTTAAAATTTAATGTCATTTTGTCCTGTAAGGAATGTAAATATTCTGTATTTATTGTCATTTGCATATGTTCTGTTACTTTTTCATTTTATTTATTTCATGTAATTGATGTCCATTTACAATGATTATTATTATTGTGCCTAATTATCTAACATTATTTTGTCATTTAAGTGCTGCTTTGTTATATTGCATATTTTTATATATGATCACATTGTGTATTTTCATCTTGTGACTATGTGATTTGTGATTTAATAAACATATTTGATATACTATTACCATTTCAAATGTTCAATTTGCTGTGACAAAAATTAGTGGTTATTTACTACATGTAGTTTTGTTTTATCAAACTGTAAATAGAAAAAGTGGATAAATAAATATAATCCTCTTTTACTTCTGACATTATCTTGAAAGACTCACTGAGCCACATAACTCTGACATGACATGGATCTTACTGCATACAGAATTTCACACTGATGGGAGGATGGAACTCCTCAAAGTCCTGGCCATCCATCCACACAAAATACTGTAATTTATGAGTAATTACAGAGGTGTTTGCATATACCCGCCTGCCATCACCTAAATATCTTTCACATTGAAAACCTGCCAGCACACTTATGTCAATCACAATCACACATATACACTATAGATTCTATTACACACACTCGACCTGATGCATTTTGTGGTGCTGTGTTAAAGTAAAAACTGCAATGATGAAAGATGAAGGAAAGGCAGAAAGAAGAAAATTATATCACACATGGTTAGACAGGAAGAATTGATTTAAAGGGCTTGAATCATAGCCACTCGTATACACACGAAATCAGCAGAAGTGCAGTGTATTAGCTTTCCCTGATGCATTTTCTGGGAGGCGTCTAAAGCGGAAGCAGCATGTTGAGTGCACAGGTTATGCATTATGTAAACAGACAGCCATACTTTCGCCCTGAGTCATTACATGGAAGCCGCACTTGTCTTGAATGGATAATTTTTCAGGTATTAAGTGCAGCATAATGGCAACATTGGACAGAATATACTTTAGTTGTCATGTCAGTTCCTGTTACAAAGCAAAACCCATTACAGCCAATGAACAACAAAGCTCTGTAGCATATCCTAAATGTTGTATATGGATGAGGCCAAAGATAGTAAAAAAAAACCCTTAAAAACAAGGGCAGTCAGAAAGAGAAAACATTATGCATGCACAGATGAGGGCATTAGTGAACTTTTCAACAAAACACTTCAGTTATTGCTCCTGACACCACAGACACCTAAGAAAGATGTTGCTTTTATGCAATGCAAAAGGGCACATCATATAAGCATATAAGAAAAAACAAGCAAACGAGACACTTAGATTTAGATTAAGCATCCTTATCTTTAAAGGAATAGGATAATACAATGTGAGCTTTTGATTGTTGACACTTAAGGATCATAGATCTGAATTTCTTAAAAGCAACCTGTGTGTATATTATCTGAGAAATGACTGAAACTACAGACATTTCTTATTTTTTTATTGCTTTTATTATTTACTAATTTATATAGATTCATGCAATTCTACCTTTTATTCTATTCTACATTACTACATTAGGGAATGGTCTCCATCTCAAGGTTTTCAATAGCATCACTGCTGGTCAGTTTAAGAATATTAAAAATGCAACTAAGATTATTTAACAATGCTCATTTTATTCCATCATCACTTTGTCTTCTGCCTGCTGTTTTTCTCCATCTCTGAATCTGCATCATGGTTGAATAGAAGTGTAAACTCACAACAGTTTACTATCTTTGATTAACAGACAAAGTCATTTCTACAAACACAGCCAAGTGAGACCAAGGGCTCCTTGGTCTCACTTGAGACCTTCGATCTACACCAAATGGCATTGGTTAAACTCTATTGTGAAATAGAGAATGAGAATGATTTTCAGTTATTATTAATTCACATTTTTAACTGTTTCTTCCACAATGGTATTAAATGGCACAACATAAGCATGTGTAAACAATGACACTTTTATATTTGGACAATCTTTTTCATTGCAATGAAATGTTTCTTTGGGAAAACACTATTTAAATCAAGCTGAATTTAGTTGTTTAATGCTTTCACCTCTCCCCTCAGTTTCTTTTTTGTTCATATTCAATGCTTCAGTTTCAAATGGCACTGTGACTTTTAGCTCCCAATGTCAAAACCGTTGTAAAATCCATGACAAAGCTGTGTGAATTACTCATACAACTTATCAAAGCCAAATCAATATGGAATGTCTCGCATGAATGCACCTGTGTGCAGAGCAACTTTTGGCCATTTGATATAAATTCACTCTAGTGTAGCTGCCGGGCCTTTCATCGAAACTGATTTATTTGTTGCCTGTCATTAGACTATATAGCCTTAGTCAGCTGCCTTGCTGTCTACTGTCTACATAGGCAGCATCCAAAAGCAAGTGAACCTGAACTAAAAAAACAATTTGTACTTAGCCATCACAAACACACCACAATAAACTATATGTTTAAAGTACATACATTTGACCAACGTTTTATTTGTAAATTTTATTATTAAAAATTATTTAAAATTATGACTGTAAATTATTGCTAAGCAAGCAAATACAACACACACACAAACACACAAATATGAGACTTCAAAGTATGGAAGAGCTTTCCATCAAAGAGATGATGATTTTACATGCGCACAAATGTCATAACATTAGAGAATCTCTCATAATGTTAGAGAATCTGACTTGTTAAAAGTCACAGGTTCGATTCCCACAGCTGACAGGAAATGACTGGGGTGCCTTGCTCAAGTGCACACCATTCCTAAACCTACACTTCCCCCAGCTGCTTCCCAGGCACTGCAATGTTAGTTGTCCACTGCTCCAGGTGTGGGTGTGTGTGCTCACTACTCATTGGATGGATTAAATGCAGGGTCACATTTCAAGTATGGGTTACCATACATTGACAAATACGCCACTTTCACTTAAAGATTAGACCAAAATCTCACTAATGAGAGTTTAAGAGAGTTTAATCTTCTTTTCACAGTAGTGATATGAGTGCATATATGATTAAACTCTACCATGTCAAGTATTTTCCAGTGCAAAGGTCTAAAGATGGTACTCTCCCCAGAAAGTGGGTTTGTGTCCTGTGTGGGTTTTTGTAGAAACAATGAGAACACAAGGTTACCTAAACAGGGGAGCATCAGCCCACCAGGGATACTGGGTGAGATGAAGCAAACAGGAAAAATGTTTTCTATTGATCTCTCCCTGAGATCTTTTTGCTTTTTAAAGGTGTAGATTTCAGCATAAACTTTTACCCAACCAGGACCCAACCTACAGCTATGTGATACAGTAGCAGTCAATGAGCTCTCATAAAGATAAGAGATTTATCATCAACATAGAACATTATTAGGAGGGTAAATCTCATTTATCAAACACTTTAGAAAACTCAACAAAAAGAATGTTGCCCTATTAAGCCCTATTTAGACTGTAGTGATCTTAACACAGGTGACAAATTACGTATGCCGCA
Organism: Chromobotia macracanthus; assembly: GCA_036877525.1. Lineage (NCBI taxonomy): Eukaryota > Metazoa > Chordata > Actinopteri > Cypriniformes > Botiidae > Chromobotia > Chromobotia macracanthus. Next base: position 6,384,266 of record JAZGTH010000030.1, read on the forward strand.
CACAGTGGAGGAGACAGGAGGGAGTAGGAGGAGCCAGGTGGGACCCAGACCGCAACCATGAAGTCGACCCACGGTGGAGCCGACGGAGGGAGGGGCCATGTTGGAGGAGCGGCCAATGACTCCCTGGGGCTGACCGACGGTGGCGGAGCAGGAGGTGGCAGACTCAAGACGGAGAGCCAACGAGCCAGGGTGACAATGAGGATCGAGAGGGCCAAGGTGGAGCGGGAGGCTGGAGCTGGAGGGACAAGGGAGCCCAGTGAAGTTGGTGGACAGATGGGTGATGGTGGAGATGAGGGAGCTGCAAACCCAGGTGGAGCTGCAGGGTCGTTTATCTACCGTGTTGCGGGCTGACAGGAACATGGGAACACGGACGAAGGAGCAGAACAAGGAATATCTAAAACAGGCTTTATTAAAATCCACAGGAACAAGGAACAGGATCAGGAACACACATACAAAAACAGAATCAATAACCGACAGAGATACGTAGCAAATAGAGAACTTAAATAGAAACACTGACGAGGGGCAAACAGGTGAAAACAATGAACTAATGACTAAACAGGACGTTGACCAAATAAGGAGAAACAGGAACTGAACCCAAAACAAACCAGGAAAACCAACATAACAAGAGTCCGTAAGCTTGACACACAGAACACTAGAGATGTGTTGGGCTTTGGACACACGTCACCCGAAGTGTGTGTGTGTTTGTGGGTGTTAGATTTCCCCTCCCTCCTTTACCTCTGGGCACCAGATAAGGAATTTCACCTTAACAGTATAAGAACAATTCAAATGGACCATTCAGTAAAATAAAATTATGTAAATCGGAGGGAGTTATCACCTAATTTATCTGAAGGATTTGTGAGTTCTGCTTACCTGTAGAGCCTCTGGTTACCAACACAAGAAAAACATAGTCGTAATGAAAAAACATTTATTTCAATAAAAATATAAAAAGGTAAATAACACTAGACGATAGGGATAAAGGATATAACACTACTAACAACACTTAATGACCAGATAAGAATTAATATTTTATTACATGTGTGGGGACATACGTAGTATTATAAATTTCCATTCTTTTCATTTTTTGCTGTGTAACATAATCAAAGTTTTATGCAAGGCTGAACTACCTTCTATGTTTCTGTTAAGAAATGATAAACAAGAGATGGTTCACCCAGGAACTGGGAAGTATGCCAAATGCTTGAGCAGGCAGAGAGATATATGTAGTTGTGATTTATGTGTACTCAATTCTCTTTCTAAGCTGACACTTGAACAGTAAGGGTCTTTAATAAAAACATCAACACAAATAGATTACTGTAATTCATTGCTGGGTGGTTGTCCTGCAGGGCTAAAAATAAGCTTCAGTTAATTCAAAATGCAGCAGCTACAGTGCTTATTAGATCAAAGACATATTCATATTATGTGATCATATTAGACCAATATTATCATTACTGCACTGGTTGCCTATTAAGTTTTGTTTACATTTCAAAATCCTGCTAATAACCTGTAAAGTATTAAACAGTACAGTGTCTTGGTAACTTTGTGGACTATTGACAGAGTACAGTCCATCGTGTACATTACAAACTCAGAATTCTGGTTTGTTAACAGTTCCTGGAATTTTAAAATCTGAAACATCTGAGACTGACAGATCCAGCTCTGGTTTGGCCTGATGCTCAGTCTATCCCATCAGAAGACATCTGAAGACACCAGAGAGGACACATGGCATTGTTCTGGCTAATGACGGTTCTGACTAGTGATTATTCCACCCAATGAAGACATACTCTCTGTTCACTAGGAGCAACGAGATGTGTCATAATCACAGCCTGGAACTCTGCATTCTGATCTATAAGTCACTGGCAGACTCTACTTTCCAGCCACATCATGCAACACACCATAAACAATGCAGGTAGTCTGTGCTACACACTTACTGTGTGATAGATTCTACAATAATTTCTCAATAATCAATAGTATTTCTCTGTCTAGTTGCAGTAATGCTTTGTAAATGTTCCAGAGGAGAACTGGCCCTCCCGGTTGAGCCTGGTTTCTTCCAAGGTTTTTCTCCTCTTAACATCACTGGAGTTTCGGTTCCTTGCCACTGTCCTCTTTGGCTTGCTCACTGGGAGACTGCTGAAATATATCTTTTTCAACATAACAGGTCCAAATACTTACATAACGCTATTCATTTATTCACTCATTTCTTTTAATTATCCATCTACTTATCGTTCCAGTTATTAATGCCACTGTACATGTTACAGGTCTTTTGCTAAAATCTATTTTCTGTCCTTTCCTAATTTAATTGTATCATAGTAATACTGTGTACTCCAGTTATTTCTGTTTTCTTCAATGGATCAACTAGTCTAAAACTTGGCTCTGTAAAAGCCGCTTTGCAACAACGCAAAATTGTGAAAAGAGCTATATGAATTAAGTGAACTTGAACTTACAGTGTCATGTTTGGGGTAACATTGGACTGAGGGATTATTTTTTTACATCTGTGGCTTGTGATTGAATTAATAAATAATACTATCAGTGATGTACTACTTTTCAGTGGAGATGAAAAGTATGAGCAACTTTAACTCAGGGAGAAAGAATGAGAGACAAAGAGACAGAGAGAATGAACAGAGAGTGGAGGACAAAACAAATGCAGGAGCAGTTAAAATGAAGAAGGGTGTTACCGAGGGGGTCCCTGCTCTACCTCCTCCGCAACACCAGAGGGAACTGTCTCCAGAATATTGACTCCTGATTTGGACTATGTATCCCATAATGCCACATTCCTTGGATTGATTACTTCCTGTTACACCTGATACTCATTAACCACTGTATATAAACCCCAGGCTTCCATCAAGTCTCTGCAAAGTCTTGTTTTGCCCTGGCAACATTACTGAGCATTTTCATTGTGCCTCTGGATGGATTTCCTGTTTTTGATTATTGGACTGTTTGTCCCATTTCTGATTGTTTGCTCCTGCCTTGACTGTTGTACTGTTCACTGGTTTATGCCTCTGCCTTGCTTCTGATTACCCTGTTTACTCTACCCTGCCTGTTTGTGTCTCAAATAAATGCTGCAAATGGATCCTCGTGAGCCTCACCCCTCGTTACAAAGAGGGTGTGAGTACAGGAAAAAATGACATGATAAATGTTTTAATACCACAGAAGAAATCGCATGCCAATAAAACATACACATAACAACTGATTGCTCACAGAAAAATATCTGCATCTTAATTTTTTTTTTAAATAGCAAAATGTCAAATTCTAAAAGATTGCATTATTGTCTACAGGCTGCAGTCATTTGATGCTCAGTAATGAAGTGAAGTGACTCCACTTGGACATTTACAGGCTGAGATAATCGCATACAGGTGAGGGTGAGAAGAGTGTTGGGTAGGGCAGCTGCTTAATGAACTCACTGTCATGTCGATGCTGAAAGCCTAATGCTGAATTCTGGTTACACTGTCTTCCTCCCATCAATCAGTGTGACATTTGACTCTGACAACCAATCAAACCACAGGAAACAAAGTGAATTACTAACATATTACATATATAGAGGCCTGCCAACAAAGCTCTGCTGTACAGAACCATATGCACCATGTGATATTTAACTTTAGGAGAAACTGATGCTTCAAACTTTGATCATTCACAAACTGGAAATAGAACACAACCTGTTACTAATGTTAGAAATACTGGCAAAGTAATTCTGAGAATTGGACTATAAACTGATATGTGTCAGCTTTCTATAGATACCAGATTACATTTGAGGCATTACATTTGACCAGATTACATTACATTTATTTTATTAGTCCATGCATCACCTGGTAGTCAGACCCATGACATTGATGAACTACAGGAACACCTTATGAGTGTTTAGTAGCTTTTCCCTTAAAAGCTACCCCTATAATGCAGAATAGTTAAGGGGATTGCCAAGGAAGTGGAATTGTTATATGCAGTCCGAATCAGAACCATAATTGCTTTGATTCCTGAGATCTTTGCAATGATGTGTATGTAGTTTACATGTATTTCACTGAATTATAAATGTTATGGAGATATCTTATACTCTTTGATATTTGTATTTTAAAGCAATGAAACTGGCTTTATTTCTATGATTGTTGATAACTTCTTCAGTTTAGAATAAGATATGCTTTTTGAATAGTATTTGGACCAAAAAAATATCTGAAGAAAAAAACTTGATTTCATTTTTTTGTTCCTTCATCACAACAGTAACAACCAGGTCACTGTTATGTTTTTAGACAAACTCCAAATTATTTCACACAGTTCCTTATGAAGATTGGCTTCTTCCTTCTAAGAATTTTTTTTATCTGCAAAACAGTGGCAATGAAAAAATATATACATATATATGTCTATATATATGTGCTATATATATATAGGTGCTTTAATTAAACTGATAAAATAACACAAAATCCACAGTACGTTTTGATTAAATGTGTCACTGGCACTCTCTATTTACAACCGACTTGTTCTTGTGGCAAGTTTTAAGTTTATAAAGCATTTTTAAAAGTTACCTTACTAGGCATTGGTCCACCTGTGTCCCACATCCCCAATAACATTTCTTCATAGAAGTCTACAGGCTATCTTAAATGTATTTCCTAAATGCTAATCAATTGAAAGTCCAGCACAGTTGTATGACTCATGCTGTCATATATCACCAATTAACATTTCATATAAGGTGCTTCTTTTATTTATTACGTTTACAATCACAGATCAAGTTGCCTGAGTGTACTGATTACCGACAACAATCTGATTATTACAATCTGATTACAATCTGAGATAAGGAGAATAAATTTTCAGAGATGAAAAGAAACATTCAAATACAAATGAAAGCTGTTACCACACAAACCCTTATGTGGTAGTATGAATTATGCTCATTTAAGTTTAGATTGGGTATAAACCTTGCATCAGATGTTTCTTCTAAAATTCCTTAGGGAAGATAGGACAAATAGGACAATTGCTTAACACACAGAGTCAGAGTATTAAGCTATAAAATATTGCATAACATAGCTAAGATAATATTCTTTTACATGAATTTGATCGGAAATGTTTTTATTTAAGATTTTGCTATCTAAATTTGAGCGGAATTTAAAACATTGAGATCTCTTCTAAAACTCAAAAGGACATGTGAGATTACTGTGGTCTTTTCCTCAAAAGAAACAGGAAATTTAAGCAATGCTTTTCATCTTTTCATCATTGCATGCCGTTGTCTAGAAGTCACGAACAAGAACTTTCTCAACCCCAGATTTCCTTCCTGTTTTAAGGGGACTTTATTGTTGGGCACCAGAATGAAGTTAGATGTTTGTTGACCACTAACAATATTAATTCAGGAACATATCCCGATTTAGGGTAGAACTGGCAGTGAGAGCAACTGTCAGTAAGAGTCTAAACTCTACTTTGGCTTGTAATGTAGAGTGAGTCGTGTCACCTTGATACCTGCTGCTTTAGTCACTGCAACCTGCCAATACGTATCTATCTTGGGATGTAATCAAGTAATCATTACAAATGCAGTAATGCTTTTCTTGCGATTACTTAAAATGTTTCCAGAACTACCTATTCATCAAATTACAATGGAGCATAACTAAATGTCTCTCTTCAAATTAAATTTAATTGAGCCATTTTTCTATTATATTAGTCTCAAATCAGGAAATTCCATTATTGTCATGCATACTCTGCATATTTATGCATACACAGCAACACCAGGCAGGGAAGACTGGCTTTAGCTTTCATTAGCTGAATTATATGGACATTTGTGCCGCAACATGCTCATTAGTTTGGTGTTTCCCTGGAGACAGGTGATTTTCTCTTAGAGTTTGAGCCAGCACCTGTACCACACAGCTTTTCACCTAGGCCTCATCATTCAAGGACAATTTAACATTGCTTTTCAAGTTGAGCCATAACTGCCTTGAACACATCAGGAAACATTATAGTAATAAAACAAGTATAAACCAGCTAGCCATTAAACCATTGTTAAACCATTGTAAGGGGGCTGAGGCAGAAGCTGAAGCAGGATCCAGTTGTGGATGTTTATTGGGGTTATCCATAATCAAAGTCGAAAGTACAGGCAAAGGGTCGTAATACACATACAGTCCAACCAGGTGTCAAACAAAGGGGCTAGGCAAAAATCAGAAAACGAGAACCAAACAATAGGTAAAACACAGGAAAGCAGGCAGTAAAAGAGAATGCTTAGTAGTCAGGTGTAAAGCTGGCAATACTTTGCAACATGGCCATGTGGCAGCAAGGTTTATATAGATGCCAAACAGGAAGTTCAGAGTTCAAAGTTCAGAGTTCAGCAGAGGGAGCATGAGCAGTCAGTATTCCGGTGAGGGCTCCCTCTGCTGGCGTGATGTTACAACCATGAACACTCTAAACATACTCATGAAAAATGAATAAAACAAAAAAAGTAGATTTATGTAATCTTTCACGACTAGAAGATTACATAAATAAAAACCTACTGGTGCATCATTTTTTAGTTAAAATAATTATATTCTAACTTAATATGCAGAGGCAACTGTAAGTTGAGTTCGGCGTTGCGTAAGCGAGTTCAGGTTGACTCGCTTGTTGTATTCCGCACTTGTAAGTCGCTTTTGATAAAAGCGTCTGCTAAATGTATAAATGTAAATGTAAGTTTTGAAAGGCAACTTACAGTTTCAAAACTGTGTTTTCAGAGGCAACTGTAGGTTGCTGGTTCGATTCCAGCGCTGGCAGGTAGCAACTGAAGTGCCTTTGAGCAAGGCACCTAATCCCAATTGCTCCCTGGGAGTAGTAATGTGCTGCCCATTGCTCCAGGTGTGTGTGTGTTCACTCCTCAACAGTGATGGGTTAAATGCAGATGTCACATTTCAGGTATGGGTTACCATATCTGACAAATATGTTACTTTCACTTAAAGAAAGTTTTGTTCCACAGAGGGATGTCAGAGCTGAAGGCTGTCTGATCTTATCTGTCCCTTCCTTTATTGATAATTAATCTATTGGTAGAATGATTTCTGAAAAACTGAAAACTCTGAAACAGTATCCGTTTTTACACATACAGCCTTTACTGGTAAAGGACTAGCAAATTATCATTAAAAGATCATGTGTAAATGGGACCTTTAAAAAAATGTGGTAAATCAGTCCTGGCAATTTACCAGTAAGAAAAGTTGAAACATTATCAGTAATGTAACGGTGGTGCTGTGAACACGGAACAGGATTACCCATAAATTTATAGAGTGCTAATGTAAAGGTCTACTTTGAGCCAGTCAGAACTTTCTGACATAGATGACACACTGTTTAGGGAAGTCAAAGCAGAGATGTTTGTCTAATATGATGCTGGTGAGTCAAAAGCACACACACTGTTTGGTGCTCATTTGTGGTTAATGACATCACATGATGAGTTTACTGGTATTTTGTTATTAACATGTGAATGGTATTTTATTGGTTAAAAGATGGAACACTGTTGCTTGTGTTAACTTCACATTTTTGTATTTACCGGTAGTCATTCTGGTAATTTATTGGTACATTTCCAGGATTACTGTGTGAAAGGTGCTGATATTAAATCATTGCTTTCTTTGTGTGGGCACTCTTAACATGGCAGCTTCTGGATAAACCAAAGTTGTCTGATCAATGAATTTAGGAAAAACTAAAAATAGTATGACAGTAGCTAATATAAAGTGTAGCTTTAAAAGTAATCTGTTTTTTTTAGATGTATCATAGTAGCTTGACAGAATGCTACATTTGTATCTTTTGTCACACTGCAGTGCAGCTTCATAGCTGGGAGAAAATGTCTTACAGTGTTTTCTTTAAGTGTGTCTCTCATATGAAGCATTATAAATTCTATAAGTGAATCAGCTTGTTTGGACAGATTATGTTTAGAAGGACAGGTAGTCCTGCTCAAATGAACAGATCAATGCCAATTCTTTAAGAAGTCAACCTACCAATGGCTTATTTTCAGTTGACTACAGTTTCAAAGTAGCTTCCCAGCAGTCAGTACCTGTTTCAGAAATAACACCTGTAACAATAAAGCAAAATAGAAGTTTTATTTCATTTGAAACCTCTAGTTTACACAAGGTATTTAAGGTCTTAAATGTCAAACTGTGAATCTGTTAAATTTATTTTTCAACTTTAATCATATTGACTAGGTTGATTAAACATCTGAAAGCAGATTTAAATAAATGACAAATGTAAATTTGACTGCACTGGATACATCATGACTAATTATGGAGTGGCCTGACAGCCCTCATCTCAGAATATGAAGATCAACACAAAGACCAAGTTTAAAAACAGAAAGAGAGCCAGGAAGTCACAAAAGTGAGTAGAGGAAGGACATAGGAGAAACTTTGCAGAAGAAATGCTGAGTGGCGAGGCTTCCACAGAGCGGTTCTGAGGGAAAGCAGATGGAGCATTTCCACCTCCTCAGAAGCAACACACGTCCACCTCATCTTTCACCCTAGAACCTACAGTACATGACACCTTCTGTGGCAGCCTGGTCTCCTCACCCATGAGTAAACCCTGACAGCTCAGACACCAGGATGCTTGAATTAGCTCTGGCCCAACACTGAGTGGCCCGCTCATATTATGTGCACCTGTGACTGCAGAGAATTGCTGTCTGCACTTGGCAGTTTGGTCCCCGTGCTGGCCTGACATGAATGATACTCATTAAAAGTGAAAAAGACTTTGCAGTGGTGTATGTAATGCCATACTGCACAAACTATTGACTGAGCGGGACTCATTTCAATCCAGCATAATACACCTACAGCCGCAGTACAAGTCTTGCTTGACACTAATTTGTTTAGTCAGTTTTTAGAGTTATTTGTTTGTAAACCATCCCATTTTGGATAAGGCTAGTGTATTACAGACTTTTCTATGAATGTGCAAAAATTATGATTGTTTTGTTGCATTGGTTATTAATCACTCTTTGGTCATTTTATCCTGGATTAAATAAAAAATCAAATAAAACTAGATAGTATAGTTTGAGGACAAACTTTATGTTTGCTTGACAAAGCTCAGCCTGAAAAGTGTATAATGGTTTGAAATACTTTAGGTCTGACATGCTCACACAATGGTAACAAAGTTTAAAATTTTGTAGTATTATTATTAACATTTTTAAAATAATCTATCATGATTTAAGCATGATGGTAACATTTGTACATGAAGCTAACACATTTTAACATTAATTAGCATAATATAAGGACATTTTAACATGGCACTAATATGACCCAGTATGAAGCTAACATGTTTTAGCATGATGTTATTAGCATGACATGAATTGCACCTAAATTGAAATGGTGGTATGAGGTTCCACTTATGCACACTAATGATTCACAATTAGTATAAACCCAGTCTGGTCTAACTAAGTAAAAATGAGGTGCCTTTGGCAATGTTATCTTTGTCTGTTATTGAATAATGCATTCTGATTTTTGTTTGTCTCAGAAACAGTCATTACCTATCTACGATGATAAACTAGTATTCACCTTGCGACAAACTGGTGACACAAATGTCCTACAGACCACTTCTAATACATACAATAAATTAGGAGCCACAGGGCAGAGGGGTGGAATCAAATGAGAACAGAATGGTATGAGAACAGTCAAAAAAAACCCCACAGTGCACCCATAAGTATTCTGACACTAGGGACACTCAAAGTCACTACTAAAAATATCTTAATTTCATTGCATTAACAAAATATTAAAGTGGCATCTCCAAACTCCAAATGATAGAGCATTGCTCACAGCTAACCGAGCTGACATTTTTCAAATAATTATAAAAGCTACTGTTTGATATATTACTAGTTTTATATTTTGTAAGTAATGGAAGAGATTTTTCAAGCATGGTTTACCTTGTTTTTTGGGGGGCACTATATAATGAATATAGTAAACTAGTAAAACATTGCAATTTACTTCTAAAAATCCTGTAAGGTTAATAAAATGTTAAAAAAGTTTTTTTATTTTTTATTATGCATTAAAGTAAATGGACTATAATAGAGCCACAACATTTTCCTCAAAAGCTCTCCTTAGTACAGTAATGTTCATCAGAATTTCTAGTCTTCCCCAACAGATTTAATGTGGCATTACTTCACCGATGTCCATGATAAAATAACAGCAGACAAGGATTGTGGAGCTGGCTGAGGGGCTCTTTGGAGCCAAAGCAAAACAAAAACGTCTGTCTTAAATGAAACAAGGGTCTCAGAGAGATGCCTCACAGACAGAGAGGCTGAGCCCATAATGGCATATAAGTTCTGCTCAACAGCTTTTCCACAACTGCTTACTGTACATCATCTAAATACAGAGTCTCAATTGATGCTTAAAGTAAAACAAACAAGTACTTGTTTAAGTACTCACACATACGTCTATACATGGAAGGTTTGATCAAATATTTTTTCAAAGATTTTTGAATCTTTGTGGTACTTCAGCCTTAAAGTAACTCTTTACGTACTGAACTGGCATGTTGCGTCTCACAGCAATCGGCAGCACCAGCTACTATCGCAAACAGTTTTACATGTGTTCTGGCTAGGGGGCATTGATCATTAATGCATAGGCAATGGTGTTAGCCAATCATACAACACAACATATCACAACACAGAGTATGAAAGATGATCTGAAGATTGATTAAAAGTTGAAATTCTTTGTATTTCTATCAGAACTTGGAAAATCAATACCATCTCTTTTAAAGCTTATAGACCTATTTGGCGATTTCTCTGGTTTTAAAGTAAATAAAGAGAAGCCATCAATTATGTTTCTCAATGAACAAGAGAGAATAAATCCAAAAGTAG